>CM068360.1:6810991-7333491 GCA_034769755.1 Odontamblyopus lacepedii
TCTCAGTTGTCTTAATAAGTTGATGTTTAAGTTTAAAATTTTCAGTGGTACAGGAGTATTAGGAGTAGCAGATACTGGCACACAAGCCTAGAGCGCCCCCTCATGGCTGTCTGTGAAATTCTACATTTTAACATATTTTAATACCGTATTTTCTGGACTATAAGACGCTACTTTTTCCCCAGGCTTTGAACCATGCGGCTTTTTACAAAGGTGCGGCTATTCTGTGGATTTTTCTTCCACCGCTAGGGGCGCTCTAACCAGAATTTCAAAAACAAGATAGACGGAAAATTAATGCAAAGAAGATTACGCTACTTTTCATTTAGCAGATATAACACACACGACAAATTACTAACTGGTAATTATTTTTAAATCCTCGCCCCTTCATCATGAAAAGTACACGAAGGAGTTTGTATGATGCAAGTTTTAAGTTGAAGGCATCGATCTTGCTCCAGGAAGGAAACCGCTGTAGAGCCCTGCACCCGCGGGACATATTCTGAAAGCTTATTGCGGGCGGGAGCGCGACCGCACGACGTGGGAGTGGGACTGAAGAATCCGGGAGCGGCACTGAAAATTGTGTCCCGCGCAGACCTCTACCGCAGCACGTAAGCTTGGCGTCAAAGT
This sequence comes from Odontamblyopus lacepedii, assembly GCA_034769755.1. NCBI lineage: Eukaryota > Metazoa > Chordata > Actinopteri > Gobiiformes > Gobiidae > Odontamblyopus > Odontamblyopus lacepedii. The sequence goes on from CM068360.1 coordinate 6,811,613, forward strand.
GACTTGTGGTTTCACTGCACAGGAGAAATGAAGATAATCAATTACCGGTTCTTTTCTGTTTTTGACCTCGTTTTAATCAGCACAGTTGCTGCCGTGTTAAAAGGCACTGTTCTGAAAGAATCTGTTCAGGTACATAAATGTACATTTACAGTACAAAATCGTTCTGTATATGCAGTAAATATCTCCTTTTTCAACATAGATATCAGCGGCTTATAGCCCAGTTGTGGCTTGTATATACTTAAAATAAGTAAATAAATAAAAATAGAGTGGATGCGGCTTATATACCGGTGCGCTCTATAAAGTCCGGAAAATACGGTATATAGGTCACTCCTGAGTATAAGTCACAGGACCACGCAAACCATGAAAAAAGTGTGATTTATAGGGGTGTGCATTGCCATGAGTTTGATGATACGATACATATCACACTATGCGTGTCACGATACAATATATCCTGATATATCCCAATACCAAAACAAAGTTTTTGTGATCTGTTAACAATTTTTGTTAATAAATCACAAAAATTATTAACAATTACTTCTGATAATATAGTCATGTACCCCTTCACAAACACTCAACTGTATTACATTAATTTGTGAATTTATTTTTCAATCATGAGAACAGTAAATGTAACTCTGGAATTTTTGTGAGAAATATGATTTTTAAAAATCAATTCTGAACTGATTCAAGAATGTAACATTGCAATATATCACTGAATCGATTTTTTTTTACACCCCTAGAAACTTATAGTCTGAAAAATATGGTAGTTCTGTTTTTCAGTTTTTTAAAAGGGTAAAAATCAGGTACAGTGCTGTTAATATAAGTTTTAGCAAATGTTTTTTATCTTCCACAGCAGCAAGAGAAATATTGGACATTGTATTAGCTCAAAATAAAATCCATCCCTTATAATAATGTTCTCCTATTGGTCAGTAGTCTAGCTTTATCTCGGCTGCTCCTTACCTCATCTGCTCCTATGTGCAGAGTGGTGAGTTCTGGGTGCAGCTCGATGACCTGTCTGAGCATGTGCATGACCAGCTGCAGAGGCCCGTCCCCATGTGGACTCAAGGTGCCCAGGCAGTGGTCCACCTCTCTCAAGTGCCGGAGACAATCATGCTTCAGGACAAACTGAAACACACGAGTGCAGCTTTTTCATAATGCATTAAAGGTGTAGAATGATCTGTGTATTTTTTATGCAAAGATATCAGCCTGCTCCCCACGTCCTCCGTCACATCTCGAGCATCGACTGTATATAAAATGGGTAGGGGTGTAACGATATCCAAGTCTCACAATAAGATATCATCATGGTATAAACCTCACAGTACGATATTTATTGTGATATCGTGGGAAAGCTCATGATATGGTGGGGAGGCTCAAGATATTACGATATTCTGCATAATAACAAGACTGACATTCTAAAATGCTTTGACCAGTCATTTTGTACATTTAATGTCATTAGGGATGAAACAATATCCAAATCTCTCTGTACCATATTTTCACAATATACATCTCACCGTACCAGATGTATTGCAATAGTTTGACTGTAAATCTGCTACTTTTTCCTCTAAAAATGCCTTCACAAGACTTAATCTAAAGAATCAAGATTTCAAAGTGCTTAGAACAGTTATTTCTTCATGTCGTCTGCACTGAAACGGACCAAAGGATCATGGTCTATGTAGTTCCCTCTGTTTTTTTTTAGCTATTTCTGCATCAGAACTATTCATTTAAGCAAAGAGACTTGTGATTCGATATATTGTGATGGTCCACGATATTACTGTGCTAAACCAGTGGTGTGGAGGGGAAGGGGGGTTACCAACAGCCTCCCTCCGGATTGACTCTTCCTAATATGAACCTCAGCTTCAATTCGCTCCCATAACTGTTGGCCTTAGTGAGCTTCATTTGTCTGGAGCTGAATGCTATGGGTGACATCATTTAGTCCACTTCTTTATACAGTCTGTGATCTCGAGCCAGAAATCAGATTTGTTTATTTCAGTGATGCATGTGAAATGAAGGAGCTCATTGGTCACCTATAATTTTTTCCTCTTAAGCAGCCATATTTGTTTTGATCCAACCCATGACCACTTGTGTCCCTGATTGGCTCATCCACCTGTCAATCATGGCCATCTGAACTATGGGAGATTCATCACTGACCAAACCCACATCTTTGGAAAGTACTGGAGAATTACGTATTTTCGTCCCAGGCAAGTTTTGTGATATACATCCTATTTCTGAAAATAAGTGAAAAATAAATGAATAAATAATAATGCACACCTCCATGTGTCCGAAGGTCTGGATGAGTGGGATGACCTCCAGGCCATGAGCTTTGGCGGTCTTCTGGATGGACATCACCTCCTCTTTACTGTCACCGCAACACAAATACAAATACAGTATATCATTGAGCGAATAAAATATTAAATGATACTTTGTAGGGATGTAACAGTAACCAAAATATGGTGATATCGTATCGTCAGAGGTCTCACAATAATATCGTGGACCATCACAATATATCGAATCACAAGTCTCTTTGCTTAAATGAACAGTTCTGATGCAGAAATAGCTAAAAAAAAAACAGAGGGAACTACATAGACCATGATCCTTTGCTGCGTTTCATGAAGAAATAACTGTTCTAAGCCCTTTGAAATCTTGATTCTTTGGATTAAGTCTTGTGAAGGCATTTTTAGAGGAAAAAGTAGCATATTCACAGTTTTGTGCCTCCACAAAATATTGCAATAAATCTGGTACAGTGAGATGTATATGGTGAAAATATCATACAGAGAGATTTGGATATCGTTACATCCCGAATGACAATAAATCTACCAAATTTCTGGTCAAAGCATTTTAGAATGTCAGTCTTGTTATTCTGTAGAATATCGTAATATCGTGAGCCTCCCCACCATATCATGAGCTTTCCCACGATATCGCAATAAATAGCGTACCGTGAGGTTCATGGCGATATATCGTATCACGAGACTTGGATAACGTTACACCCCTAATATTTTGTGTTTGCAAATGAAACCCAGAAACAACATACAGTTTATTGTGGGAGAGAAAATGAAGTCCAGCTAAATATAATAATAATAATGATAATAACACCTTACACCTCACTTCTTACCTACACCTGTAGACTGTACCCTCCTGTATGCAGACTGCACACACCTGTATGCAGACTGTACCCACCTGTATGCAGACTGTCCCCACCTGTATGCAGACTGTACCCTCCTGTATGCAGACTGTACCCACCTGTATGCAGAATGTACCCACCTGTATGCAGACTGTCACCACCTGTATGCAGACTGTCACCACCTGTATGTAGACTGTATACACCTGTATGCAGACTGTACACACCTGTATGCAGACTGTACACACCTGTATGCAGACTGTACACACCTGTATACAGAATGTACCCACCTGTATGCAGACTGTCACCACCTGTATGCAGACTGTATACACCTGTATGCAGACTGTACACACCTGTATGCAGACTGTCACCACCTGTATGCAGACTGTATACACCTGTATGCAGACTGTACCCTCCTGTATGCAGACTGTACCCTCCTGTATGCAGAATGTACCCTCCTGTATGCAGACTGTACCCACCTGTATGCAGAATGTACCCACCTGTATACAGAATGTACCCACCTGTATGCAGACTGTATACACCTGTATGCAGACTGTACCCACCTGTATGCAGACTGTACCCTCCTGTATGCAGACTGTACCCTCCTGTATGCAGACTGTACCCACCTGTATGCAGACTGTCCCCACCTGTATACAGAATGTACCCACCTGTATGCAGACTGTCACCACCTGTATGCAGACTGTCACCACCTGTATGCAGACTGTACCCACCTGTATGCAGACTGTACCCACCTGTATGCAGACTGTACACACCTGTATGCAGACTGTACCCTCCTGTATGCAGACTGTACCCACCTGTATGCAGACTGTCCCCACCTGTATGCAGACTGTACCCTCCTGTATGCAGACTGTACACACCTGTATGCAGACTGTACACACCTGTATGCAGACTGTACACACCTGTATGCAGACTGTCACCACCTGTATGCAGACTGTACCCACCTGTATGCAGACTGTCACCACCTGTATGCAGACTGTCACCACCTGTATGCAGACTGTCCCCACCTGTATGCAGACTGTACACACCTGTATGCAGACTGTCCCCACCTGTATGCAAAATGTACCCACCTGTATGCAGAATGTACCCACCTGTATGCAAACTGTGCAGTGGCTTGCAGCACCTTCAGCTCTCCCTCATAAGGAAACATGTCTTCGTATTCGACCAGGAGCCCGTCTGCTCCCAACTCGGCAAACAGCTCGATCAACTAAACCAGAATAAATACATTGTTCAGGTGCACAGAGATAACTAGTAGATTTTGGTTAGTAGAATGAATATACAATAAGACTGCACAATAAATTGAAATTTTAAATGCAAATTGAATGGGCATAGACATTATTATTGTTTGTGAATTTTATAAGATGACGCTAACTCATGATAAATGTAAAATACTAATTGCCGATATGTGTGTTTATATTGTTCATGTGTAATGTGGTGTGAGTGTGAGTGGACATCGAAATGTATTTATTCCTGCAAATCAGGGACTGCACATTGAAACTATTTATCTGTAATCTGGTGCAGAACTCAAATGTTTATTATCTTAATATCTCTTTACTTTGTCCCTTCAAATAAAAACTAAAGTCATTTAAAAAATCTGTAATTTGTATATAGGCCTATTCCTGTAATTTTGACGTCACTTTCGTTTTCCATTTGTTTGAAATTGTTAATCGCTATAGCAACGGTCCTAATTTATCATCATTATGAAATCTGGCACAAAATTAGACCAACACTATCCATTTTACCATACTGACAGTTAAGTTGATAAATAGTCAAAGTAAATGTATCATCTTAAGCGAGGCAAGTTTTACCCGGGACAGTCCCAGTTCTGAGCCCAGCAAATTTATCCAAAACCAGTGATTTGTCCCAGTTTTATACAAGGAATGTCACAGGCGTCCCTATTTTTAACCAATTTGATGTCTGCCAACACTAAAAAGAGGAATAAATTGACATCTGTTTAGATAAAATACAGAAAAGCTGCTTAAAAATGACCAAAACACAGAAAAAAATGTGACTATACTGACTTTTTGCACAGCTACAGCCCACCTGTAACAGACATGGGCATAACACAAGATGAGCCTCCTGTACTACCTTTACTTTTCCTAAACCAAGAACAAATGCTCTGAAAAAAACGTTTATATACAGAGCCATTTCTCACTGGAATAAGTTGCCTCAAGAAATAATGATGATACACAATCATCTTACTTTTAAAAAACATCTCAAGAAATCAATGCAAACCAAACTGTGATGGGGAGCGTGCCTATGTTCCCTCAGCTCTATGTTCCCTCAGCCCAATGTTCCCTCAGCCCAATGTTCCCTCAGCTCTATGTTCCCTCAGCCTTATGTTCCCTCAGCCCAGCTCAAGGTCATGGTGTAAAGGACCCTAGGTTGAAATGACCCTGAATCATGCCCTTTAAATGTGATATAAAAATAAAAATGACTGACTTGGAGTTTCATTTTGAGAAAAATCTTAGCAATAAGAAAATTCTTCAAAATGGACCATAGGGCTGAGGGAACATAGAACTGTGGGAACATACAGCCTAATTTTCAAAAATTTCAGCGAAATAGGGAGCATGGTGTGGGAACATAGGACTGACCCTGTGTAGGGAACCAATGTGTCTTCTGCCTATTCTCCTCATGATAGAAGTGTCTGTTATGTATTAACTATTGTGTGATTTACTGTTAATGTACGGTCAGTGTGTTTTTGCATTGAGTTTAAAATAAAATGAGAGCAGACCCCTGGAAGAATAGTTTGTGCAATTGCAGAGACTAACGGGGATCCTTAAATAATCAAAAATAATGAATGGGCAGAACAATTTTCCTAAATTACGCACTTGTTTCACAATTTTATTATTACCAACCACTTCAAGTGTGTCTCAGTTTTTGATTTTGAAAATCTGGTCTGGTAGTTTTGTAATTACGTTGTAACTGAAAGATCATTATTCACAAAAAGTAAAAAGTATAAGATCCTGTATTAACATGACGATCACAGGCAAAACACAACATGCATTTCATTTTATTTTACACAAACGAACTGTGAATCGAAGATTTACGCAACAGTTTTGTTCTTGTTACCTTGAGAAGATAATCTATTCTTGGTGGTGCACCTTTCAGATCTAAGTGCACAAGTTTCTTTCCTGTAGGCCACGGTGGAGACATTCTACAAGGTGCTACAGTAGATTGTATATGGGAATGTATGATAAAACTATGAAATATAGCGCCGATATAGCTACGATCGCGTTGCCAACTCTCATGCAACTTTTACGCGTCAATTTATAAATCAGATTCGATTCTCGTGTCGATCAGTTTGCGCTACGTCGTTAAAAGCCGCAAAAACAGCCAGTCAACCCCGCATCTGCTTCAGCTGCTCGTTGTTTACGTGCACTTCTGGTTGAACTCCAGTGCTCTCTGACGCGGACCAATCAGAACGCCGCTTTCCCTTCGGCTCCACCAATCGGGAGAGCGGACGTGGGTCTACCAGGAAGTGCGTGTTCACAGGTGGCGGTGGCGCTTTGCATGATGTGATAAGTGACAACCGGAGACTTTGGCGTGTGGCGCGGGGGTTTTCTGGGCTTTGTCACGGAGATCTACAGCCGCGATGGCCCAAGTGCGGATGAGAAACGCGAAAGGAGCGAATGCGAGCGAAATCGAGAAGAAAATTAAGCGGTGAGTGGGATTTTATGATGCCATATGCTATGCTACACAATGAATGGCAATAATAAAGCAAACAGGACATGGCTTCATTTTCATTTAGAGCACTTTATTGATTCAGTTGGCCTTGAATGACGTAGGTGGTTTTGTAAAGTGCAGGGTGACCAAACGTCCATATTTCCCCGGGACAGTCCAAGTTTTGAGCTCTGTGTCCCCTGTCCCAGTGGATTTATACAAAACCAGTGATTTGTCCCAATTTTATATAAGAAATGTTCCAGGTGTTCCTATTTTGGATCAGAGCACATCTACTGGAGGTGTGTGGGTCATCAGCAGGGGGGGCACTGCCATTTGAGAACTATTTTAACGCAGTGGAGTCAAACACCAGAAATGCTATCAAACGCGTTTTTCTTTATTAGTATTAGGCTAATTATTAACAATAAGGCCTGCCACTGTATGTAAACATGAAACAACATCACTGAAAGACGCGCTGCATCGGGCAGCACTGACACAAGGCCATCCAGGCAGTTACTAGTAGCCTACCACAAAACACAAATTCAAGACCCAGCAAACGTCAGTCAACATTTCATCAGCTTAGTAGGTCTTATTTACGATGGCTCTGAGCCGCAAGTGAAAAAAAAGAAAGAGAGATAGATATTATCTCGTTATTTCGAGATATTATCTCGTTATTTCGAGATAATTCAAAAGTGTAAAAAAAATATATATATATTTTTTAGATATTATCTCGTTATTTCGAGATATTATCTCGTTATTTCGAGATAATATTATGTTGTCTAAGGTTGATATTATTTATTATTATTATTATCATTGTGAGACTATTATTGTAATATTGTTATCAGCCACTAGAGGGCAGACGATGATAGCAGGCGGCAGTACTCAAGTGCCTATGACTTTAAACGTAATTTTGGCAGTTCAACCATCAATTCGATAGGACTATCTAAAAATATCGTCATAAACACCACGTTACATGCTATACTGCGATACTACTGGTTATGGGTTTATGGTGCAATCAATATATCGTATCGTTTAATGTAATGATACAGTATTGATATTGTAGTCCGCTGTATCAATATATCACCAAGATTATTTTTTGGTATATTTTACTAAATTATTTTGATGTAGTGCTACAGTTTTGTTGCTTGTTTAGAAGGAAACTCATTTATGCAACACATTTGACATTTTCACTGTTTTGAGGATTAAAATAGTCGTGTTTCAGATTCACTTTGCACAAGAAGTGGTTTAACAAAGACTTTTAAGTATCATACAGCCATGATTTAGCCTTTATTTTTATATTTCAATTCCATTTGAAATATATTGCATCACAAGTGCATTGTATTGAGATATGTATCGCATCGACAACTTCTTAATATTACCCAGCCCGAATTATAATGTTGTTCCCTCCTCAAAAACACTTGTGGAGTTGTGTTTTGTGTCTTTCACACAGCTTTGATTTCTCACCTTTTATTATTGACAATATCTCCAAGCTCATAATGCTCTGTTCCACGTTGTGATGTCATTTAGTGATAGTGATAAAGATAGACAGGCAATTCCAGGGCTGAAATGATCCAAATCATTCTAAAAACACAGTTTAGCACTTCCTGTATTACAACATGATGTCACAAGTTCACTAGTAGTAAACATATTAAAAAAAAACATTGAATGAGAGAGTCCAAACTGACTCGTCGGGTATAGTTCCACAGGAGAGATGGAGAGGTCCTGGAACACTAATTCTGAGCTCCTGGACCAAAGGACTGGCTGCGCTCGTTTCTTTGGTCCTTTTCCTCATAATAATTCTCCTGTTTCCTTATGATATTAGTTGCTCTATAAAGTAATGCAACAGAGTGTTGTAAGAATAAACTGTAGTCGCCTGAGAGTTGAAGAGCAGAGACATGACACAGGAAAAGTTTATTTACGTCAGGACATGAGCCCTCAGGACCCTGTGATAATGCTGTCCATTCTAGTCTAGTGCAATCCAGTCTGGTTGTGGCTTTTGTTGTAGGGAGTATTATACCACTGATGACGCACACCAAGATAACAAGGAGTGAGTTGGCAGGTGCGGTGCAGCAGTGCATTTTCTCTATCAGGGAGGGACACTAAAATTTTTTTTTTTTACTTTTGTTTTTGATGAGGTCACAACATTATAACATGAGTTAACCTGCAGAGAGAGACAGACAGTCAGATTACATGTTATCCCTACATGTAAACTCCACACAGGAAGGTTTACACAGTACACAGTACACCCAGGGCCTCCTCAAATAATCTGACTTTTTGTAGCTTTTCAAATAGAGCTGCAAGATTAACTGAAATCAAATTGGAATTGACACTGACACAATAAGCAAATTACAAAAAGCTACAATTTTTAATAGTACCATTATTTCTTTATTCTGCATAAAAAGATTCTCAACTCTTTCAACTCTCAACTCTTTCAACTCTCAACTCTGTTTACAGCGGTAATGCCTTGAGGCAAAGCTCTGCGTGGCACAGCTCCAGACTGCTCCTGGCCCTGCTGCTGGTGACTGTGTGTGCATGTGGCGCCTCCCTGTGGCTGTACCTGTCCTCTGCAGACGCTGACATCACAGAGACACTGGTGAGACGGGGAGAGCTGGTGTCCCCTCAGCCCAGAGTCTACCCCGTGTCCTGCTCTGAGGACTACGACCAGCACAAACGCTTCCCAGGTGAGTGCGTGTTACTCTACAGATCTGACATCTAATCATGGTTATACATCATAGAGTTAGAGACTTAGACAAACTTTATTGATCCACAAGGGAAATTATTTGGACACTTGGCTCACACATCACAATGACAACAAAGAGTAAAGAATATAAACAGTGATAATAAATTCTAAATAAGTATCAAAAACCACAAGAGAGAGGTGTCAAATAAGATATAATTATATAAATGTATATGTGCAAGTCAAAGTAAAATAGAAAAATAAGAAATAAAATATAAAATCTCAGCTTTATCATGATGCCGGCCTTTGCAATGGAATGTAACAATATTCAAATCTAACTGTGAAACATATTTGTTAGTATCAAAAATCAGAATTGAATTTCTCCCTTGCTTTTCGGGGTGTGCATTGCCTTGAGTCTGACGATACGATACATATTATGATATCCATGTCACAATTCGATATATCCCGATTTATCCCGATACTAAAACCATGAATCATATATTGCAATCGATCAGTAATTACTTCTAATAATATTGTCAACTACACAAAACTTGTATGAAATATAATTCATTACCTTTTTTAAATCATGAGAACAGTGAATGCAGCTAATGAATTTTAGTGGAAAATATTTAAAAAGTCGATTCAGATGCATTTTGAATCGATTTAAGAATTGTGCAATGACTTATCACGATATATCATTGAGCTAATTTTTTCTTACACCCCTACTTGCTTTTGGAAGAGTACTTTTCTAACAGTTTATTTACTCCTGTGTCAGCATACATTTTTATTAAAGCTCTTCTTGTGAGCTTTAAGTCATGTTACCTCATCAAAAACATACCTGGAGTTGGGCTTGGTTCCATTCTTTGAGTAAACCTTTATTATTGTTGTCTGTCTATATCTCCAAAGTTCGAAATGCTGTATTCCACCTTGTGATGTCATTTAGTGGTAGATTTCAAGTTAACAGCTACTTTCTGCTGTTTATTTACCCCATACCCCCCCACCCCCCACCCCAGTGGTTATTTATTGAACACTAATTCGATATAGTAATTCCCATGAGGTGTCGAATTTTGCTATTATCTGATAATTTACTTAGTAATTCCCACTAGATGGCAGTGTTGCTCAGAGTGATGCACCTGACTGGAGCTGTCCCATTCTTATTTTATAAAGGAAATGTTTGTAGCCTGCTTACCGAACCTGTCCAGAGCCTTAACTTGCAGATAATAATAATAATAATGCATCAGTTTTATACAGCGCTTTTCAGGACACTCAAAGACGCTTTACAGAGCATTATTCATTCACTCCAGACCCGGTGGTGGTAAACTACTATTGTAGCCACAGCTGCCCTGGGGCAGACTGACGGAAGCGAGGCTGCCAATCTGCGCCATCGGCCCCTCCGACTACCACCATCACTCACACACACACCACTTTCATACTAGGCAATGTGAGTGAAGTGTCTTGCCTAAGGACACTATGACAGTTTTTGCCACTGGCGCCCCCCTGTGGCACCTGGAATTCCCAGTGGTCTCCCATCCAAGTACTTACCAGGCCCAGCCCTGCTTAGCGTCTGAGTTCTGATGGGATCAGGCTTTGACGAGCCGGTATGGCCAGATAGCGGACACATCTACATTTGTCTCATTCTCAGTATGTGAACAGGCCTCATGTGAAAGCACAGAACCTCCAGAATTACAATGAATTACAAGTCCATCCATCTTCCTCCGCTTATCCGGGGCCGGGTCACGGGGGCAGCAGTCTAAGCAGGGGCTCCCAAGCTTCCTTCTCCCCAGCCACTTCCTCCAGCTCCTCCGGACGGACCCCGAGGCATTCCCAGGCCAGCCGAGAGACATAGTCCCTCCAGCGTGTCCTGGGTCTTCCCCGGGGCCTCCTACCGGTGGGACATGCCCGGAACACCTCCCGAGGGAGGCGTCCAGGAGGCATCCGGACCAGATGCCCGAGCCACCTCAGCTGGCTCCTCTCGACGTGGAGGAGCAGCGACTCTACTCCGAGCTCCTCCCGTGTGACTGAGCTCCTCACCCTATCTCTAAGGGAGCGCCCGGCCACTCTGTGGAGGAAACTCATTTCGGCCGCTTGTATCCGCGATCTCGTCCTTTCGGTCATTACCCAGAGCTCATGACCATGAATTACAAGTCTCTTTGCTTAAATTCATTGTTATGACACAGCAATAGTTGAAAAACAAACAAACAAAAAAACAAGGGAACTACATAGACCATAATACTTTGCTCTGTTTAAGTGGACTGCATGAAGAAATAACTGTTCTAAGCACTTTTAAATGTTAGATACTTGACTGATGACAGAACCAAAGTCTTGTCAAGGCATTTAAAAAAGAAAAAGTAGCATATTCACTTTGTTAGCTTTCATAAAATATCATAATAAATATCGTACTGTGAGATGCATATCGAGAGATTTGGATATCATTACATCCCTGTTTCTGATTGGAATCCTATTGAGAACCAAAATCCCAAATTCTAACATAAATAAATGTCCAATGTTTTGCACCAGCTAAAACATGCATAGAAGAAGAAAATAACAGAGAAGAACAGGCTGAACATGTGTCTGGTGTGTTCATGTCACATATGAACAGTTATTCACAAAACTAGAGCAGAAACAACAGATCAAGTTTACCAAACTCTCCATCTCACTCCATCACTAAATCCACTGAATTCCTCAGTGTCACTTCAGAGCAACTCCTCCAATTCCAGCTAAATCCAGCTTTTAGCTGTAATGAGCTTTTGTTTTCTTCATTGTAGTTCGAGTATCCACCACTTTTCTTCAGTCCCTCACAAGTTTCTTGCTCACTCTAAACTTTCTTTCTGCTGTTTGATTACTGTTTTTTGGCTGCTTATTTCGCTACTTGCAGCTTGTAATCTGCAGAATATGATTAACAGTTTATTGTTGTGCAATAAAATGACTTCTGATGCTAAATGAACAGTAGTGAGTGGAATACATCTTAATGACCCATTTGTGTTAAATACCCCCGGAAGAGACTGAAATCTGCTGAAATCCTACAAGACACTGACAGATGCCAGACAGGACAGCGGCTCTTTGTGCAGGAGACATGATACCAGACAGGACAGCGGCTCTTTGTGCAGGAGACATGATACCAGACAGGACAGTGGCTCTTTGTGCAGGAGACATGATACCAGACAGGACAGCGGCTCTTTGTGCAGGAGACATGATACCAGACAGGACAGCGGCTCTTTATGCAGGAGACATGATACCAGACAGGACAGCGGCTCTTTATGCAGGAGACATGATACCAGACAGGACAGCGGCTCTTTGTGCAGGAGACATGATACCAGACAGGACAGCGGCTCTTTGTGCAGGAGACATGATACCAGACAGGACAGCGGCTCTTTATGCAGGAGACATGATACCAGACAGGACAGCAGCTCTTTGTGCAGGAGACATGATACCAGACAGGACAGCGGCTCTTTATGCAGGAGACATGATACCAGACAGGACAGCGGCTCTTTGTGCAGGAGACATGATACCAGACAGGACAGCAGCTCTTTATGCAGGAGACATGATACCAGACAGGACAGCGGCTCTTTGTGCAGGAGACATGATACCAGACAGGACAGCGGCTCTTTGTGCAGGAGACATGATACCAGACAGGACAGCGGCTCTTTGTGCAGGAGACATGATACCAGACAGGACAGCGGCTCTTTATGCAGGAGACATGATACCAGACAGGACAGCGGCTCTTTATGCAGGAGACATGATACCAGACAGGACAGCGGCTCTTTGTGCAGGAGACATGATACCAGACAGGACAGCGGCTCTTTATGCAGGAGACATGATACCAGACAGGACAGCAGCTCTTTGTGCAGGAGACATGATACCAGACAGGACAGCGGCTCTTTATGCAGGAGACATGATACCAGACAGGACAGCGGCTCTTTGTGCAGGAGACATGATACCAGACAGGACAGCAGCTCTTTATGCAGGAGACATGATACCAGACAGGACAGCGGCTCTTTGTGCAGGAGACATGATACCAGACAGGACAGCGGTTCTTTGTGCAGGAGACATGATACCAGACAGGACTGCGGCTCGGGACCTATTTAAGACACACCACATCCAGTACAAAATCCTGCTCCTCACATTCAAAGCCCTCCATAACCCTCCTCCGGGAACTCCAGTTTCCCCCTTCAACCCAAAACATGCTGCAGGTCTCCAGGGAGAATAGCACATAACTAATTTTAAGTCAATTAAATACAATCAATCAATTAAAATACTGTCTAATACATTACTAAATACTAAATACTAATAAAATATAACACTAAATACAATCAATCAGTTAAACACTGTCCCACTTTAACTGTATGTTTTAATCATATTTAATTTGTTTGTGTTGTTGTGAGGCGACCTTGGGTGTCCATTAAGGTGCCTAATAAATCAAATTTATTATTATTATTATTATTATTATTATTATGACTATGACTACTGACACCTGTAAATATATCTTTTTCTTTTTTCTTCACTGTTGCACACTTATGTAAATAAACATCACACTATTTTGACTGCGCCATATTTCTTTCTTGTTAAAAAGATCCCATGACAAGGAGAAATAGGAGATACTGTCAATGTGAAAATAAGGAACATGTGAAATTATATATTTTAATATATAAGTCGCACCTGAGTGCAAGTCACAGGACCACCTAAATGAAATGGAAAAAACGACTTCGTTCGAAAAGTACGGTTGCAGTTTTCCTTGGTACTATGTAGAGTTGGGCGGTATCCAAATTTTGATACCGTTAAACCGTCTCCACATTTTCCCGGGGTATACGGTATTACCGTTGCTAAGGCTAAAAAACAAAAAAAACAAAAGAAAAACACTTCGTAGCACTAGGGTGGAGTCCGCTGGCCAAATGGCAGCTTGCACCTCGTATACCGTTTAGAAACAGAAAAGCAAGCATTACATAGGCCTAATGATACTGAAAACATAACAAAACATGTAAAAAATGTGTAACTTTTATTAACAAATGTTTAAAAAGTGCAAATACAGCAGTCAACCGACAGAACGAAATAACAAATTGTCTATGGGCTAAAGCCCACTTCCAGTACAGTAATCTATAGGCTACATCAATTAAATTAAAACACAGCCCTATATAATCCAGCACTCACAGGCTTATCAAATAACAAAAATTACATTAAATAACAAAGGCAGTAACAAACCAACAAGAATCAAATAAATAAAATACTTGATCTTATCAAATAAGAAAATCTGAACAATAAACAGGCTAACAAGACATAACCGAAAATGTGCATATGAGAACGCAGCGGAAATGCTCGTTTGTATATTTTTAAAATATATTAACATGAATCAAATAAATTAAAAGTACAACTATACAACATTTCGAACCGTTTTTGTACGTCAGAAAAAGCCACTCCTTATTGAAAATAAAATGATTAAGCTATTGAATGTTTTTCGCCAGAAAAACCAGCATGTTCACTTTTTCCGGCTTGAGTAGGGCACGTTGTGGGTTGACAACTTTGCCCGCGGTGCTGAAGACCCGTTCCGATGGAGAGCTTGTGGCACAAACGTACAGGTATTTTCGGGCAACCCGCGACATTAAAGGAAAGCGCCTGACTCCATTGGATTTCCACCAAAGAAGGTATAACAGGAATAACAGGCTCGCGACAATATGCAGTTGTCTCTGCTTCTGCTCGCTCCTCTGCCTGGCTCTCCCTTGTCATTTGGCCGAAATCAGAAATGCTGCCAAATTGCAGACGTTGTGTTTTTCTTTGGGACCAACTCAGCGCGGCCTGTCATGTTGTCTTGTCCTTTTCCTTCTCCTTTCGGAGCGGTAATGTCACGTGACTACGCAACATCCAGGAACTTAAGAGCAACATTATACTAACATAGTAATATTTGTTTTAAACTGTAATAGTATTAAATTAACAAACACAACCACACATACATAAGTGTTGAAAAAACACTCTTTATTTAGGCATTAAATCAATTATAGTTAATATTATATTAGGGCAAGATTTTTTTTAATGACGGTAATGAATCTGATACCGTGGCTATTTTTAGATACCGCGGGATACCTTATTACCGTATTACCGCCCAACCCTAGTACTATATAATTATTCCGGTGAGGAGCTGTCACTTGCTGGTCTCCATGGAGATATATTGCATTGTTTGAAATTATCCACAAGTATGGCATTAAACCTATACAAATATATATGTCCATGGTGCCAGATGATGCCCCAAGTTACTAGTCAGATCTGTTTAAGCGACTGATTTTAGAAATGAAGCACCTGCAAATGAATAAATGCAAGATGGATAAGTGACCCACACGTCGTCTACACCTAGTGCACCTTTAAGTGGTTGTATAATTGCGGTTTAATCTTTAAATGTCCCCAAATGCTGATAAAGTTCTGACAAATGCTTGTGAAACTGATTTGAGTGAAATTTATGGAGAGAACAATTTAAAAACACTGGACTTCTGCGCTTTCTCATTGCTTACATTCTACCTCGGCAGCAGACAACACCCCGAGGCTCGTGCTGATTGAAAGCCTTCTGTCCAAACACATGTCTGAGCTTGGATCTATACCAGAGCACGTACCACGGGAAATAAACACTAAATCACACGACGTCTTCTGAAATAATAAAAGTAATCACCACAGATGCACAGAGACGCTTCATTTCCTGTCTGAGCCTGGAGAGAGCAAATACACGACAGTATAATTTACTTTAAAGAGTAATTTAAAGCGCATTTTCTGGTTTATAAAGTTGGTAGGATTTATTTGTGCTGTAATACCGGCAGATGAGACGTCTGCTTGATCCTGTTGCCGTTGGGAACAGGGACATACCGACAGTAAGGCGCTTGGTCGTACATATGAGAAACAGTAGTTCATTTTAAACAGTGGTCTAAAGTTATTCCTCACTTACCTTATGCGCTCCGAGCATCCTAAATATTCACTGTGATGGGTTTATAAGAGATTTTTGGAGCACTAGACCTTTTGTGCTTGTGTCTACTTTATAGTTAGAATCTATGTCACTCGTGGATCATTAGGTTCAAATTAGAACATTTTAAATCAAAACCTAAAACCACTTACTAAAAGAAACAAATCCACATAGGGGTGGGCGATGTCTTGATATTTAAATATATATCTAGATATTTTTTAAACACAAAATGGATTCTGACATATATATATCGATATCATGCTTATATTTCATTCTGATTTTGGTGTTTCCCTTGTTTGGCTTCGCTGTGCTCACCACCGCCTCCTTGATTTTGGGACCCCTCCCCTCGTGTTTTGTCTCATTCAACACAGCGGCGCCACAACCAGCCCGTGAATGCCCAAAGTTGGTGCCAACCAAAGCTTGTAGCACCATGAACCTTTTCCACCATTTACAGACAAGGCCATCAGCAGCACATCCTCTGTCACGGCGAGAACACTCATATTCCACTGAGCTGTTTTTTTCAGTGCTTATAGTTTATGCAAATTAGTCATGTAGTTTTAAGTTTCTGTAAAACATAAACAAATGTGCCAAAGCTGCATTAAACACATTGTAATCTCTCAGCTGATGTGGCTCTATCGTAGTTCTGGTTTATATGTTGTAAAGTTTAGTAATGTAAAGTTTTGCAGTGTAGGTATTGTACAGTAGCATTTGGAAATGGTCAGTTTGATCTGTGCAGTGGATTGTGGGATACCTCATAGCTCCTTACCTCTGGTTAAGAACATAGATCTATTAAAATAAGAAACCTCCAGAGCTTCTTCGGCTAAAGGAGCTCAGGGTTCTGGTTATTGTAGGTTAACAGTTAACATTTAATGCAAACATGAGCTCGAAAAGTTGTTTTTTTTTTTCTGTATGAAAAGAAGGCAATATGTATAATTTTTTCCTTTGTTTTCCAGTTAAAACTTATAATAAAATAAAATAAAAATTAAATTAAATTTTTGTGAACAGGGATTTTTTTTTTTAACAGAAGCACTTTCCTTTCACATGGGGGGGGGGGGGGGTAAAACAAACTAGTAAATAGTAAAACAAACTAACCTTATTTTGACTTCCAGAGCTGCTTATACTTTACAAACAGAAACAAAAAGTCAAAATGGCAACTTAACATATTTCCCAATGTGGAGTCTTCATCGAGCTGTCATTCAACATTTTGGTTCACCAGGTCTGTCGGGGGGCAGTGCAACAGCGGTCCTCATGTTTCTCACTTAAGTGAAGAAGTCACTCAGGCTTGACTGTCTCTCAATGGGCCACTGCTGACCACATTGTTTTGACAGGCCACTCAGTGCCCAGGCTGTCCAGCACAGCAGGAGAGTGCCCTCTGCTCCTCGTACTTAGAAGTGCCAACGGGAACTTCAGTCTTTGCCAAGTACTGTCCAGTTTGGTCATTACGCGTGGCTCAAATGGGTTCACGGCAGGGATTTATCTGCTAGGTCCGTCATGAAAAACATTTTGAAGCATGATATATTACTGGAGAAGATATAGACAATAAATGATAATACTGAAACTAACAACACCCAGGATCAGATTTAAAACACAAACTATTTTAAATGTGGTATTGTTAAAAATCAGGAGCTGCAATAAATAAATAGCAAAACAACTGTACACATCAATCTGTGGTCACGGATAGAGGGATGTGCCTTATCCAGCTCTTATTATACATCCATGAGTTTAATGTGATGATACAGTATAGATATTGTGGGCTGCTGTATCGATATATCGCCAAGAGTATTTTTTGGTATATTTTAATAAATTATTTTGTTACAGTGCTAGAGTTTTGTTGCTTGTTTAGTGGAAGGAAACTCATTTATGCAGCACACTTGACATTTTCACCTCTTTGATGGTTAAAATGGGCACGTCTTTGCACAATAAGTGGTTTAACAAAGACTTTTAGTATCACAGCCATGATTTAGCCTTTATTTTTACTGAACTGTATTGATTTGATTTGAAATATATCATATTGAATCAAGAACTCACTGTATCGAGTTATGTACTGTATCCTGGCCCATGTATCGAGGTATATTTCTTATCGGCAACTTCTTAATGATACCCAGCCCTATTAATAATTGTACTTTTTCTACTATTACTACTGCTACACTAGTACTACTTCTTGTACTATCATGTCTATGTCTTCTACTACTACTACTACTTGTACTTCTACTGTATGTGTACTTCTAGTCCCATCACTACACAGGAAATGAGTGAACATAAACTATCTTAGACTTTAGAATGAGAACAGGGAGCACAATGGGGCTGTTAGCATGAGATCCACTATACTGTTGGGAAAAGGCGATGGGATTTGGAAGTGTTTGGAAGAATAACTTTCCCACA
The DNA here is from genome assembly GCA_034769755.1 of Odontamblyopus lacepedii. Classification (NCBI taxonomy): domain Eukaryota; kingdom Metazoa; phylum Chordata; class Actinopteri; order Gobiiformes; family Gobiidae; genus Odontamblyopus; species Odontamblyopus lacepedii. The sequence continues at coordinate 6,830,396 of CM068360.1, forward strand.
TAGTGTAACTAAAGAACAGAGGCAGATGTACAGTAGAGTTAAAATCTTGTGTGCTCGATTTTTGAAGTATTATTTGAGAAAAGCCAATGATGCACTAAGCAGAAAGGTGCTTTTGTTTCGGGTTTTGCTTCTCTGTCCTTCAAACTTCTACTACTACTACTACTACTACTACTACTACTACTACTACTACTACTACTACTACTACTACTACTACTACTACCTCAAATCCATCAACCTGCTTTTCTTAAAAGTACTTGGGGATTCTCCTCTGCTCTTAACGGTTTCACAAGGTTCTGCTACTGCTACTACTACTACTACTAGTAGTACTACTACTGCTGCTGCTGTTACTGCTACTACTACTATTGCTACTACTTTACTACTACCCCTATTGCTGTTACTGCTGCTACTGCTACTACTGCTACTGCTACTACTACTATTGCTGTTACTGCTACTGCTACTACTAGTAGTACTACTACTGCTGCTGCTGTTACTGCTACTACTTTACTACTACTCCTATTACTGTTACTGCTGCTACTGCTACGACTGCTACTACTGCTACTACTACTATTGCTGTTACTGCTACTGCTACTACTACTGATGCTACTACTATTTCTACTGCTACTACTGCTACTACTAATACTTTTATTAGTACTACTGCTGCTCTGTTACTGTTGCTGCTATTACTACTGCTACTACTTCTCTTAATACTTGTTCTACTGCTGCTGCTACTACTACTGCTATTACCACTACTTGTTCTGCTGCGGTTGCTACTACTTTTATTACTACTACTACTGCTGTTACTGGTACTACTAATACTACTCCTTCTACTTTTATTTATTACTACTGCTACTACTGCTAGTGCTACTACTGCTGCTACTACTACTCTTAATACTTGTTGTACTGCTGCTACTACCATTGCTTGTTTTACTATGACTACTACTAATACTACTGCTAGTGCTATTACCACTACTTGTTCTGCTGCTGTTGCTACTACTTTTATTACTACTACAGTACTACTGCTGTTACTGCGACTGCTGCTGCTGCTGCTGCTACTACTACTACTACTTTTATTACTACTACTACTACTACTACTACTACTACTACTTTTATTACTACTACTACTGCTGCTAGGACTACTGCTACTGCTATTACCACTTGTTCTGCTGCTGCTGCTGTTGCTGCTACTACTACTAGTACTGTTACTACCACTACATGTACTACTCCAACTGCTATTACTACTTCACAAACCATATGTAAAAATGTATAACTCGTATTGAACTTAAATAAATGTATCTTAAATACTGTGTTGCAACCCCAGAACAGAGAACCTGGCATGTCTCTAAAATATTTTTTTTGAAATGGCTGCCATATCTGTCACACTAGACAAATAATGATTTCTAGACTTTTGTTAAGCGCCACAAGAAGATCGTTAAACCGTCAGAGCAAAGTAAAGTCATTTCTTCTCATTTTTTTTGCAACATTGACTTTAATTATACAGGGATGGAACAGCCTCTCATCTGATCGAAGAGTTTTCGGCCCCAAGTGCGCAATTTAATTATTATAAATTTTCTCTTTTTGTTCTCGTGGACCCAAGTTTGCGTTTCATTTTCGGTTGAGGAAAAAAATAGATGTGAGAAGTGACATGATCAGAAAGAAGTCAGATGAGATGAGAACCTGACGTGTTCGGACGCGTATGGACAAATATTTAGAACTTATGTTATGTATAAAATGTTAAGTATAAAAGATTGGAGATAAATTCCACATGAAGTAGAGTCACTATCACTAATCTGCAGCTTCACTACTACAGTACTACACGACTACTCTTGCCTTTTTAGTTTTAAAGAACGACTCAAACTGGATTAATAGTGCGGGTTTGTGGACTGGGGTCATTATTTGTGGAGGACCATTTCTGTGGATAATGTGGAGATGCTGCCCATAAATTTACCACTTTACGAGAGGTGAGTCGGCTAATAAAGTCTTCTCATTATTTTCACTATATCCCGAGTTGGTATTTTGCATCTCTGTGTGGTAGCCTAGCCAGAAATTATAAGTTAACTAGTAATTTCTAAGTTAATACAGTGTTAGGTTTTAGATATTTCTCTATATTTCTCTCTAAATAGTAATGGGAGAACGTGGAATGTGGCGATTTGGAAGAATAGCGACGGCAGATATCCATCAGCTGGAAAATCAAAGAATGACAGTTTCTCCTCGTATTTGTTGGTGTGTGATCTGTTCAAACAACAGGACACAACACTGCAGCATTTTTACATGTAGATCAGTCGGGTCAAATTCGACATGGCTGCAGCTTGAACCCAGAAATAGAATGATGACGTATTGACTTACAAGCCAAATACATGTGATTTTAATGGTCTTAAAACTTCAAAAATCAGATGAGTAATACTGAAACTACATTGAACTTGCGCTGAAGGTGTACAGAATGTATTTCTATAGCAGAATGTTCAGCAGTTAACATAGTGACGCTATGCAACTGCAACTGCAACTGCAAATTTATTTATAACACACTTTATAAACAACACAGGTTAACCGAAGTGCCACAGAACATAGTGAAATTACGACAATAAGAACAATAAAACAGTTTATGACTGAAATCAGAAACTAATAAAACAACATAAATAGAACAGAAGCTAATAAAAATCGTCTAATAAAATGTCAACAACTTAAACTGTGTCAAAAGCCAAACTGAACAAGTGAGAGAAGAAGAGATTTAAAAACAGGCACAGAAGACACTTGTCTAATGTGCAAATGCAGCTCATTCCACAGTTTTGGTGCAGCCACCGCAAAGGATCTGTGCCCTCTGAGCTTCTGGCTGGCCTTTGGTAAACTCAGGAGGAGCTGGTCCGCCGACCTGAGAGACCGACAGGAGTGTAAGAATGGAGGAGCTCAGAGATGTACAGTGTGGGAGCACCATTCGAACACTTAAAAACAAATAAATAACAGTTTAAAATGGATCCTAAAGTGCACAGGCAGCCAGTGAAGAGCACAGGTGATCATATTTTCGAGCGCCTTTTAAAAGACGTGCAGCCGCATTTTGGACGAGCTGCAGTCGGGAAATGGAGGACTCACTCACCCCAAAATAAAGTGCGTTACAGTAATCCAGCCGGGTGGTTACAAAGGCAAGGATCACTGTTTCAAAGTGCTTACGGGCCAGAAGGCGCTTAACTTTAGCCAGCTGTACGCACATTACCAAACACTACCTGATAAGAAAGCGCATTTTCAACCGCCTGTGGTCAGTCTGAGCGTTCATAGTCCCGTTTAGGCGTTTGATTTTCAACCAAAAAGTGACTAACTGAAAAACTGTTGGCTAATGCTCAGTTGTGATTCTCACTTGTTTAACAGCACAAATCGACTCACCTCCTGTAGCTCTAACCAATTCAGCTCTTTCTGGTCAGATTATGCTAAAACAAAGATCAGATTAGAGTCTAATTTGTGTGACAGAACTTCAGACAGAGCAGGGCCTCCAGTTAGCATCACACCCCCAGAGTATCAATAATCAGATGTATCCGCAGCCACTTCCAGCTGATGTGAGTGATCTAGTTTCTCTGGTTGTTCACAGGTTTTGACAAGGAGAATAATGGAAATGTCAGCGTCTGTTTTTGGTGATCAGATTTCTCATGTACATGTAAAAACACCCCAAATAACAGCTAATTATTGGGATGTCTTATCATTCTAGTTACCTGCAACAAATAATCACTTGTCGACTATAAAAAATAATGGTAGTCGTATTTTAAATAGGGCTGTCAACGTGTTTTAACGTTTAAGCTGTGATTAATCACACAAAAAATCACACTAATGTTTTTTTGATTCAGCGGCAGCAAGGACGCTACTTGTGCACCAACAACAAGCCAAGTAGCAATAAATTCCATTTTGGCCTTTTTTTGAAGAATAATTAACTGTGATTAATTGTGATTATGTGCTTGTGATTGGGGGGTCAGGTGCTATGAGGATTGGGCAGTAAGATGCCCCCGCAAGCCAGCCGGATAAAGCAGGAGAAGATGGATGGATGGATGGATGGATAATCCAGTGATTAATCTGATTTTAAAAATGTCTTGTTTGACAATTTTAAATGTTCTATATTACACAAAATTGACTTACCACCCACCCACCCGCCCACGGGCCATTACACAACATTAAAAAGTCAAGCCAGATATTCACCTTACTTATTTTTCCACTATTGACATGCTATACATCATTTGAAAGCTTAATTCCTCAGTAAAACAACCATATCTTTCCTTTTATGCCACACAGCGAGCCCAAAGAGTAATAACTTATCGTAATAACCCGAAAATAATCATAACAACAAAGTGCATTTCTTACCTTTGAGCCGGTTCTGTCGGTCCGAAACGGGTCCAGTCCAGGAATAGCTGTGCTCAATTAGTCCGTAACAATCCACAGAAAAAGAATATCCAGTTGTTTTATTCATAAAATAATTCCATGTGGAGAAATAATCCAGAAAGTCCGTGTTTGTCTGAATGGATGAACGACTCATCTCTCTACTACTCTCGCTCTTCGTCCTTAGCATAGCTAAGCACCTAGCTCCTGTTAGCGCTGTGGGGTATGTTTGTTTTCTACAGACTCTAAGCTACAAAACTAGCGTATCCACGAGATGATCCGGTCTTCGGGGCGGAGTGCAACAGCTCGCAGATAAAACAAGGGCGTCCAGTTAGCGGTGTATCACACATGTCCAAGGGACAGTTCCACGGCAAAAGCTCTTCAGTCATTGGTTCTTTCAGGAAATGATTGACAGATCTGAGTAGCCTATGAAAAGACCATTTCGGCGGTGGGCCCCATGTGGGGCAGAGGTGAGGTAGTGAAAGAGGAAATCAGCACACAATGGTGTTTGGAGAGGCTCTGACCTGCTCTTACGCACAGACACTGGTGGGGGGCACCAGAGGCATATGGAGAAATTTTTTTTTGGCTTGTTTTAGTTTTTTATTTTAAGAAAACATGCCTAAAGTTCAGAAGAAGATTTTTTTATTATACATTACATCTTATCACAATTTGGAACATCTGGTACATATTTGGACACTTGTGCCGAATTGACATATTTTTACAAAAAGGATCACAGCATCCAAACCCTTAGGCCTAGAGGTCTGAAGTTTTACACAGTTGTTGCCAACAAGTTCAGCAGTGAGTGTAGTGAGCCACCAATGTCTAGGATAAAGTATGCCCAAGTTACAGCCTTTATTATTTTTATTTTTTTTTCTGAGGCAAAAAAATTCAATTTTTACACATTTTTGAATGTCTGTACTGTAAGTTAGCCTGCACTAACAGTCTTCATATGCATATCTACAGAAACTAGAAGGTCTAAGCCAGGCATGTCCAAACTATGGCCCGGGGGCCAAATGTGGCCCTCAGACCAGTTGTTTTTGGCCCTCAGGCTTCCAGGTGAATTGGCCCATACTACCACAAGTAGTACTTTTTACTGCATGTTTTTGAAATCTACCTTGATCAAGCAAATGTAGTTTGTCCTTTTGAGGGTCTAAACATGAACAAAGATCTGGAGGGTCATTTAAACCTGTTATAAATGCACAGTTTTTAATTACTCACTGTTTTGACCCTCAGTCTATGACCCTCGATCGGCCCTCACGCTGCTCTGTGTTTTAATATATGGCCCTAGATGAACAAAGTTTGGGCACCCCTGGTCTAAGCTTTAAAATGATGTATCACACAAGCATGTGGGGTCTGGTTGATTTTCTTTTAATAAGCTTTGGCACTTGGGTATGTGTTACCATTGTGCACAGACCAAATTAGGCGGGTGTTAGCAGGTTAAACCATGTTAGAATGTGGTAACCTCATGAAAAACAGACCTGGAGTTTATTAGTCCTTCTACATCTCCAAACCTCAAAATGCTCTGTTCCACCTTGTGATGTCATGAAGCGATAGTTTTTACGTTAACAGCTACATTTTACTTTTAGTTCAGTAAAGAGTGCAATTCCAGGGCTGAAATGATCCAAATGATTCTAGTGAAGGTGTATGGTGTTTAAAAACACAATGGAACACTTCCTGTATTTCTGCTTTCTGTTTGAGAGAAGAACTCAGTCTAAATAGTCTAAAATCTGCAGGGTTTGTGTGGTAAACACAAACAGAACACAACAAGGTATGTTCGTGATAAGGAAGCAACTAAAGATCGACTGATATGTTTTTTTTTTTTTTTCAAGGCCGATACCGATTGTTTTGAATCTAGAGCAACCAATTGCCGATGAGTTCTGTCAATATTTTTGAGCCAATATTCAGGGCCAAGGTTGATTACTTTCTTCAAATGATGTAACTTGCTACTCAACTACTACTCACCCACAGCCCTTTTATTTATTTTTTAACGACAAACCCATAAGGGAACTGTTTATATTTTGTGCTTTTTTTCTTTTTAAACATTTTTAGGTAGAAGATCAGCCAAAACAAAATATTGGCCTGTGCAGACATTTAAAGGTTGTATGGAGGATTTATTTTTAGTTTCAAATTGTCAGTGAAAGTTCAATATAGCATTATGAGATGCATCAGCCTTGTAATTATGATGACCAAAAAAAAGAATGAAAATCTATCAGCTGTGGACGTGGAATGGCCAGATAAACATGAGCCAATAGATAACAAGGCTGCCTCATTATCTATCTGTTAGGTTGTCAATCAAACTCCCTACATTTCTAGCATAACTGACTCACCGGCGCACTGGTATGACGTGGTTTATTTCGCTTTTCACTCATCCCACATACGCAAGACGCTGTTTACTCGACCAACGCAGCGGTTCTTAGTGGCTTTTTCCAACTGTTGCTTCTTCGTAGTTTGTGCAAAGTTTGTTGCAATGGCAGACAAGAATCCACCACCAATTAACCGCAAAAAGTCAGTTTTTGAGGTCGCTGAAAGAAGAAGGGAATAGGAAATGGAGTGAAGCCAAAATAAGGTGATCCTTGGAGATTCCTTCCAGCGATAGCGCACTAGGCCTGGGCAAAGCCTTCTAGGCCTGCTTTTTTCCAACATTTACAGTTTATGCAAATGAGCCATGTGGTTTAAAGTTTAGTTTCTGTAAGACGTAAACAAATGTGCGCAAAGCTGCATTAAACACATTCTAATCTCACACGGACTGATGTGGCTCTTTAGTGGTGATGGTTTATATGTTGTAAAGTTGAGTTTATTTATGCAGATTAGAAATAGTAATAATAATGATGACTATTTTAATATAAAAATGTTAATGATTAATTGATATTCAATCGTTAATTCTCCTGGCAATCGATTAAGAAAATGTAATCAAATGCCCATCCCTACTGTGAACTAGGGGTGGGCGATATCTCGATATTTAAAATATATCGAGATATTTTTGAAACTCGATATGAATTCTGGCATATCGATATCGCTATAATGCTTATGTTTACTTCTGGTTTCGCCGCTTCGCTTATCTCGCCTTCTCTGTGCCGCGCTCACCCGCGCTCGCCTCCGCGCTCGCCTCCGCGCATTTGTCCTGGCCGCGGACTAATCCAGGACTAGGACTAAACCAGGACTAGGACTAAACCAGGACTAGGACTAAACCAGGACTAGGACTAAACCAGGACTAGGACTAAACCAGGATTAGTCCTAGTCCAGGACTAGGACTAAACCAGGACTAGGACTAAACCAGGATTAGTCCTAGTCCAGGACTAGGACTAAACCAGGACTAGGACTAAACCAGGACTAGGACTAAACCAGGATTAGTCCTAGTCCAGGACTAGGACTAATCCAGGACTAGGACTAAACCAGGACTAGGACTAAACCAGGATTAGTCCTAGTCCAGGACTAGGACTAAACCAGGACTAGGACTAAACCAGGATTAGTCCTAGTCCAGGACTAGGACTAAACCAGGACTAGGACTAAACCAGGACTAGGACTAAACCAGGATTAGGACTAAACCAGGACTAGGACTAAACCAGGACTAGGACTAAACCAGGACTAAACGCGGCTGCAGAGCCCGGGGCTCGGTCGCGGACTAAACCAAGACTAGGACCAGGGCTCTACAGTGCGCTCATTTCACTCGCATTTGCGAGTAAATATTTCGTCGTGTAAACGTGGAAAACAAAACGGGCGCATCTGTGCGAGTGTTTCTGCAGCACAATAAGGAACTGCGCACAGACATAACACGACGAGTTAAACTTTCTAAATGAACATTTTCCAGTGTGAGCGCAACCACATGACACCTCCGACCGCGCACGACTCCAGCATACGAGCTCCACTCATATCACTCATACGAACAAACTCCGCTTCAAAACACACCCACGCCCCCTTAAACGAGGAGCGCCCCGCAGCAGGACCCACACCTGTCCCACCACTCAGTAGACACCCCCACACCGCTGGACTTCCTTCTCCGCCAAAGCGAGAGCTTTGTCTTGGTCTTGTCTCGGACTCGAGCGCATTTGGACTCGGTCTTGTCATGGACTCAAGGTCTGAACACTGAGTGCGGTCATTTTTCATTAAGGCTGCTGCTGTCACCAGTAAACTCATCCCGGTGTGCGGGAGCGTGCGGGAGCGTGCGGGAGCGTGCGGGAGCGTGCGGGAGCGTGCGGGAGCGTGCGGGAGCGTGCGGGAGCGTGCGGGAGCGTGCGGGAGCGTGCGGGAGCGTGCGGGAGCGCACGGGCTTCTCTCTGCAGCCTGTGCCACATGCCAAATAAATCCGTTTATCACAATGTGCGTTTGATTTGGTAAATGTGCAGAGACTAAATACCACTGTAAAACAAGAGAATGTAACTCCAGTTTGGAATTTGAAAATACAGGTTTAAAAATCCTGCACACTTTATTCACTTTGAAGCAGTTTTGTGCCAGTGGAAGTTCTCTTAAAGAAGAGGTTCTTAAACTGTGGGTGAGGGTCCAAAAAGGGGTGCAGGGAGTGTTTAAGTGCAGTACTAAATGAATATTAATCAGATAAAATTAGTTTTTTTGTTTTTGCAGTAGTTTGGGGAGGCTGTATTTTTCCTGTAAAGATATCGAGATGTATATCGTATATTGAGATATAGAAAATATATCAAGATCTATTTTTTGGTCCATATCGCCCAGCCCTATTGTGAACCATATGAAATGCTTCCAATTTATTCAGTGGAGAAGAGAGGTTTTCACAACATGGTGAAAGTTTTGGATGCTGCTATATGGTTGAATTGAATCGTGAATCAAGTTTTTTTTTTTTTTTTAATCCAAGATTTTTTGGGGTAGGACATCGCCCAGCTCTAGCGTGCACTGAATCAGACTGCCTAAAGACTGACGCATTGGTCGTTAAATGACTTCTGGACAGGTCACTTCAACAGCGATTCATACAGCAACTCTGAATGCGCACCATCTGTAATCAAGCATGATTTCTAGCGTAAGGGGGAGGCGTGTGGAGGCGTTTCTACTTGGGAATCTTTGAACAACATGTGAAAAAGTACAAACAGCGCTATATTTCTATTTCCTTGGAAAATCCTCTGTACAACCTTTAAGGCCGATAGCCGATATGGTAGAAAGTCCAAATATTGATCTGCTGATATATCGGTCTATATTTAGAAACAACGTTATAACATAGATCAGAAAAAACACAAAATAGGTAAAACAAGGTAAAACACCCATACTGTATGTGACTCCATCCTGTGCTTTTTTTGTTTCTTCTTCCAGGCTGTACCCCTCAGAAGTGTGGCCGTGCGGTGACAGACGCCGTGGTGACCAGGGAGGAGGCTGAGGTACTCCGCAGGTAAACAGCACAGCATATGCTCGAGTGTGTCTCCTCTATGTTTGTGCAACTGAATAAAACATAGACTGAAGCACATATCTCCTGTGTGCTCCTCAGGCTGGCAGAGAGAGGACTGGCACTGGCCGGGTCAGAGGGAGGCGTGAGTATGGCTTATTCATATGTTTGGGTTCGCCTGTCTTACTGTCCTTACTGTCTTAAGACCTACTAGTTCATCTAAAGGCCACATACTGCATTATTTCCTGTTATAATGTAATTTCCTTATCAAAAACATGCCCGGAGTTATGTTTGGGTTTCATTCACACGTTTAACGCACTAACCCTGCAGATTTAGGCTGAGTTCTTCTCTTAAATAGAAAAAAAAAAAAATACAGGTAATGCAGGAAGTACTCCACTGTGTTTTTAAATTCCATACACCTTTGCTCGTATTGTTTGAATGATTTCAGACCTAGAATTGCCAATCTGTACTGAACTAAAGGTAAGATATAGCTGTTAACTTGAAAAGTACTGTTCCAGGACAGGACATCTCAGCAGTGGAACAAAACACAACTCCAGGTGTGTTTTTGATTTTGATGCCTTAAAGCGCACATAAATCCATCTTGTGTAAGTGTACAACGGTTTGCAGTGGTCCAGAGTTATTCCTCACTTACCTTATGCATCCAAAGTATCCTAATTATTCACACAATGAGTTTATAAGCGCTTTAACTTCTTGACATGTTTCGGCTGCTGCTGCATCTTCAGAACTGTCCCTGGTGTTGGTGCTGACGTGTCGTATGTCAGCTGTTGTTGCTTCCTGTAGGCGTGGTCAGCCTGATGGACCTGGCAGGTCGCTCAGACTGACCACGCCTCCCGGTGTTCTCTGGACTAGGGTGTCCCAGGTGTGTGAAAGAAGGAACGCTCCATTGTCACGGTTGATGCTGTCAGTGCCTCGTTTCCTGATCTCATTGGCCTCCTGATCCAGCGTTTGAACTTGTTGAACTTGTGTGGTTATTTCTTTTTACAGTGGTCTGATATGCCAATTTTAGGTTTTCCTGTTCTGCTTTGTCTCTTTGTGTTCTGGTGAGTCTCCTTGCCGTTTCTTTTTTGCACATGTCAACATGTCAAACATGTCAACAAGGTAAATACACGTGACTACATAGTCTTAAAAAAAGAACCTAAGAAGTTAAAGTACATAAGAAGACATAATGAACATGTTTGGTGAGTTTATAAGCACAACTCTGAGGACAGAGTGGAGTTTTGCTGTCACCATAATGTTAACAACTAGGATGCCAACAATTAGCATGCTAACACGCACTTATGCTTTACATATAGAGGCAGAGATTGCACAGTGGACCACTATTCATTTTAGAATTAAGTGTTAGAACTCATGACCCAATTATTAATCTCTTGAGAGTCTCAGTTTATTTTCTGTTTGGATTTAATATTGTTTACGTAATCAGGGGTGTCCCACTCGATTAGGAATGTCATTTTCAGGGCAGTCATAGCTCCATGGGTAATCATCTTGAGAACCAAAACACCAAATTATAACAAAAATAGCTTGCCCTTCCTTTCATTTGTTATCAGCCAACCTGGCTCACGCCTGATTGATAAGTGTATCACTCTTAATTGAGTCCTGCACATTATTAAATATGTATTTTTTGCACTTGCGCATTTGTAAGATTGGTAAAGTATCGGTATCGGTACGAGGTATTGCCAAATACAGAAATGACTGTACTCGTATCGGTTTTCAAAAGAGTGGTATCGGTGCATCCCTAAATATGGTACGGTGAGATGTATTTGGTGAAAATATCGAGAGATTTGGATATCGTTCCATTCCTAATAACAATAAATGTTGTACCAAATGACTGGTCAAAGCATCATTATGTATCAAAAAAGTATCTGGAAACTCAGTGTTTTTTGTTTTTTTTTGCCACAACAAAACAACAAACAATAATACGCAACAAAACATACAACCAATGCATATGCAAGAGACAAAAAACAAACAAACAAACTCAAAACAGTGCATGTGTATTGGTATTTACACCCTAAGGTTCTCAAAACAAATTTGCACATCTAAATATTTGCATGTTTACACTTGTTTTGCACTACTTTGTCCAGATGAAGTTTGGTCATCGCCCACGGGTCAACGGTGTGTTTTTTTTGTGTGTGTCCAACAGTTGGGCAGCCTGCTGCATAGAAATTAAATCTAAAAAGTCTTTGTACCAATTGTCTATGTCAAAGCACTGATGTATACGTTTCTTCCAGTTCATCATGATGATACGTTTAGCTGATAAAAAAAACCAATGATCCTATATTGTCCACTTTTTTAGATGGAAAATCTTGAGTTCTTACTCCGAACAGGCACAACAATGGGCATAGAGAGATCTGAACATCAAACATGTAAGACAGCCTGTCAGTTACAGCTTTCCAAAATAATTGAACTTGAGGGCAGTTCCACAGCATGTGCATGAGTATGAGTGCCTTCTGCCCCACACCCATGCCAGCAAAGTTTGGATAGTTCATTATTCATTTTGTTTAGTATGTGTAGAGTTATATAGGCTCGATGTAATAATTTGAGCTGCAGAATTTTATACCTGACACATTTAGAAATTTTAGTGCACTTTTGCAATGCTGTTTCCCATTGTGAGGCAGTTATAGGCATTCCCTTATCACACAGCCATAGATTTTTTGTTAGATTATTGACATCTCTTAAAAGTTTATAAAATCTTGAGACCGTACCTCTCTGTGCAACAGCACTTTTTAAATTTTCCTCCAACTCCTTCTTATTCCCCATACTTTTATCCTGTGACAGTGAGGATTTCAAAACAGATTTAATTTAGATATAAATTAGAAATTCGGATTCTTTCAATCCATTTGTAGTTTTTAACTCGCTGAATGCGATGAAATTGTTTCCATTCTTAATCACCTGTGATACATTATTTATATTACTTTGTTGCCAAGCTTTATTATTTAGAATTCTTTTACCTGCCATAAACGGGGTTGGACCAAAGGGGACAAGAGGGTAAGGATATCCCATTAAAATCTAAATATTTATGCAAAAATTTAATGTCCCCAGAAAGTTTAAGCAATGGATTATTAATATTAGAAATAGTCTTAGGACTGTACCAAAGGGTAGCCAATGATAGATCTGGGTTATACTCTTGTACTATTTTTTCCTCAAGCCATTTCCAACTTCCAGTTTCCCGTGGACTGCAATAGGCCCATTGTAGGGGGTAGAATTATATGCTATGTAATATAGGTGAATATCTGGCAATCCCACTCCACCTTTATCAGGAGGCTGAATCATTTTTTTGTGGCCAATTTGTGGCTTTTTGCCTTTCCATAAAAAGTCAGTCATTAATTTGTTAATTTCGTTAAACCATTTTGGGGGGAATTTTAGAGGGATAGATGACATAATATAAGATAATCTGGGAAGGAAATTCATTTTAATTGTTTCAGTTCTTCCCCACAACTCAGTGTCTTTTTAAAAGTAAATGAGATTATGCAGTAGAGGTTCTTTTTGCTCTTAGGTCCATCTTCTGGCTAGTTCACCATTTGTACATTTGTAGAGCTTCACAAACCCTTTGGCACGTCACTAGTATCACATGCATGAATTATTCGTCCACTAGTGCTTTTTCAGACTGGAAAGTGCAACAGGGAAGAACACCCACGGAGAGGCAATCAGCTCTCACCCCCAAAGCTTCATAAAGTGGGAATTGGTGATTTGACTGTTGTGAATGAGTCGGGTCTTTTGAGCGGCTCCTTTTCCTCCTCCGTGAACTATTGGAACTGGATCTCATTTTTGAAAAGAGACAAATCTTTTTCTTTTTCTTTCTTATTTTTAAGCTTTTTTACACTGATTAAGCTCAGGAGCAGGGCAGGCAACCGGAGTGAAAAAGTTGTGCACAAAATCCTAATGAAGCATCATAATAACAATCACAATAACAATCACTAATTACCGATACTAAATATTATTAAAGGTGCACTGTGTAACTTTCCAGATGGAGGGTGCACCATCATAGAGATATTGTTGCTTTCCCTGGAATTTTTCACAGTACGATAATAAACTTGGATTTGTGGAGAAGAATGCATATTTTTCAAGGCATTGTTTTATTTTAAAAAATGCCAATAATTAAATTATAATTAAGTTTTCTGCCATACTGTGGTACATTCCAGCAAAAGCAATCTTCCTAGCATTTCTCCATGGACACATCATTGCCCATCATTTTGATGGACAAGGTCGTAAAAATTCCGTCAACTATTATTATCCGTCATTTTATTTTAAAATGATAATGATAATATAGGCCTATACGATCAGACATATTTAATAACTTGTCTTTTCATTGATTCATTGTCATTTTTAATCATTAATTCACACTCCCGCTCCCACTGAACACAGTCCTCCTGCTTAACCTCCTCTCTGCCACTTGCACCGTAACATTAGCGCCCCCTGGATCATCAGCATTATCAGTTGTTGCTTGTCCTTCCAACGCAGCATCTCCAACATGACATACGCACAGAACAGACTCACCATCAGCAGCACATCCTCTGTCACAGAGAGAACACTCACATTCCACTGAGTTGTGTCCTTTAGTCCGACAGAAGCTGAACACATCAGCACAAGGAAAGAGCTGCTTTTTTCAGCACTTACAGTTTATGCAAATGAGCCATGTGGTTTTAAGTTTAGTTTCTGTAAGACGTAAACAAATGTGCCAAAGCTGCATTAAACACATTCTGTGGCCATACCGGCTCGTCAAAGCCTGATCCTGTCAGATCTCAGAAGCTCAGCAGGGCCGGGCCTGGTTAGTACTTGGATGGGAGACACTGGGAATTCCAGGTGCCACAGGGGGGCGCCAGTAACAAAAACTGTCGTAGTGTCCTTAGGCAAGGCACATCACCCACATTGCTAGTATAAAAGTGGTGTGTGCGTGAATAGTGGTGGTGGTCGGAGGGGCCGATGGCGCAGATTAGCAGCCTCGCTTCCGTCAGTCTGCCCCAGGGCAGCTGTGGCTAAAATAGCAGCTCACCACCACCGGGTCTGGAGTGAATGTATAATGCTCTGTAAAGCGTCTTTGAGTGTCCTGAAAAGCGCTATATAAAAACTGATGCATTATTCTAATGTGGCTCTGTAGTGATTATGGTTTATATGTTGCAAGGTTGAGTTTATTTATGCAGATTGGAAATAGTAATAATAATGATGACAATTTTAATATAAAAAGGTTAATGATAATCGATCGTTAATTCTCCCGACAATTAAGAAAATTTAATCGAATGCCCATCCCTAGTGTGAAATACTTCAATTTATGGTTTATCACCTTCAGATTTTCCCATCAGCATTAAAAAATGTCATCAATGACGGAGAATATTTTGGTTAATGCGACCTCGGCTGTGCACCTATTAATTATTATTTTATTGAGATTTTCATACATTCAGAGGATACACGCTTTCCACTCTCAGTTTGAACTATTTTGAAGAAATCTTAGGCTTGGTGATTTCTGTAATTCGTTTGCTGTTAAAATGACTTCTCATTTTGGCTTCTGCTGATTTCTGTTGTATCTTGCGAAAAGAAAAAACAGGCAAATAGGCACGGAGATCAGTTTACAGTTCCTTTAATGATGTTACAGCATGGATTACACTTACACTTATACAAACTTGATCCACAAGGGAAATTATTTGGACACAGTAGCTCACACATCACAGTATAATGTAATAACAAAGCGCTTTGTGTTGCATTTTTTTGTTTGAAAAGCGCTCTATAAATAAAGTTTGATTGATTGATTGAACAAAGAAAAAATATTTTAAAAAGTAATAATAAATTCTAAATAAGTTGCAGAAAAAAGATGGCAAGTGACAGGTATCAAATAAGATCTAATTATGTAAATATACAGTACTGTACAAAAGCTCTAGGCAGGTGTGGAAAAAACCTGTAAACTAGGAATGCTTCAAAAATGGAAGTGTTCATTTATTTTCATCACTTAACAAAATGCAGTGAATGAACAAAAGAGAAATCTAAATCAAAACAGTATTTGGTGTGAGCTTTGCCTTCAGAAGAGCATCAGTTCTTCTAGGTTTACTTGCAGACAGTTTGTGAAGGAACTGGGCTGGTCACTGTTCCAAACATGTAGAAGAACTAAGCTCAGATCTTGTGTGGATGGAGCTTCCTCACATCCTTCTGTCTCTTCATGGAATCAGACAGACTCCATGATGTTGAGGTCAGGGCTCTGTGGGTCAGACCATCACCAACACAACTTCTGCTTCTTCTTTACGCTCAAGAGAGTTCTGAAGGACTTTGTCTTTTTCTTTTGTTCGCTCACTTTGCATTTTGTAAACTTATAAAAACAAACATCATTACTTATGGATCAATGAAATGACGCTGTCCAATTGCAGTTTCAGTTAAAAAGTTCATAATAATTCAGCACATAGTACCTCTGATCTTCATCAAAAACCAAATCATTTTTTCAGAAATCATGAGTTATTCTGCATGTTTTTTGTCCTTAAAGTGTTAAAATGTCGTGTGGTGCGACTAATAACAGCAGGAATTCTGCGGCTGGAGTTTAATAACAGACAAAGTAGACTTGGGTGAATGGTTCTTTAGACATTTTTCTTCATTTGATGCATTTTCCAGGGCAGTAGTTTGTTCATTAAACACAAGCAGGCGACTGTCATATTGGAGCAAAAGAAAATATCAATATGCATTAAAAATCCAAAGAAATGTTTCTATACACTTCATATTACTCAGAACTATATCTCAACTATATCTCAACCATGTTTTAGAAAATAAAACCATTTTAAGGTTATTCTCGGTTGCACCACATGACATTTTACACTAAAAATGCTTCATATAAATGTTAAACACAGATTTATGCACCTGACACTGGAAATATTTTTAAAAGTTCAATAGAAACTAATATTTTTTTTATATTTTAGAATTTGCCTGTGTAAAATCCTTTCACGTCACTGACCCATGCACATTTCATTTCGCACTTCTTCTTTATGCTGAAGATAGTTCTTAATGACTTTTTCTTTTGTTCGCTCACTTTGCATTTTGTAAATTGATAAAAACAATCATTATTTATATTTTTGAAAGCATTATTTGTTTGCTGAATTTTTCCACAACTGCCAAAAACTTTTGAACAGTACTGTGTATGTGCAAGTCAAAATAAACGAAAGAAAAAAGTAATACAATTCACCGCATCAGGGTGACATACAGGCAAAAAGTATCAGAGAAGCAAATAGGAGAGTCTAAACTAAAGCTTTAGTATTAGTATTAGTACTGATTATTTATTATCTTGATAGCTTGTATGATAATCAGCTGATTCAAGGTTACTGAAGTATGAAAATAAGACACACTTCTGTATAAAATAACTGTAAATGAGCCCGTATTTTCAATGACACTTTGACATGAACAGATCCAAAGATTCGGCTCCCATAAAAGAGCCGAAAGTCACATCACTCGCTGGAATGGCTCAAGTTTGCAATAAAGAAAATGTTTTCTAATTAGATGAATACAGTGTCTGCCTGCCTGCTTTTAGCCACCAAGTTCTTTTTACAGTTCACTTTCCAGAGGGACTTGAGAAAAAAAACAGTTATTTCATTTCCATTTAAAAGGTTGCTTTAACTTTCTTGAATTTAATGACGCCATAATTTCAGTTTGAGAGCAAGTGCCTGTATAACTCTATTCTGCAGGATGACAGTTAAACGGCGCGCTTCACTGTAAAGTTTGGACCTGTCCTCCAGCTTGGTAGAAAAGGGATGCTGAAATGTCAAGATTAGAATGCGATTATTAGCGCAGTGCCTTGTCATTGTGTCACCGGGCAAGACATTTCACGCCTATAAAGTGTGTTTACACCGCTTCTGTCTGCGCTCGTTCAGGCGGGTTGTGTGGTTTAAGACCTGTCACTGTCCCACTGCTCTGCCTTTACTCTTGCAGTGCATTGTGGGTTCTAATAATCCATCCTGTGACATTAGAAAAATCACCATGAAGGACTCTAACTATGGCTGTTGGGGTTAGGGAAGATCTCCTGCCGTGCGGTTTAGTGCAGGTCGGATAACTCGATGAGAAGAGGTAAAGCGGGTTTGGGTGAGTCGGGTCCCATCATAGCCTCACCTGAAGCATGTTCTGTAGCTCTGATGAACAAACGCAGGACTTTTGGATTTGCAGGTGTTACCAAATGAAAACAGCGAGAGACAAGAAAAAGGCGCCTGGTGTCCTGTGCGCACGGAGCAGACATGTGAATACCGTAGTTTCATAGTTATGCATTGAAACCACACAAATGATGTTCCAGTGTGAGTGAGACAGGTCACGAATCAGACACGCAAAGACAAAGCTCCTCACCTGAACGGAGGCATATCCAGAACACATAGGCTGCGTCAGATGCTCCTTGGTCCATGATCCAGGAGCTTTAGTTCAGTTTCAGTTTTATTTTTTCACAATTTCAAACTATAATGTCACAAAGGCACACATTCACACATATATGTTACATATGCATTTGGCACTATAAACTAAGGATGCTGATACGTACGTAATGAGAGAAACAAATGAGACAACAAATTGTATCTATATATCTATATCAATCTATATCTATCTATACACATAGCATATGTAACACACACACACACACACATATATATATATATATATACATACACCTGTATCTGTATTTACTTTCTATTTATATTTGTATATATATTTATTTATTTGAACAGGGACAATGCACATTAATGAACATTTCTGTAAATGTGCCAGTGTTGGCTACAAGCTAATTTTCAACTGTAGTCCCTGGGCAAGATGCAAGGATGCCAACAAACCATACAACACAATACAACATGAAAAATACATTAGCTTTACAATAGAAAAAAAGTTTGTAAAAACTTTTAAAATCATACAAGTTCAACCACACAAGTTACAGCAAGAATCAGAAGAAAGTGCAGTGCATATGGGTTATATTATATATGTTATATATATGGGTTTGAAACAGAAATACAGCACTGAATACCTAGTTTATGTGCAAAGAAACCATTCAAAAGAAAGACATCAGCTGTACTCGGTCCTTCAGGCATTATAATTTTCCTGTAGTTTATGCTTTAAATTGTTTTTAAATATGGATAATGAGGCAGACTGTTTGTAGGCCTCCATGACAAACACTAAAGCTAGTACATTTTAATTTCCTATATTTCCCTTATATTCATGACAGGATGAGTACAATGGGATAAGGTCACACAATCAACTGTTTAGTTTGTGAACCACACTGTACATGACCCCAGCATTGTGCCATAGATTACTTTCTGGAAGCTTTAGGAGGCCATATCTGTGGAAGAGAGGATTTGTAGGAGAATTTGGCAAAGACCAGGTAATTGCTCTTAAGGCTTTGTTTTGTACCTAATGTTTTGCAGTGTGTGTAAGATAAGTGTTATGCCAGTCCCAAACTCCACTGAAAGCTTCTATGTGCGGTAAATCCTGTGAGTGCGTGGGGCATTTCAAACAGGTCCAGTGCACTTTAGTGTAAATAGCAAAACGGAGGGTGATTCTTTACGCAAACAAAACCGCGTGTTCTTAGGGCGCCTCCGCAGATACTACGGCTGCTGCAGTGGAGCGCAACACGTGATTTTTAATGTGTGCGGGTTCTGGTCGGGTCCTAATCACAGACTGTAAATATTCTTTCTACTGCCTATAGTCCCAGTATTTGAACACATTTGCTCAGAGCCACGTAAACATGAATTAGCACAAAGTAGAAGAGCAAAATGTTGGTCATGTGCGGTGGTGGCGGTGGCCCAACATGCGATTCATTTTTGCGATTATTGCGACAGCGCTAACTCTAACACACATGTGTCAAACATGCGGCCCGGGGGCCAAATCCGGCCCTCCAAGACCCTTAATCTGGCCCTCGGCTGATTTTTCTATTAAAATACTTAAAATTTTCAGATTTTTCTGTTAATTTTCTGCACCGTTCAGCATAGCAGCGTCTCCGGCGTTTCTGTACGTGGCGACTCCCACCAGAGCAGCACAAATGAAGACTTTCCTCTTTCCAAACGCTCTTAAAGGACGATCGTTTTGACTGTTGACCGTGACCCTCATCAGCAAAATGTCAAAAAATTAGAAAAGCAGATGCTGAGTTCAGGATTTCCCAAGAAAAATAGTCTAATTCTTATTTGTTGACAGAGGTGAATGGGAAATCTGTGCTCAGTGTGTTTGGAACAAGTGGCGTTGCTCGAGGAATATAATCTTAAACACCACTACGAGACACGGAGAAAAATACAATAACTTGAAGAGAGAACTGAGTTTTCTGATCCGGCCCTTTTGGGATCAAAGTAGGTTGCATACGGCCCCCGGACCAAAATGAGTTTGACACCCCTGCTCTAACGCTAATAGTTAAGGACACAATTTAAAATGTGCTTTCCTAACAACAACCAAATCCCTCTCAAAACTCTTTTCTTTTTTTGTTCTGAACGACACAAGAATATTCAAGCGGACACGTCTTCCGCATCTGTAAAATCTCCGTAAGTCACTGCTGAACTATCCAAATCTGTATCTTTTCTCATTTAAAATTCATAGTATGTTCAAGAAGACCTCACTTCACCCTGACTTGCGTAATAAAGCACTAAGTTCGAAGAGCACCGACGCAAATCCACATCTACAGAAATAGAATGTTTGCTCGACTGTATTAAATATTTATGAGAACAAAATGACAATATATTGCATAAAGCGTGCAGAGCTGATTTAGGAGTTGGCTTCAGATGGAATATATTGTAGCTTGTAAATTATAATTTCTTTTCATTACAGCGAAGTCTGCAGCGGCTCCCTTCCTGAGCCTGGCAGCAGGAAGTCGGCTCCTGGCGCCACAGCGAAAGCAGTCGCAGGCAGAATAGACATAAATTGGTTGTTGCGTAATAAAGGGATGCAGTTCAATGTGCCAAGTTTAACCAGGTAATATGATTATTTACGGTGGCTCACTAGGGACATTTTGTTGTACTTTTAAAGAGGAGATGTTACGTAAGATCGCCTTTGTGGAGCTTTCTGCCACGTTGTTATGTTCCCTCATCAAAAACATGCCTGAAGTGGTTTTAAATGTTATCTGTGCATGTTTGACTAATACAGAGATCTCACCCGGGCCCTAGTCAAACCCTCCTTATGGTTAGATCATAACCGGGATACTGATGTGCAGGTAAACGCACTCTGAGAGATATAGTGATCTCCAAGCTACATTACGCACATCAACCTACATTCAGTTTGTCGATTAAAATGAACGTGATCGACGAAATTCTTAATGGTCAATTATCGATTAACCAACTAATCATGCCTATCCTTAGATTCTATTGAAGTATTGAGTTTAAAAAACTCAATACTTGGTAGAGCACTTCCTGTACAACAATACAAGGTGGAACAGAATGTTTTTCGTTTGAGAACTCTCAATATGCAGAATTTGTGTGAATGGAACAAAACACACCTCCAGGTCTGTTTGTGTTGACAACATTATAACATAGATCAGAAAATAGCATAAAAAAGGACCTTTGTAATCTTGTCAGTATCACAATATCGATATTTGCAATATATCGTGCAGTCCTCGAAGCATTTGTCCTCATCTGGTGCCTTATCTTTCCCAAAATTGCGTTTGTACTTCTAATGCAACTTTTGTGCTTTATCTCTGGAGAACACTACTAAAAATTTCAGGACTATGGATCTTTGGCTCATAATAGCTCCTCTCCAGTTTGAAAAGTCCTCTCCTCTCCGTGTCCTCTGCAGACCTCTGGAAATCAATCTCTATGAAGTGTGAAGGACCACACGGGGCGAGGGAGGGGGCTGTCTGAGAAAATAATGTGTTTTTATGGCTTGTAGATCACAGTATTGTAGTTACATAAAGGATCAGAGCCAGGCTTAAAATTGGCCATTAAAGATGTCGCAGTAAGTATTACAATGAAATCAAAATGGAAGAGTCCTTATTGCGTTTATATAGCCTGCTGTCCCTCTAGTTTATACTGCTTTGACAACGTTCATGCTTGGGGCAGCTTAAAATGTGCCCTATCTAACCAAAGTCCCAATTTTAAACATATTACAATTATAATGCTTGTCAGAGAAATCCAAAATTGTAAATATTTCTAGAAAAAAAAACACCAAAAACACAATACAACACATATAAAGTTAAAAATGTTGACCAAATTACCAATAAATTAGAGTTAGACAAACTTTATCGAAGTCCCAATGTCCCAATTACTTGGACACAGGAGCTCACTCATCACAATATAATATAACAACAAAGAGAAAAAATATAAATGGTAATAATAAATTCTAAATAAGTAGCAAAAAAGAGCAAGAGACTGGTGTCAGATAACACATCATTATGTAAATGTAAATGTAGAAATCAAAATAAAATAGAAAAATAGGTAATAAAATATAAAATCTCAACTTTATACAAGAGGTCATTGGAAGACAGTAGAAAAATGATATGATGATTGACAGTTTAGTTTCAAATTAAGTCTGTGTCCTGTCTGCATCAAATTATTGTGAAGGATTTTATTGTCTGACAATCAGGAAGTACGTGGTTCAAAATGTATGTGCAAGTGTGTGCTAGCTTTACCATAATGGGAAGTTTTGAAAGCCTCTTATAAACTCACCATGGTGAATAATTTGGATGCTCAGAGTGCATAAGGGAAGTGAGGAATAACTTTGGACCACCAGAAAGTTTCAAATGAACTGGTTCTGTTTTTCACTTTTTAAAACCGTAAAAATCAGATATAGTAACTTTAAAGGTGCATTGTGTAACTTTTCTGGAGGCTCCGTCAAATGTGTTTCTCCATGGAGATGTTATTGCTTTGTCTGGAATGTTTCACAGTGTGGCATTAAACCTTTCTATCATCACGGAGACCAAACGAGACCAAGTTACAGGTCAGATCTGTGGAGAGGCGACCCCACTCGCTGTCAGAACACCTGTTTTTGTAGGTATTTTGGAGCTATAAAACCACCTAGAATGGAAAAAAGTGGAGCTGTCAATCAATTAAAATATTCAATCACGATTAATCTCATGAATGTCATAGTTAACTCACGATTAATCGCAAATTAATCGCACATTTTTGTCCCTTGAATCATAATTTTAATACTCTTATCAACCTAGAAAAGTGGATAGGTTTTGTGCACATGTTTTTTTTTTTTTTATTGCAAACCATAACAATTGTCAGTGAGAAAACTTTGTGTTCCATGTTCCACTTTCATGTTCCACTTTCAGGAAGTTCAACCGTGTCAGCAAAGTGCCTCTCTTCTGTCAAAGTGGCTGCAGTTCCCACTGTGGGTGAAATAATGTGCTGTGACCTGAGTTACTGAGTTACGGAGTTCTCATTACTGAGCCTGCTGTACTAGGAGAGCACTCGTACTCAGACTTTAGGGCCGTGCTGGGGGAGAGAGGCTGCGGGGCTTGTCTGCGGCCCTTGTCTGCGGCCCTTATCGGGGGTGTGTGCGGGTTCACTGTATGTTTTGGAGTGGACTTTGTTTAGTGTTTTCCTCGTGTTGTGAAGTTGTGCATTCTCCCTGTCGTGCTTTGGCCCACCTCCTCCAACCGGGACTTCTCAGTTTCGTACAAATTGTTTCCCTTTCTGTTTACAGCCGGATCCTGTGGTTTCTCCAACATCACAGCAGTGGCCACAGCTTGGTCACAGAGAGCGTTAATCTCGTGATTTTAAAAATGAATGCCGTTAAAATAGTTTTGAGTTAACAGATTAATAGCGCAATATTTTTGACAGCACTAAAGTAAATGTAAGGTAGAACTGTTTAATGTCATACTGTGGAACATTCCAGGCAAAGCAAAGACATATCTATAGAAACAAGATCCCCAACCAAAAAGTGACACAGTGCTCCATTAAAGTAATCTTCCCGTGTGCCCTGAATGCAACTCCTCACACCTCTACTGTTATATTGTAATTTGTTTGTCCTCCACAGGCTTCCATCCTTGACCTGCACTCTGGTGCGCTGTCAATGGGCAAACAGTTTGTCAACATTTACAGGTGAGGACCCGAACTCTTTTACATGATGCAAAATCTACCAAGCTTTCTGCCATGTTCTAATGTTCTTTCTCCAAAACCATATCTGGAGTTGTGTTTTGTTTCATCCACATCTGCTTTTGTAATCATGTATTCTCAACACACGACCCCGTAAACTTTTACAAAAACAAAGATGTACGGGTCTGGAACCATATACTGTTTCCCTGATTACTGAAGGGCGCAATTGACAGACGGATGAACCAATCAGAGGGTGGAAAAAGTAGAAAAGAAAAAAGAAATTATAATGACAAGCAGAGGTGTTCACTGTTAACTTGTAAATGCTTAGCAAACCTGAGTGCCTCTATGGTATTTATAGCCATAATTATGCATAGTTTCATTTGGATCTTACGTTAGTGAAGAAAACAGACGGGAATATTCATGCTCTTTGACTGAGTGGTTAACACTGTTGGTTTATTCATAATCGCACCTATAAAGTGTGTTTACACCGCTTCTGTCTGTGCTCGTTCGGCCGTGTTGTGCAGTTTAAGACCTGTCACTGTCCCACCGCTCTGCCTTTACTCTTGCAGTGCATCGTGGGTTATAATGATCCATCCAGTGGCAAGAGCTACACTTGTAACACTTGTAACGATTCACCGTGAAGGACTATAATGCTCTAACTCTAACGGTTAAGACACAATTTAAAACCACAGACTGTATAAAGAAGTGGACTAAGCGAGTGTCACCCACAGCGTTCAGCTCCAGTCAAATGAAGCTCATGATGCTCGCAGTTATAGGAATGAATTTGGAACCAGGCACCATGTTATGAATAGGATTTTTTTGATGGACGTAATAAAGAAAAAAACAAAGTAGCATGAGCATGTAGAGCTGGTTAATACAAACATTTTCAGACCAAAATGATGAGGCTCAGTGCAGCAGTGACAGAGAGGAGCCACAATATTCTAATGTGAGTCAGTGGGAGCCAGAGCCAGCAGGAACTGGAAGAGCCACATGCAAACTTCTATATGACTAGCTATGTCCATTTACAGTCTATGTTTAAAATGTGCTTCCCTAACAATAAGCAAAGCCCTGAACTCTTTTCTTTTTTGTTCTGAATGACACAAGGGTATTCAAGAGGACACGTCTTCCACATCTGAAAAACTAGTGCTACTAGCTAGCTGCTGCGATTGGAACATCTCAAAATATTTATTCTTTTATTAATTAATCATTCCATTTATATAGTGCCTTTCATGACACCCAAAACACTTTTTTTACCACCACATTTGGTGGTGGTAAAATACTATTGTAGCCACAGCTGCCCTGGGGCAGGCTGACAGAAGTGAAGCTCCAGTCTGCACTATCGGCCCCTCCAACCACCATCACTCACACTCACACCAATTTCATACTAGGCAATGTGGGTGAAGTGTCTTGCCTAAGGACACAACACCAGTTTTTGTGACTGGCGCCCCCCTGTGTCACCTGGTGTTCTCGGTGTCTCCCATCCAAGTACTAACCAGACCCGGCCTTGCTTAGCTTCTGCGATGAGATCAGGCTTTGACAAGCCGGTATGGCTTATAGAACATATGATGCACTTGGCCAGACCGGCTTGCCAAAGCCTGATCTTGTCACATCTCAGAAGCTAAACAGGGCTGGGCCTGGGGAGTACTTGGATCATCGGCGGCGGTGGTAGCACAGTTGGCAAAGTGTTTGTCCACTGATCTGAAAGTTGGAATCCTTCCCTCGACACAACACATGTAAAGCGCTTTGAGCCTTGAAGACGGAAAAGTGCTGTATAAAAATGTGACCATTGACCATTTTGTCAACAGTCAGTGGCAAAAACTGTTGTTGTGTCTTTAGGCAAGACATTTCACCCATATTGCTAAGTATGAATGTGCCATGTGTGAGTGTTAGTGGTGGTCGAAGGGGCCGATGGCGCAGATTTGCAACTCTCTTCAGTCTACCCTAGGACATCTGTGGTAGTAATAGAGTGTGTTGAATAAATAATGCTCTGTAAAGCTCTTTGGGTGCCTTGGAATACAATGTTAAGTAATCCAATGTTAATTAATCCTTTAACTTAATTGCCTGATTCCAGACCCGTCTGCTTTAGAACACTCTGGGACTGGCTGGTCGCTGACACATCCAGTATTATTCGGGTCGCTGGGAGAATGTAAAATGCAAATAATTGGTCAGCTAAATTTCCATGTCCTCCACGAGCTCCCCCTGAGGTGAACACTTCAGTTTGACAAACGTACTTTTGATTTCACTGATTGAGGTCATACATCCTCCACTCGTAGCTGTGCCTTCACTCAAGCTTTAGCCAATCACCAATCTTCGTGACCAACCTCTTCAGTCAAGTGAGCCCCGCACCCCACCCTCCCTCCTACAACATCCCATCTGCACCCATTTCCCCGTGTCACCCTTACCACACCCAAGCACCCTCATCAGGCTTATCCTAATTAGCGAGCCACCCAAGATAGCACCCGCCACCCCTCCCATGGAGCACCCTTCCAGGTCATTCGTCTGATTTATGCTAACCACTCTCTCACGTCTCACCTGCCCTGCTCTTTGAGGTCCTGTGAGCCGGTGGAGCTCATTTTAGTTTTGCGTTTTTGTTTTATGTTTTGCAGGTATTTCGGGGACCAAATCGACGAGGTGTTCACTCAAGAGGATTTCCAGCTTTACAGGTGAATGAAACGAAATGAAAAAGAACGGTGATAGTGCATTCATTTGACTGAACAAAACAAGATTTGATCCCAGGTGAAGGAGATTTACAATAACCTGCCCACGGGATCATACCTTCATTTGCAAGTGTCTGCTTAGTTGCAGCCTTTTTGCAAACACAGCCCCGGAGTCCCCTAGCGCTTTTGTGAGATTTTTCAATTATTCCGAAATCTCTGATGTGAGATTGCAGCGAAATTACAAAGACTTGGAGCCAGGTGCGAAGTTTCCTAACTTACAAAAGCAATCGGGTACGAGTTTGGAATTTAGAATTAAGCTCAGTGACCATTAGCACTTGGTATATTGAATGCTTAAACTGTTAGAAATGTTGCAGAATAGAATTATGTGATGAAAAAGCCATTAATAAAAGAAATTAACAAAATTCATACACTCATAAACTCTCACACACATATTATAATGTTGTTCCCTCCTCAACAACATATCTGGAGTTGTGTTTTGTTTCATTCACACGTCTGAGTAATTCTACATTATTGGTCTGTCTACATCTCCAAAGCTCAAAATGCTCTGTTCCACCTTGTGATGTCATAGAGTGGTAGTTTTCAAGTTAACATCTACCTTTTAACTTTGGTTCAGTAGAAATGGGCAATTCCAGTGCTGAAATGATCCAAATGATTCTAGTGAAGATGTGCAGAGTTTAAAAACACACTGGAGCACTTCCGGTATCACTGCATGACATCACAAGGTGCGACAGAGTGTTTTCTGTTTCAGAGAAGAACTCAGCCCAAATTTGCAGGGTTTGTGTTAAACATGTGTGTGAATGAAACAAAACACAACTCCAGGTCTGTTTGTGATGAGGAAACAACATTAGAACATAAACTGTAAAATACCAAATAAGAGTCGGGGCGTTGATTTGTTTCAGTCATTTAAGGCAAGGCAAGTTTATTTGTATAGCACAATTTGTACACAAAGTAATTCAAAGTGCTTTACAGCATAAGAAATACATTAAAATCACAATACAAACAAATCAAAACATAAATAATCATCATAAAATTAAAAAGAGACATTAAATGAGAGAGAAGAGTGTGGGATGAGAAATGAAAACCTTTCAGTCAAACACAGCTAAACAGAACTGTTTTGAGTCTGGATTTAAACAGAGTCACAGTAGAGTCTGTCTCACATGTTCAGACTGTTCCAGGTTTTAGCTGAATGAATCTGAAACTCTGAGTCCCCGAGTTTAGTCCTGACTCTGGACACCAGCAGGAGGCCGGGACTAAACCAGGACTAAACCAGAACTAAACCAGAACTAAACCAGAACTAAACCAGAACTAAACCAGGACTAAACCAGGACTAAACCAGAACTAAACCAGGACTAAACCAGAACAAAACCAGAACTAAACCAGGACTAAACCAGGACTAAATCAGGACTAAACCCGGACTAAAACAGGACTACAGCAGGAGTTGGTCCCTGAGCTCCTCAGAGTGCTGATGGTTCATGTGGCTCTAACATGTCACAGATGGACTTTGGTGCTCGGCCGAGACACTTGTGCACAAGCAGAGCTGCTTTAAAGTCTCTGAGCCACAGGGGGCAGTGCAGAGACCTGAGACCAGGACGCATGTGCTCGGACTTCCTGGTTGGAGTCAGGACCCGAGCTGCAGAGTTCTGGACAGTATCTAACCTACTGGAGACAAACGCATGGAAAAGTCGCTCCAAGTCTGCTTTAGACAGTAGACCTGTGATTTTTGCTGTGTTTTTCAGATGGTAAACGGCTGAAGATGATATTGATTTGATGTGGCTGTTAAAGTTCAAGTCTGAGTTCATTATTACCCTTAGATTTCTGATTTGAAGGTTTTAGCGAGAGAGACCGGAGGTGACTGCTGACACTGTCTCTTTGTTTCTGTGGCCAAAGACTTGAAAACTTCTGGCTTGTTTGAGTTTAACAGACCAGGCATTTATTTGAGAGTGGGCGGCAGTTAGGGGCAGGCGATTAATTCCTTCCTCACAAAAATCTTGCTCAGCAAAACTGAGAAAATATGCTATTCAAATTCTTTTCTCCAATATGACTATAATGTACAGTTTTTACAGCATGCCTCAGTGGAGGCGTCGCTGTTATACGATGGCCTGGCTTGACTTTGCCTACTTTGTCGGCACGATTCCTGCCGCCTTGTCCCCTGCCTTTCCTCGCTCCTTTGCTACAACTTTCCTCTTAGGCCACAACAGCTACGATGACATTGCTGCTTCCTCCGAATTGCCAAACTGAAGTTATATTTGACAGAAAAATGCCTCCCGGCTCCTTATCCTGAGTTTTCCTCTGCATATTTTCCCACAGAAAGTTAAAATTTTAAGTTGTATTTTTTCCCTGCACTGGAGCATGGCGATCAACAATGTGGTCAACAACTGACTGAAAAAATGCAGGAAAGACTACGTAAAAACAAAGAAAAACAAAACGGGCGAAGAAGAAAAACGTGCAGCGTCAGTGGTCACATCCTCTTCCTTGATTTTTTTTTTTTTTTTTTTCATACATTAGTTTATTTGGAACCGACAATTATTTATCAAAATATACCCGGCATTGAAAGGGGACCCAGCGCTTAATTGAAACCTGGCTCTTATTTGATATTTTACGGTAGATTGGAAAATAGGACCCCTAAAATTCTAAATAAAAATTTCAGCCTAAGGCAAGACTAAACCAGAAGCAGAGCTGGTCTAAATTTTTTTGCAAACTAGCAAAAAGATAAAAGGAAAAAATAAAATTACTTCTATATATGTTCCTTGTACAGTCCATATATTATTTAATAATATTCAAATTGTAATATTAATTGCATTTGGATCTTGCAGTCCTGGTTTGGGAACGATACATCTGAAGAATTTCCATGGGTTTTATCATTTGTTTCATCCAAATTAAGCATGATACTTTCTGAGCTCATTTCTGGAATCTTGAACCACAATGGATCCCAGACTTGGGATTATAAGGTTTTAAAGTGACAGCTGTATGGATCGTGCTCTTCAGACCCCCACTGAGAGTGCGATGAGCTGTGTGTGTGTGTGTGTGTGTGTGTGTGCTGAGGGGCTGAGTTGTGTGTGCTATGGTAGAAAGTTCAGAAAAATCTATTTTGCATAATACCCCTTATAATAAAATCTAATAAATAGGTCAATCTGGCAGTATGACACAATCCCATTCAAGAATCTGAAAAAGACTCGTAGCACTTTTTTTAAACATGCTCAATATTCCTATGTTCTAATGTTGTTACCTCCTCAAAAACAGACCGTGTCGTGTTTTGTTTCATTTACACTTGTTTTAGTAACATTTTATTATTAGTCTTTCTAAAATGCCAATGCTCAAAATGCTCTGTTCCACATTGTGATGTCAGAAAATGGTAGTTAACAGTTACTTTTTTTACCTTTTGTTCAGTACACATCAAAAAGTCAAGTGTTAAAACTGACTCTCACAGAATCCTTTTTTGAATTTTCTCATGGTTTATATGTCCAATCTGTTCTAGAGTTAATTTAACATTTTTGGAAATGTTAATGAAGTAAGGACCACAGTGTTATTACATTATATTAATGTTTGAGAGTAAACAAGTAACACCTTGTAGGGTTATCATGATTTAGGTAAACAACACCCAGGTGTTTTATGTTTACTTTATTTTAGTTAAATAAAAACATGAACAAAACTGGTTCAAACAGGTCTTCTCTCAGTAGAGCTTGAGGTGGTAACACTAAGGGAAGTTGAATTCACAACAGCAAACTGGCAAATAACCCCAACTTGAACCTCCATTTAAGTTTTAAATTGTTAACTTTTTGTGTTAAAAACAATTCTGAAATATTTTACCCTGAAATATTAACCCTCCAGTTTTTGCTGTGTATGGATAAGCTGTGTGCGCCTGGATGTGCTGTGTGTGTGTGTGTTTGTGAGTGTGATTAGGATTGTGTGTGCGTATGTGTCTGTGCACATGTGTGTGTGTGTAGGGATGATCTGTGTTTGTGAGTGTGATTAGCTGTGTGTGTATGCTCGATGAGCTCTGTCTGTGTGTGTGTGTGTGTGAGCCTGATAACCTGCGTGTGTGTGCATGAGTTGTGTGTATGTATGAGTTGTGTGTATGTATGAGTTGTGTGTGTGTAGGGATGATCTGTGTTTGTGAGCATGATGAGCTGTGTGTGTGGGTGTGTGCATGTGTGTGTATGAGCCTAATATCCTGTGTGTGTGTGTATGAGCCTAATAACGTGTGTGTGTGTCTGTGTGTGCATGTGTGCATGTGCCTTTGTCCGTGTGTGAAATGATGAGCTGTGTGTGTAATAGGAATGGGCATGATTAGTTGATTAATCGATAATTGATCATTAAGAATTTTGTCGTTCATTTTAATCTACAAACAGAATGTAGGTTGCTGTGTGTAACGTGGCGTAAGGAGTCGAGGCTGCGTCTCACAGCACAAACACTGGAGTTGTGGCCTCACAGTCCCACGTCTCGGCTCTGGCTCCTTGGAGATCACTATATCCCTCAGAGTGTGTTTACCTGCACATCAGTGTCCCGGGTATGATCGTTTTTTTTTTTTTCTTTTTTTTTTTGAGTATCCCGGTTTCACATGTATCCTTAGTATCTCCAATGTGACATATGCACAGAACAGCCTCATCACATCCTCTGTCACAGAAATATTCCACTGAGTCGTGTCCTTTAATCCAACAGAAGCTGCACACAGGAAAAGAGCTTTTTTTCGCTTACGCAAATGAGCCATGTGGTTTTAAGTTTAGTTTCTGTAAGACGTACCGTAAACAAATGTGCCAAAGCTGCATTAAACACATTCTAATCTCACACGGGCTAATGTGGCTCTATAGTGGTGATGGTTTATATGTTCTAAAGTTGAATTTATTTATGCAGATTAGTAATAGTAATAATAGTGATGATAATTTTTTATATAAAATGTTAATGATTAATCGAAAATCGATCGTTAATTTTCCCCATGATCGTTTAAGACAATTTAATCGAATGCCCATCCCTAGTGTGTATACGTGTGTATGACCTTAATAACCTGTGTGTGTGTGTGTGTGTGTGTGTGTGTGTGTGTGTGTGTGCGCATGTGCATGTGTATGTGTCTATGTACGCGTGTGAAATTATGAGCCGTGTGTGTGAGCCTAATAACCTGTGTGTGTGCAGGGATGTGCGGAAGAGGATTCAGGAGACCATCGCACACACGTTTTCTTTGGATGAAAACCTCCTGTTCCTCACCAAGCCCACCTTCTTCTCCAGAATCAACAGCACTGAGGCTAAGACACAGCATGACGAATACTGGCACCCGCACATCGATAAGGTGACCCAGCATGCACCTCAAATGTCACAGAAAACACATCCATTTGTGGTTGAAGACACAGTGTGCAACTTTTTAGCCAAAAAACTGACTCGAAGTTAACACTAAATCCACTTTTTCCCTGCTAAACTGTGCATATGGTGTTTTAATTGCATTATATTCTGATCCTAGTAATTTTTTTTTTACTTTAGTACAAGTTTTTACTTTAGTACAAGAGTTGATAAATTTGCAGCTTTCTGGTCAAAAACTACTAAAGCTAAGTGTGTGCTGCCTTCAGTGGCCTCTTCAATTTCCAGTAGTTGGTGACATCACCCATGACTGCCCTGTTTAAAGCCTGGTGTTTGTGCGTATGAACGCCTGGCTGCAGGAGGCGGAGTTTGAAGTGTGGATAGTGTTTGACCAATCACAGTGTTCTTCATATGTCCAGACCCCGCCCCTCCCCCGCCCTCATTTGTGTTGCCTCTTTGATACCTTCAGTTAGTCTTTAGTGTGGATGCTGAACTTCATATGCTGCTCCAAAAAAATTAAGGAACACTTTGAAAACACATAAGATCTTAATGTGGAAAAAATATATGTTGGAACCCTATACAAGTTTGGACAGGTGCCACCTCTTTTAATGGAAATGAACAACACCTGCACTAGAGTGGCAGCAATGAGACAACCCCTAAAACAGGACTGGTCATTTCAAGTTTCTCCCTCTTGGTGTTTTTGGGTTGGTTTTCCACTAGTGCTGCTTTGACTACAGTGATTATCACTACTGGGACTATGAGGCCATTCCTGAACCCCACAGAAGTTGCACAGATTATCCAACAACTCCCAGCACAATCTCCAGAACATGGGGGAGATTTCAGGAGAAAGACAGTTACACTAGGAGAGCTGGACGGTGTGACAAAAGGTCCTCACCCCATCAGCAGGACCCAGATTTACTCCTTTGTGTGAGGAGAAACAGGCTGAGCACTGCCCGTGCCCTACAGAATGACCTGCAGCAGGAATGAATGTCTCTGCCCAAACAATCAGAAACAGACTTACTCATTTACCCTGAGCACCTGTGATAGACGTAAAAGAGTCTGGAGAAGACAAGGAGAACACTCTGCTGCTGCACCATGGTTCAGCATGAGCGGTTTGGTGATGGGTCAGTGATGGTCAGGAGAGACATATCCATGGAGGGACGCACAGACCTCTGTAGGCTAGAAAACACCAGTCTGACTGCCATTAAGTATCAGGATGAAATACTTGAACCCACTATCAGACCCGACTCTGTGCTCCTGGGTCCTGGGTTCCTCTTGATGCACGACAGTACTCGGCCTCATGTGGCAAGACCTGGAGGTTGAAGGGATTGATAGAATTGAACGGCCCTCACGATGACCTGACTTAAACCCGGCAGAACACCTTGGGGACATTATGTTTGATCCATCAGGTTTCAGGTTCCAGGTTTCTCCTCAGACTCTACAGGAGCTCAGTGATGCCCTCACACAGATCTGGGAGGATGTCCCACAAGACTCCATCAGTCTCATTAGCAGCATGACATGACATTGTTAAACATGCACACAAGCACGTGGGGGCCACACACGAGACTGAGAAGCATTTTGATTTGCAGAAATTTCATTTTGGCAAAATGGACTGACCTGCCACATCATTATTTCACTTTGATTTTCAGGGTGTCTATAAAATTTTGTCCTCTGAAGGCTGAAAATGTTATTTCCATTAAAAGAGCATCCTTTTGTTCCCAAGTAATTGCTCTGTCCATATTTGCATAGATATCCAGCATATTTATTTTTCACACTGAGATCTGATGAGTTTTCAAAGTGTTCCTTTATTTTTATTTTGAGCAGTATAGAAAAACTGTGCTCCTTGTTTGTCCTTGTTTTATCCATGCACTGCAGTAGACGATAATGAATTACAAAAGTATAAGTGCACTACGTATGGTCTCTTAACACTTAGTAGGTGAGTACACCACCCCTTAAGTATCGGTATCGGTCCAGATCCCCCCAAAATGGTGCTCACTCTCCCCTTTAGTCCTCCAGGTTCTGCAGGGTTTAGCAGCTCTATTTGAAATGCAGTTGTGGACGGACTTTAGGCGTTTTGTCCCACTTGTGTGTGTTTTTATGCATGAAAAGAAAAGTAAAAATTGTAAAATCACCTTATATTTTCTCTCAACGATCTCTTGACGATTCCTTAGTTCTCCGTTCGAAAGTTTGATCTTTTCATCTCATGCATCTTTTACTTTTGTTTTTGTGCTATTTGAGTTTATTCCATTTTTTATCAACAGCAGCAGATGGCAGACGTGAACCCTGTGAAAGAACAAGATGCACAATTTTAGTTTTAAATGGTGCATTTTTTATAACATTTAAACGTTTCACAATTACTGCTTTAGAACTTTTATTGGGTTTATTTAGTTATGTTATGAAAGCCCTTTTCACAGAATCCACGTGAGCTGAGCTGGTCTCATGTCATTCATTTCGACAGTTACAGTATATACGTGACTGTATTTATCACATAAAACAGCTGTAAGGGCAGAAAACATCTCCAGAATGGTTTCAGAGCTGGTTTCTCTGATGTCCTTGGAGCGTTCTCAGAAACAAATCTCTTTCTACACATACAGCTGTGTCTTTGCTGTCATAAGCATTCGTGACCATGGAACAGTTTCATTTCATGTCTTAATTTGAACACATTTTGAAGTTTGAAGAAAATATACACAGCGAACATTGCATGAACATAATATTGAAACTAATTTATGCCAATAAATGCAAAAACAATTCTAAATCTAAAATATTGTTAAAAAAACACAAGCTTCCATAAATAAACAGCAGAATGAAATACTTTGCTACTTAGTTTACATCTGTAATGAGTTATAGAAAGTTTTAATTCAACCTTCTATTGGACTTGACTGACTGTTAATTAGGGTTGTTCAGATACGATACTGCACATTGTATTTGCACAGTGGAGCACTTCCTGTATTACCAAATGGCATCACAAATTGGGACACGGTGTTTTCAGTTTGAGAGAAGAACTCAGCCTAAATATGCAGGATTTGTGTCTTAAACATTTTTGAATGGAGCAAAACACAACTCCAGTTATAAAAAGAAAGATGGCCGAGGCACTCTTGATTTGCAGTCTATTTATTGATTGTCACAACAACGTGTTTCACCTATTGTATGTGTGACCTTTTGTAGGGGTCATGTGATTATTAAAAACAAAATATCCACATGTAAATATATACATGTTGAATCCAAGTGTATTGACAACATACCATACGCAACAGATGAAAGAAACACTGTTCTGTATAGTCACCATACATATTCCCCTTAGGTTACACAGCACATTTCATCAAAAACTTGTTTTGGGTTAAGAGTCACAAGTAGAGAGCACCAGAAATTGTTGTAAAAAAAGTTTTATCAAAAATACCCGGGTATTTGGTGGTCAGTTGTTAAGAGGGGGCATCTGGTCCCCTCTTAACAATTGGCCACAATATGGTACAGAGACATAATATCCTGAGACAGAGCAGGTAACAAGACGTTGTATATGCGGAGTCTTAATAGTTCCAATAGTTTAGAGGAGCTGTTTTATAGTTCAAATAGTTTATAAGAGCAGCTTTATAGTTAACTCTATATATGTTATGTTATATTATATGTTATAGTATACTCTAACCTATACAGAACAGAGTTTCTTTCATCTGTTGCGTATGGTATGATGTCAATATATGTCAATTTTGTTTTTAATAACCACGTGTTTAGGGACACATGACCCTTATAAAAGGTCACAGCTGCTGCTCACTCCATCAGCCCTGATGAAGACTCAATAGTAATTGAAACTCATTGGTGTGACAATAAATACACCAATTTGACAAGGCGGTATGTGGCCATACCAGCCTGATCCCGTCAGATCTCAGAAGCTCAGCAGGGCTGGGCCTGTTTAGTACTTGTAGGGGAGACCACTGGGAATTCCAGGTGCCACAGGGGGGCGCCAGTTGCAAAAACTCTGGTTGTGTCCTTAGGCAAGACACTTCACCCACATTGCCTAGAATGAAAGTGATGTGTGCATGTCAGGACTCCCTTGAAAAAGAGATTAGTAATCTCAATGGGACTTTCCTGGGTAAATAAAGGTAAAAAAAAAAAAAACACCGCAAATCAGATCGCCGCTGCCACCTTTCTTTTCAACAAGACTTCAAGCCCTCTGGTCTGATGAGCACCTGGATGTGTACGTTTTGATCCAGTGCAGCACTCCAAAATCACTATTTATTACAACTCCAGGTCTGTTTGTGATGAGGAAACATTATAACTAGGGCTGTCAAGCGATTAATTTTTAAAATCACGATTAATCTCAAAAATTACATAGGTAATCGCGATTAATCGCATATTGAATTGCATGTTTAAAATTGTAATATTTTGCATTTCAAGAGCGTTTTAAAGCCATAACGTAAAGCAATTCTATTTATTACTTGTTATTTTCTTTGACGTGTGATCATCGACAGGTCTGAAATGGTAGTTTGTTGGACCTGAGGCTCGCGTTTTCACACCGCTAGCTTGATTATTTGGTCCTCACCAGGCAATAAAATTGTTATTATGTAGCCTCTAGGCTCCAGTGTGGTCCTTTCACACCGGCAAACGAACCAAAATTGATCCAATTGACGTTTCATCAATGTTTATCCATTATCCGCCCATTTTGGGGTCAGCCCGACGTTCCCGGAACCTCTTTTACTAGAACTTTGTACACAACTCACTGCACATGAGCCCGAAGCAGAAGCTCTGGGTTCAGGTAACAGCGATAAAGACTCAGGAGTTTCACTGCAGAGCGCAGCCCCTCAGAACGGGCCCGTGGATCTGGTCCTTGGTCTTGTTCCATCCTTCGAGCGCATTGGTCAGGTCGATCCAGAGGCTCCGTCCTCCATGTGCTGGTTCTCAGACGAGCAGGACCAGTGCACTGGACTGGGGCAGAGCAGTTCCGTCCTCTGCGCGTTGAATCCGTGTGGACTACAGGTCCAGGCTGCACCGGTTCTCCGTGCTCGAGGATCACGGCTGGTTCCACGGTTGGGCAAAGTATATGGACAGTAGCACAAACCCAGTTTGGTTCATTATAATTTGTTCTGAGCGTCCGTCCTCTGCGCACTTGGTTCTTCTCAGGGAAAGCACCCAACACTACTTCCCGCTCTAACTCATCTGAGCCCGGCCTGAACCAGAGCCGATCATCACATTAGAAGAGACAAAAGGTTCGTGTTATGGATTGCATTAATCTAATCGTGATTAACGTGTTAACGGTGATGGCCCTAATTATAACATAGATCAGAAAATAGCCTAATTTGGGCCCTTTTAAAAATGACTAAGATTATTTTTATATAGTCTTTAACTGTACAAATAAAGCCATATAAGCACTTTTTGTTCCTCTACATTTTAAAGTTTGTGCCCTTTACAGTGTGTCCCATGCAGTGATATTCAAATCTCTCTACTTAGTCTGTTCTAGTTCAGCTGATGAGCTCTCCGGGGACATAGTCTTGTACTGCGTAACAGCCTTTAGCGCCCCCCAGCGCAGAGCAGAGACACGAAAATACACAAGAAGTCCCATTCCAAGGCTTTGAATAATCTCTGCCGGCGTCTGCAGTCAGTTGAATAAGCTGAGAAGATATGTGGGGTTCTGTGATGGTGAAAAATCCAGTTATTTTTGCCATTCTGCGCTTGGCTCAGTGTCAGAAATCGTATTCCGCCTGTATGCATATTTTAGAATGAACTATTAGGTTTACTTTTGAGACTTGGAAAGATGTTTGAGCGGTATTCCTGTGTTTAAATGGCCCAAATTATGCTATTTTCTGATATGTTATAATGTTTTCTCATTTTCATTCACATGTTTAACGCACAAACTCTGTATATTTAGGCTGAGTTCTTCTCTCAGACTTGAAACACTCCTTGTGATGTCATACACCTTTAGTAAAGTCATTTGGAAAATTTTAGCTCTGAAATTGGCCATCTCTACTGAACAAAAGGTGAAAGGAGCTGTTAACTTGAAAACTACTGGTCTCTGATTTTATAAAATAAATTTCCCCCCAAAAAAGTGACAGTCCAGTGCAATTTACAATCCAAAAATTATGGTAATATAGCGAGTCTAAGCTTTATAATGAGGCGTCTCGGACCATATCGGCTAGATTTAGGCCGATACCCGATATGTCTCCACATGCCCACATGGGCCAACTGATATATTGGTCGGGCCCTAAAATGAACTTTAGAAACTAGAGCTGGGAGTTAAATATTGGCTTGTATCACGTGTTTGCCAAATGTAACAAACATTTATCAGCACTGACTTTAAAATGAATGCTGTTATTTTGCCCTCCTAATGAAAAGAACAGGGTAGAATGTTAATATCAGTACAAGACTGTGAGCACAACCATTCTAACCACTAACTCCTGGAAGGGCCAATGTGACCCCCAGTTTGACTCCTCTAGTCCATTAATCAGTCCATACTTTAACAGATGTGGACCAACGCAGCTTCATGAATGCCTAACTAGAGCTGTCACTGTGATTACTATAGCTTCATCTTAGAGGTCAGTATTTATCATGGGGACTGTTTGTTTGCAGTTTTTTGCAATATCATTAGAGGGTTGACTTGATAACGTCTATGAGTCATTACAGATACAAACTAACTACAACAGTGATTCATTCTGCTGTTTATTTAGTGCAGCTCATACATTTGAACAGTTTAGAATTTTTTTTTTTTTTGGATCGACCTTTTGTTTTAATGGTATGAATTAGTTTTAATATTATCATTTACTTTCTATATTTACTTCAACAATATATCACAGCTGTATCTTTGCATCTCTACTAAACATGCATGTTTCATTGCTAAAACTCTCTCATACTTCAGCACTCTACTGCATGTCCACAACTCCATCCATAGTCCGTACATATGAGTGGACTAAGTGAGTGTGACGTCACCCATAGCGTTCAGCGCTGCTCAAATGAGGCTCGCGATGCCACAGATACAGGAGCGAATCTGGAGACAGACTCTATGTTATGAATAGGATTTTGTTGACGGACAAAATCCTATTCATAACACACACAAAAAAAAAATCTGAATCATGTGTCGCGGGTTCATACGAACATCCATCCATCTTCTCCCGCTTAATCCAGCTGGGTCGCGGGGGCAGCTTGCTGCCCAATTCTCATAGCACCTGACCCCCCATGAACCCCTCTGCATTGTAAGACCAAAATGACGAGGCTCACTGCAGTCGTTACAGAGAGAGGGGTGGTAAGATCCCAGTTTAAGTCAATGGGAAAAAGGGAGAGAAGGAGCCGGAAGAGCCTCCTGGAACACTTCCTGTTTGACACGCGGCGGCTAACGGGTTAGCTTTGTCCACTCATATATACGGTCTATGCTCCAGACACACACTGCGCTCCAACAAATACGTGACCCTGGTCGTTCCTAAAGCCCACACATCTTTAGGCCATTCCTCATTTCAGTTCTGCAGCAATGACTGGAACCACCTTCAACAAACTTTAAAGCTTAGTTTGTTTTTACCTCTGTCGACTTTTAAAAGCTCCATCCAGTATTCAACAGGATAATTGCACATGCTTTAAACACGTTTATATCTTTAATCTGCAAATAGTTCATTGTCTCATTCTTCTATTCCCTGTTTCATGTTATAACTGATGTGTGAGTGTGTTCTGTTTGTGTTTGTGTTTTATTCTGCCTCTTGGCCAGGTCGTCATTGCAAATGAGAAGGTGTTCTTAATCGACTTACCTGGTTAAATATTGAATCTGTACATATTTTGTTGTAACATTTCAAATGAACTCGCTTACGTCTCTATAGAAAGTCGTCTAAATTATAGTCACTGGTATACTGGTTAAAAGAATTTGAGTACCAGATTTTCCCAGTTTCGCTGAGCAGGATTTTTATTAGTGCTGCCGCGATTATTCGACGTTGTCGACGTAATCGAATATGAAAATGAGTCGACTACAATTTTTTTGGTCGAATATTCGCCTTTATTTATTTTTGGTCTCAAACGGCTCGTCCAGAGACAGGTGTTGTGAGATGTGTCTGTGTTGTGTCTGTGGCTCAGTGAGAGAGAGAGAGTGGGTGGTTGTGTGCGCGCGGGAGGTATGTCTGCGCGGACCAAGGGAGCCGGGTCTCGCTCTGGGTGTGTGTCCGCATGTGCTCTGGGAGAGAGGGAGACGGCGACCGGGCGAGTAGAGGAAAAGTAAGGATGCCATGCCTACAGTGTAGTGAGCGAATAAAGCCGACTCGACAACGAAACTGCCTCCCTTTATTTACATTTTCTCTCTTCCCCCTTCCCCCGATTTGAGCATTTGAGAAAATGCCAGCGGCCGGTGGGTCAGAGTCGGATCCAAGAACAGTGGCGGCGACTTCTAGACCAAGACCTAAAGCCTCGAAAGTCTGGGAATACTTTCGGACAGATGGTGATAGAGTGGTTTGTACACTCTGTAAGACTTATTTGGCTTATCACGGGAGCACGACCACGATGCATGAGGTATTGAGAATACCGTTGCAATATGCTGCTCGTGGATGGACTCGTTAAATATTGAATCTGTGCATATTTTGTTCAACATTGTCGAATGAGCACACACAACAGACATAACAGCAATAACCGTTGCAACTCGCACGCACAGCACACACAAGGTAACCTCCCGGGAAAATCTAACACACACACTTGTGTGTGTTAGAACCGCTTGTTTTTTTTTTTTTAATTAGTCGTTTAGATTAGTCGACTAATCGAAAAATTAGTCGAGAGATTAATCGTTAGAAAATTAGTCGTTAGTGGCAGCACTAATTTTTATGAAGAAGGAATTAATCGCCCCAAATTATTGCCTGGTCTCAAATAAATGCCTGGTCTGTTAAGAGAGTGAAACAAGTAGGCGCCCCGGCTCTTATTTGGTATTTTACAGTATGTGTCCTTTAAATGTCCTAAACTACGCTCATAAACCATCACCAGATTCATTTAGTCAAACTGTGTTCACAACAAACACATGGCTCTGTTAGCATTAGGGATGCGCCGATATAATATTGGTATCCGATAGCACCAGTGTTTTGGTGAAATGGACATCGGCCTCCAAGATATCGGTACACTTTGCTAAATTGATGTAATAAGACAATTTACCAATGTTGGCCCAAAACGTCATAATGATAAACACATTTTAAGTACATTTTATTTTCTGCCCTAATATCGGTTGGTATTGGGTATTGGCAGATGCTTAAAACCACAAAAAAATGGATCAGTGCATCTCCAGTTAGCACAGAATTCATAGAAGGATAAGGATTTGAATGGTTTATTTTCTCATTGTTTATTCCAATTGCTGACAGCAGAGGGAGCTTCAACACCTCAATTTCAAAATGTGTTTTCCAAACGTTAGGTTTATTCCAAGTGTTTATTTTAAGTTAGAAAATGTGAAATCCTTAGGGTTGACCGAAAACACGTTTAAAGGAGAATCAAACTAGAATGCATAATGTGTGTTAATGTGTCTACGATAAAACACTATCCATCCATCCATCCATCTTCTCCCGCTTAATCCGGCTGGGTCATGGGGGCAGCTTGCTTCCTGCATAATACTCATAGCACCTGACCCCCCCTATGAACCCCTCTGCAGGTGGTGAGCCCACAGGAGGGTGAACAACATGGTCCTTGATGTTAGTTCAAAGGGGTGCGGGCATGTTTTAGGTTGATGGGGGAAACCGGAGTACCCGGAGGAAACCCATCCAGACACGGGGAGGAACATGCAAACTCCACACAGAAAGGCCCGGGTGACCTGGGGATCGAACCCGCAACCTTCTTGCTGTGAGGCCTGAGTGTTGCCACTCAGCCACCGTGCCGCCCAGTGAAGAAGAAACACAGTGAAGATAATTATACTTTCAAATTATACTCAAAACGCTGGAATTTTTAACCCTTCCTCTGTTTTGCCGTGTTTTAGATTTTAAATTTGACTTTCTGGTTGGAAATCATATCACACTTGGGAATTGCACAACTGTTACCTAGCAACCATGCCCTATACCAGGGGTGCACACACTTTTTCAGCCTGAGAGCTACTTATGACATGACCGAGTCAAAATGATCTACCACCTACTAAAAATGCAAAACACATTATTTATAAATATATTGAGAATTATTTTTATATGTACAGTATATGCTGGTGTACCTTGCATTACTGCATCAACCTATATTGCACAATACAACTCTGTACTTCTTTTTTTTTTGTCATTACCTTACTCTGATGACTTGCACTGAATGGAATCAGCCAGGGATGCATAGTCGGACAGTAGCTGCTGATAGCCAGCCTCAAGCAGACTTCCAGATGCTCATCAGTCATGGTGGAACGGTACTTGGACTTAATGATCTTCATGTGGGAAAAGGCTGACTCACATAAATGAGTGGAGCCAAATAATGCAGTCAAGAAGGTAGCACATTTCCTGATGTTGGGGTACTTGTCCTCCAGAATTGTCCATGAGCTCTGGCCTTCAGCTGAATGTCGGCTTGAAGGGTCAGAATCTCATCCTCCACTCCAGAAGAGTTCAGATGAAACAGTGTTGCAACTTTTGATGCCAGTGAAACAACCTCAGCATCTTCCTGGAAAGGGTAACGCATGAATGTAGCGACTGGCTCGAGTAAAGCAAAGTCTTGAAAGCGTCTGTCGAACTCTGACAGACAATTGTTAATTTGCTTTATGTAGCGTGCACTGTCAAGCTGCGCACATGACTGCTCTTGTGTCTCCAGCTCTGCCGCGAGGTTCTGGAAGTTTGCCAAATCATGGCGGTGGAGCTTTGTTGCATTTTTCGTTTGAAAGCATTAACTGAGCTGATCATATTGATCACAGATTTGTCCTTTCCTTGCAGCTCTAGATTAAGGTCATTCAACATGTTGGTCAGATCGGTTAAGAATGCCAAGTCCAGCAGCCACTGATGGTCATTTAGTTGGCTATAATCTGCATGTTTACCTTCACGGAAAAACTCCTTAATCTCCGGCAACAGCTCTCGAAATCTTTGCAGGAAATTCCCCCGACTTAGCCATCTCACGTCGGTGTGCAAGAACAACTCAGAGTGGTCGCACTCAGCCTTCTCCAGATGTGCATGGAACAGCCGTCTTTGAAGAGATCTGGCCCGAATAGAACAGGCGATCTTTGTTGCCACATCCATTGTCTCTTTCATGTTGAGCATTTTTGCACATAATACTTGTTGGTGTATAATACAGTGGTAATTGAGGAAGTCCGAAAAATCATCGTCCTCCCTGCACTTGGCGATAAATCCATTCGAGCGGCCAACCATGGCGGGTGCGCCATCCGTGGTGATGGACACCAATTTGCAGACTGGGAGCTGGGTTTTCTCGATAAAGTTTTTCAAAGACTGAAATATGTCCTCTCCTCGCGTGTGTTCTTTCATGGGCAGTACTGTTAACAGCTCCTCTTTTGCAGTCTTGTCAGTAAACACCATCCGAATAAAAATGCACAATTGTGCTGTGTCACTCACGTCTGTAGACTCGTCCAACTGCAGTGAGAAACACTCGCAATCTGCGATGTGCTTCCAAAGTTGCTGGGTCAAATCCTCAGCCATGGCTTCACTGCGCCGTGCTACTGTAATTCTTGATAGCTGGAGAGCTTTGATCGAAGCTAGTATTTCTGGTTTGTTTTTAAAGTCTCTGAACAACGAGTCGGCTGCTTCAACAAATGCTTCTTTTACCATCTCTCCATCTTGGAAGGATTTCTTGTTTTTAACGATGAAGTGACTCACCCGGAACGATGCTTCAGTGGCTGCCCTTGCCTTTGAAGTTAGCTGTGTGAAAAATGACTGCTGAACGGACAGCTGGGATTTTAGTTCCTTCACCTTTCTCCTTCTCAGCTCGCTTTTCGGACTGAACTCGGTGTCATAGTTTTTATGAACAGTCCGAAAATGGCGCTCCACATTTCCCTTCTTTGGTAAAGCAATTGTAGACTGACAGATGAGGCAAACGCACTTCGAAAATGACATTGTGAAAAAGAAGTCCTCCTCCCACTCCGTATGGTAGTGGTAGGTCTTCAGCTTTTTACTTGGTCCAGCTTTTCCACTCATTTTTATCCCCTTTCTTACTCACTAGCTTGCTAGAGTTTTGCAGTACTTAGCAAAGTTGTATGCACAGGTGCAGTGACGCGTGTGTCAGAGAAAGGTCAGGTCAGATGTCATTGTGAGGACGGATGATAGGCTGGCGCCAACTTTTTTTTCAGTGCCATGCGATCTACCCACAATGCCTTTGCGATCGACCAGTCGATCGCAAAGTGCACCAGTGACGTAATGTGCACCCCTGCCCTATACACATCCAGAACTCGTCTAATGTGTTCACAAATTATGGTTTGACAAATATAATTATAAGAAAACACCTTTATTTTGTTGAAATCATGTTTAAACTAGGGCTGTCAATGTTAACGTGTTAATCGTGACTAGATTAATGCAATCCATAACATGATATATTTTTTTAAAATCACGATTAATGTTCGCCAGCCATTTATCCCTTCTAAAAACGCCATGATTTTTTTTTTTTCACAAGCGGTTAGAGTTCGCTGTCTTTTCATCCCTTCTACACATCTGTAGGCAGCTCCTCTGGCTGTTTCGCTTTCGAACTTCAGAGCGCCATGTTTCAGTAAACTTACCACCGTGATGGAGAAACAGACGCTTCTGGACTTTTCAATGGTTTATTTGACTTTAAAAAACTTCCAGACGCTACAATTTACAAGTCAAGAGTTAAATGCAGCCTGAGTCAAGCAGAGTTTCAGCATGAAGTATGGCTAGTCTAAGTTAGCACCTCCGAGCTAAACCTCCGGGTGCAGCGACCAGAGCGTTTGAGCCAAGAGCCTCAGATCCAACAGACTACCATTTAACTACCGCGATTGCTGGGTAAGAATTGCTTTACATTAT
Source organism: Odontamblyopus lacepedii (assembly GCA_034769755.1). NCBI lineage: Eukaryota > Metazoa > Chordata > Actinopteri > Gobiiformes > Gobiidae > Odontamblyopus > Odontamblyopus lacepedii. The sequence continues at coordinate 6,874,884 of CM068360.1, forward strand.
GGCTTTAAAACTGTCTTGAAATGAAAAAAACATTATCGATTGACAGCCCTAGTTTAAAGCATCGACAAAAATGTGTTTCTTTCATGTAAACTGTGCCGAACGTTTTGGACAGTGTAGAGTGACATCAGTATGATTTAAAATACTCTTCTTAATATAATTTTCAACATAGTTTTCAACTTTTTATTACAACAGTTTTTTTCCCCCTCCAAATTCAAAATCAAAATTAAAGGTGCATTTTGTAACGTTTCTGGTGGAGAGTTCGTCAAATTCTTGTTTTGTTGATGTTGCTTTGTCTGGTATGTTTCTCTGTATGGTTTAAACCTTTCTATCTTCTTGGAGACCAAACTAGACCAAGTTACAGGTCAGATCTGTGGAGAAGCGACCCTGCTCACAGTCCAATTGTCTGTTTTTAGCTATTTTTGAGCTATAAAACCACCTGTAATTGAATAAATGTAAGGTAGACCTGTTTAATGTCACACTGTGGAACATTCCAAGCAGAGCAATGGCATCTCCAACCAAAAAGTGACACAGTGCACCTTTTAATATATAATTCTACAGCTCATTTCCCCCGCCCACCCGGACACACAATATTCCACTGCCCTGTGTCCTTCTCGTGGCCTATATTTTGCTGCTAATTGGTCTCGGATTCTAATTTAAATGTAAATTCAAACTGACACGGCGTCCATCGCTCATGTCGTCTGTACACTGTCAAACATTATCTGTGCAAATGGACAGAATACTCGTGTGTGTGTGTGTGTGTGTGTGTGTGTGTGTGTATGTGTGTGTGTGTGTGTGTGTGTGTGTTTCACGACATGGCTGCTGCTCATTTCAGTCTAGTCATATAAATAGCAAAAGTGATGCAATGATATGAGCAAATGCATCTTTATTACAGATACGAATTGAAATTGTAATGGAAATATGATGAGACATGGAAGGGACGTTATGTTTATTGAAGATCCTGTATCAGATTTCTTTTTTTCTTCCTATATATTTGAGAAAAATGTGTCTTTCCCCAATATGGATATGCTTTATGGCCAAAATAAGTCTGCATCTTATTATAAAGCGTTCTATTGTCTGATAATACACGGATAACGTGCGTGTTGGCATGCTAGTTGTTGCTACTTCTGGCTCTGGTTTCTGAAGTCGTGAAAAGCGTGTATAAAGTCATGGCAGTGAATAATTAGGATGCTTAAAATGAACCAGATCTTTTTCACGTGTTTAAAGACGATTGTATATTGTTTTGTATAGAGGATTTTCCAAGGAAAGAGAAATACAGCGACAAATATTGTGCATGCGTGACACCACCCCCCCTCCTCCACAGCTCCCTGTAGAAATGCCTCCTCACACCTCCTTACTCTAGAAATCATGCTTGTTTACAGTCGTGCGTGTTCAGAATTGCCAAACAAACTGCTGTTGAAGTTACCTGTCCAGAAGTAATTTAGCAACCATCGGTCTTTAGACCCTTCGTCTGCTTCAGTGCATGTTAGGGTTGGGCGGCATCCAATATCATTAAACCTTCTCAGCATTTTACCGGCGTACATGGTATTACCTTGAGTAATTAAGAATTATTTTGTAGCTTGCGCCTAAACAATTCTGACAGCTCCAGAAGGACGTGTGCACGCAGCTCTGGCTCTGTGTTTCTCAACTGGAAAGTTGATCAAACTGAACTGGGCGCATTTAGCCTCTTGTATCAGGTCTACAGTGAAACTAACAGCAGAACAGGCTTGGATTTACCTTATTTACAGGCTGATTACAAAAGTAAATTTCAACTTAGAAGTGGCCCTGCAGCCGCGTCTTGTACCAGTTAAGCACACCATAAGAGGGTGTGGGCAAAGCTCCACCCCCTCCTCCACCTGCTCTATTTGTCCGCCATTATATTACAATATTGCTGGTGGAGGCTCTCCATTTCATCATCATCAATTATCTATCACTGCAATAAACAGGTCACACCACTATAAGTCCAGTTACAAGTCACTTCTATGGAGAGGTGCACTCATGGTAAAAATGTTTATATTTATTCAGCATTATAAGTTCAATGAAACTGAATTGTTCCTGAATAAATCCTAGATGTTAATGCTGCACTGTGGTGGATTTCAGGCAAAGCGACAACAGACATCATGACTTGATACTTGAGTTCACAAATTAAACGTGAAATACAACATCCCATAAAGAGAACATATAGCTAACTATATAATTATAACTAACTGTATAATCATTTATTTAGTCAGCCAGTGGTAATGTGGCACAAGAATATGCAATCCTTCTGCACTTCATTTGTAAATATTTTATATCTTTTCTATTTCATATTAATTTAAAAGTAAATGGTCACATTTTTGGTCACATTTTTATAGCGCTTTTCCACCTTCAAGGCTCAAAGCACTTTATAACAAGGAACCACTTACCCATTCATACACATTCATACACCAGTGTACACAGAAACTGAGGGCGAGGTGGGTTAAGTGTCTTACCTAAGGACACAACAACAGCATTCATCTGTGGGAGCTGGAATCACACAGTCGGCCTGTGGGTCAGCGGATCTCACTGCTCAACCAGTGATGTTTTTTTTTATGTTGAGAGCCCTGAAAAGCAAACCTCTTCTGCAAAATTGATAATCTTATAGTCGCTCCCCCTTACCATTGACCCTAACCAGAAGTTGTATTGGATTTAGAGTGCTACAGTGGGTACGAAAAGTATTCAGACCCCCTTAAATTTACCACTCTTTGTTATATTGCAGCCATTTGCTAAAATCATTTAAGTTCTTCTTTTTTTTTCCTCATTAATGTACACACAGCACCGCATATTGACAGAAAAACACAGAATTACACAGAACACAGAAAAACACAGAATTGGTGAAATATTTGCAGATTTATAAATAAAGAAAAACTGAAATATCACATGGCCATAAGTATTCAGAGCATTTGCTCAGTATTTAGTAGAAGCACCTTTTGAGCTAATACAGCCATGAGTCAATGTGGTGAAGTGGCCATGTGGTGAAGTTTTTCACACCTGGATTTGGGGATCCTCTACTATTCCTCCTTGCAGATTTTCTCCAGTTTTGTCAGGTTGGGTTCTTAGGAACCTTGAGTGCAATAGACATTTTTTAGTAAGCTTGGCCAGATCTGTGCCTTGCCACAATTCTGTCTGTGAGCTTTTCAGGCAGTTCCTTTGCCCTCCTGATTCTCATCTCCTCTGGCCTGCACTGTGAGCTGAAGCCCTTATATAGACCTAATCCAGTCCCATCAGTCTAATCAAACACAGAGGACTCCAGTGAAGGTGTAGAACATCTCAAGGATGGGCAGAAGACCTGAGTTCAATATATGAGTGTCACAGCAAAGGGTCTGAATATATGGCCATGTGATATTTCAGTTTTCCTTTTTTAAGAAATCTGCAAAATTGTTAACAAATCCTGTATTTTTCTGTCAGTATGGGGAGCTGTGTGTACATTAATGAGGAAAAAAAGAACTTAAATGATTTTATTAAATGGCTGCAATCAGGGCTCTACAGTGCGCCCATTTCACTCGCATTTGCGAGTAAATATTTCGTCGTGCGAACGAGGAAAATAAAACAGTCGCACCAGTGCGAGTGCTTCTGCAGCCACAGTAAGGAGAGCTGCGCACAGACGTAACGTGACAAGTTAAACGTTCTAAATGTATCAAACATTAGGGGCAAACTCACACTAGGACTTCAGAATCGTGCCCAAGCCTGGATCACCCCTAAAGCGCCGCACGCTTTCCCAGCGCGAGCGCTGACCCCAGCGCATTTAGCTCGCGCATGTGGCCGATATCACTCATACGAACAAACTCCGCTTCAAAACACACCCACGCCCCCTTCAACGAGGAGCGCCCCGCAGCAGGACCCACACCTCTCCCACCAATCAGTAAACACCCCCACGCCGCTGGACTTCCTTCTCAGCTAAAGCGAGAGCTTTGTCTTGGTCTTGTCTCGAGCGCATTTGGACTCGGTCTTATCACGGACTCAAGGTCTGAATACTGAGTGTGATCATATTTCATTACGGCCGCTGCAATAAACCGGTGTGCGTGACCACGCGGGACGTCTCTCTGCGGCCTGTGCACTGGAGCCCGCAGACAGTGTGCGGCCCGTCAGCACAGACTCCGCAGCGCGCGGCTTGTCCACAGCGCGCACCCTTGTGTACCAACGTGCGTCACAGGGCAGGTATCCCACCTATCCTTCCGCCTCACGTCAAATACGCCAATACTAATTTTCTGTCAGTGTCCGCACAGAGCAGACCCACAACACAGAGCAGGTGATATGTGGGCTGAAGTTTGCCTAAGAAAATGCCAAATAACTCACAATGTGCGTTTAGTTTGGTAAATGTGCAGAGGCTAAAAACCACTGTAAAACCAGTAAGAGAATGTAACTCCACCTAGGAATTTGAAAATACAGGTTTAAAAATCTTACCTATGTTTTTCACTTTGAAGCAGTTTTGTGTAAAGTGCCAGTGGAAGTTCTCTTAAAGAAGAGGTTCTTAAACTGTAGGTGAGGGTCCGAAAAGGGCCACAGAGTGTTTCAGTGCAGTACAGTTTGTTTGGCTTATTTTAAGTCTAAATATTAATCAGATAAAATGAAGATATATTTATAAAAACACTGCAATCATGCAGGAAAAGTACAGTCATAATAATTATTTTGTTTTTTGTATTAAATTAATTCAAATAAGTTGGTGTGCGCAAGTTCTGCACTGTAATAATCGTTCAAAATGAAAACCTACTTGTGCCCCCATTTTTTTTTCTGTGCTCCTAAAATTTTTAACTTAGGGGCACATGTGCTCCTGAAAAAAAAAGTTAGCGTAGAGCCCTGGCTGCAATATAACAGAGTGAAAATTTAAGGGGGTCTGAATACTTTCTGTACGCACTGTATGTGCATGTTTGAGCAGCTTTAATGGCCACTGTTTTTTCTTAAATACTGACACATGTATAGGATTTGGCAGTGTTTGTGTTTGGTACAAATGAAAAAAAAATCTGACAGTGTGATCTGCAGCTATCCATAGTACATGTCGACAGCTGCACAGTGCTTTTGTTTAGTTTAGTTTATGGCAACTCCAGCTCCCATTGGGCACCACAGTTTTTTTTACGTGGAACGTGGCACACGTTCTTTATTAAGTCATTTTCAATGAGTTTTGTGATTTAAAATGTGCAAGATGAACCATGGGTGACAGATTATAACACTACACCAGACACAAGCACGATATGTTCCTCTTTAAATCCCCAAGGCTCCAAAGTTCTTAACAGTCCACCACAAAACTTAAAAGAAATGATTTGTTTCATTTTATACATAAAAAAGTCAAATAGCTGTACTGATTTGTTTTACTTTTTTTTAAATCCTCAGAACATATTTGTGACCCACCATTTCCTCCAGGCGTTGCATAATCATCACTCTATCTCCGATGAAAAAATAGTTTTGTTGACAGACTGTCAAGAGAAAAGGCCATGTCAAACAAAACGCTGTCATTTCCAAACCCACATATCTGTTTTGTGGGCGATGATATAATCGGAAAAGTCATTATCAGCTGAACTTAGACAAAACGCTGTCAGTTACATCTAGTTGGAAAGAGCCAGTCGGACTTGTGAAATATTGAGTGAAAAGTTATGAAAAATTCAGCGCAACAGGCTTTGAAGGCATCATTAAATAACAATTTGGCTAGTGTTCCGTATCAAACCTGAATTTGTCATTCTTTTGAAACAGGATCATCTGGCTATTATGATCTATGTTACTGTGGGGCTGTCAGAGCACTAGACTCCTGCCAGCTCCTCTTTGTAATGCTATCATAATTCTTCTGGGTCTCGGTGCTTACAGGGCTCAGTGCTTCTCTTATTGGACCACTGTGAAAAGTATTCGCACAATATTCCTGGCGTTTACTCTAAAGCAGCTGGTAAAATACATAAAAAGGTTAAAAGTTGAGTTATTAACATTGGATGATACTAGGTGGTGAAACAGTCTGGTGCAACTCCTGAAATATTTTCACCAGGCAGGTTGCTTTATTCTTTTGTTGCACTTCTGTTCTGTTATCAAGAACATGCCTAAAGACATTATGCATGTTTGAGTATTTCAGAGACCTCCCCCTCCCTTTTTGAACCTTCCTTTCATTCGCTGTAAGATTCTGTCCAGTGCTCCGCCCACAAGCCTACACCACCCCTGCTCCCACAAGTCAATTCTTCATAAATCTACGAAAACATTAGGGGTGTAACAGTACACAAAAATCATGGTCCGGTATGTACATCGGTTTTGAGGTCACGGTTCGGTTCATTTTTAGTACAGTATGGGAACAACATGTTTGAATGATAAAATGCAGCACTTCTTTAGCCCCAAAAGGCCCAAACCTTGTGTCTGCTAAAAAACTGCACAATACTCAGGGAAAGAATAAATAGTAAACAAACATTACTAATAATAAGAACTAATAATAATAATTATAACTATAATTATAATTATAATTGTTTAGATCTGGTTTAGATCTGGTTTTGACCTGGTTCAGACCTGGTTCAGACCTGGTTCAGTCCTGGTTTACACCTGGTTTAGTCGACAGTCGCGACTGGAGCACCCGAGGGCTGATCCCACACCGCTTCCAAGGGCTGGGGTGAGGTGCAAGCGGCTGCAGCTCCTCTCGCCCGGATCTTGCCATTTCCCGGGGCTGTGGGATCAGCCGCTAGCGACACCTCAAGTGAATCCCCCCTGCACCGAGCGGCCGTCCTTTCCCTGCCGAGTTAGACAATATCACTCTGATGAATGGCCCATTCATGCTAATTCAATACATTCTAATTCAACTTTTATATAGAAGCATGGCGGAATTCGTAGTCAGGGATGTAATATTATATGTCTGCCAAATTTGACAACCTATTTGACAAAATTGGCAGTTTTATTCAGAGCGGCATCTTGTTGACTTAAGTCAACACAAATGTGTGAACTCACTCGTGTACAGCTCTGCACCAAACAAACGACCCGTACCGAAATACATGTACCGTTATACCCCTAGAAAACATGATACAAAATTGTACACAGCAGCTTGACAAACCTGATGCGATGTGCAGTTGTTTCATTAACGAGATGCACACTGATTGTGTTGCGATAGTGCTCTGAATAGGTGTGACATAGCATGGGGAGCAATGAATATAAAACATGTTAAGGCATTTTTGGATAATATAGCATTTCTATGAAAAACAAGATAAAACAATAAAAGCAAAGGAGAAATTCAATTTGGTCAACTGAACAGTGGATCGGTGCAGCGTCAGCAGTGATGCAGTCACTGTATTGGACTGTTGTGAGCTGAAACGCAAAGCTCTCGATTCAGTCTACGTTCTTCCCCTCACCTACGGTCATGAGCTTTGAGTAATGACCGAAAGGACGAGATCGCGACAAGGAGAAGCGGTCGAAATGAATTTCCTCCAGAGTGGCCGGGCGCTTCCTTAGAGATAGGGTGAGGAGCTCAGTCACATGGAAGGAGCTCGGAGTAGAGACACTGCTCCTCCACCTCAAGAAGAGCAGCTGTGGAAGAATATGGATGGATGGGCGTTTCATGGCTCATCCAAGCTGCTTCTTCAGTTCTGAATTTAAGAATTTATCTTTTGTCTTTGTCTTTTCGGCCCCGGGGAAGACCCAGGACACGCTAGAGGGACTATGTCTCTCGGCTGGCCTGGGAACGCCTCGGGGTCCGTCTGGAGGAGCTGGAGGAAGTGGCTGGGAAGAAAGAAGCTTGGGAGCCCCTGCTTAGACTGCTGCCCCCGCGACCTGGCCCCGGATAAGCAGAAGAAGATGGATGGATGGATCTTTTGTCTTTAAAAAATCTCTCATACTCAGACTGTATATGCTGTATAAATGGGCATAGCTAACGCGCTAGTCACCACGTTCCACATAGGAAGTGAGCGTGGGGGTTCTTAGGCTCCATCGATTCCGGTTCTAATTGACTTTACATTGAAAAACCATCGTCCCTCTCTCTGTAACTGCTGCTGTGGCCTTGTCATTTTGGTCTTAAAATGTTCGTATGAACCTGGTCTACATGATCCTAGTGTTTTTATTTCACTATTTTGTCCATAAATAAATTCCCATTCCTACTATGCAACTCGGCTCCAAATTTGCCTCCATAACTGCTGGCCTCTGTGAGCTTCATTTGACTGGAGCTGAACACTATGGTGACACCACACTCCCTTAGTCTATTTCTTTATACAGTCTGTGCTTATACTCTTCCAAATTCCAGAGTCTATCCATTTAAATATATGTTTGTGTACAATTTGAAATAACTGTTCAAATCTCCCTGCAGGTGACGTACGGCTCTTTCGACTACACCTCCCTGCTCTACCTGACTGACTATGGCAGTGACTTCACCGGAGGCAGGTTCATCTTCATGGATCAAGATGGCAACCGCACAGTGGAGCCACGGGCAGGTACTCACGCCTCATAACATATGTAACCCAGGGTGACCCCCGCTAAAGCCCGCCGTGCTTGGGGTAAGCCTGTTTGAACTTTGAGATGTGAGATAAATGCTTAGGAGGTGATCAGGGGCTGCGCGGTGGTAAAGGTAATTTGTGTAAGTGCACCAGCATGTTGGATGACACAGGAAGAGCATGATTTAAAAGGAATTTGCTGGAGTTAGCTTTTCAGAGAGGTGGTATATTATATAACACACAGATAAACACTGTTAAAGGGATAGTTTGCCACTTTTTGGAGGTGGCATGTCATCTGAATAATTCCATGGAAATAGTTAAAACCATACCTACATACATACTTCAGTGCAGAGACTGAAAACAACTAGAGGTGGGCGATATCTCGATATTTAATATATATCGAGATTTTTAAAAACTCGATATGGATTTTGATATATCGTATATATTGATATATTCTTATATTTACTTCTGATTTCGCTGCTTTTCTTGTTTGTCTTCTCTGTGCTCGGCCTCCTCGCCCTCCCCCCGTGTCTCATTCACACGGCGGTGCCACAACAGCCTAAGAACGCCCAAAGTGCCAAAGCTTCAGCCTGTGAACGCCCAAAGTGCCAAAGCTTCAGCACCAACAACCTTTACCACCATTTACCTCCTCACCATCAGCAGCACATCCTCTGTCACAGAGAGAACACTCATATTCCACTGAGTCGTGTCCTTTAGTCTAATAGAAGATGACCACACCATAGGGCGACAGAGCTGTTTTTTTCAGCATTTACAGTTTATGCAAATGAGCCGTGCTGTTTTAACCCTGTAAAGCTCGCACCATTAAATAATTGACAGAAAATTCCAATTCTTTGAACTTGGAGCCTTTATTGGTCCCTCTGAACAAACAAAAAAAAATTCAAATATAATTTTCCATATATGAGTTTCAAATTGTATCATATTTGATACATTGGGCCAAAATGCTCAAAGATTCTTTTTTCCCAAACAAGCAAAAACATAATAAAACACAAACAAATCAAACAAATTTGTAATTCCAAACATAAAAGGTGCTATCATAATGCAGTAATGAGAAATCCACCAATGTAACTGGCTGGATGGAAGTCTGGAAAACATAACATTTTGGTTATTTTTATTCATTTTGTGGTTCACAACCTTTTTATTTTCCCTAGTGGTAGGCTTGAAAGCAGTTTCTGTCCTTGTTCAGGCAAAGATGAACTCTGCATTTCTGACAGTACACATGGGTAAAGTGGCCTGGGCAGTGCTTGCATCTCTGTCGGGTTTCCCATGTTGGGAAATGATCCAGGCCATCCTTTCTTACATCGGGGGGCACCTCAGTGGTCGTCTTCTTCCGAGGAGGGGTTGGCATTGCTTCTGGAGAAGACAGTGGTCTGCCACACTTTTTGACTTTTCTCGCACTTGTGAGGGCAGTGCCAACAGAAACCTGAAACCTTCGCAGGGGCAGAGGTTTCTGCCTGGGCTGCAGTTTCTCCAGATCTCTTCTGTAGCGAATCCAAGCATTGATTACCGCCACTGTAACAGTGTGCCACCAAATGTAAATGTACCATCTTCGGGATCTGAAGCTGAACTTGTACAGTGCAGACAGCATATCAAGAAGGTCAACACCTCCCATGAACTCGTTGTATGTGTCAACAATGGCTGGTCTGGGAACCATTATGTAGGTTTTGGCTTTCCGATCCCAACGCCTCACATTGCCCAGTGGTTCGACACCAACATAAGAAGAGAGCAGGTTCACAGCTTTGTTGTCATACCATCTCACAATGATGTTGTCTTCCTGGTTTACTCTGAAATCCAGAGAGCCTCTTCCCTTTGTCTTCAGTTATTTCTCATCCATCAGTTGGCAGTTCTTCACCCTGCTCATTCGGACTGTGCCTATGTAGTAGATTCCTCTTTGTTTCAAGTGCTCCACCAGTGGAACTGATGTAAAAAAGTTGTCAGCAAAAACTTTGTGATTTTTTTCCTGCTGGAAAGGTTGAGGTCATTTTCAGGACAACATCTCCCGTAGCACCAACATCAGATTTCTCTTTCTCAGGATTTTCTCCCCCTTGGCACACGTCAAAGTCATAGAGATAGCCACTCTGCCCAGCACGTGCCCACATCTTGAACCCCCACTTGTGAGGTTTTTCTGGCATGTAGCACCGTAGATGTGATTTTCCTTTGAAAGGCACCATGATTTCATCAACAGCGTGACATTCTTCAGGAGGTACACAAAGAAAGCGTTGGCGTAGTTTTTCTAACCATGGCCTGAGTTTCCACACTTTATCTTTTTTTGCATCCTCAGACACATTGAAGTTGTCCTGAAAGTGAATCATCGTCAGCAAATGCCCCGTGGCATCACATCACAAACAGCAGGGTACCTTGTCTCCATCTCCCAGTAGGCTCGTACGTTGGGCATCTGTACTAACCCCATGTGCATGTACATACCAATAATTTGCTCAATTTCTTGAGCATTTGTGTTCACTGACTTTCCAATTTTCTGCACACTGTACAGGTTTGTTTCTTCTGCAATTTCCAGTAGCATTTTGTCAGTCACAAAATCTTTAAAATACATATATGGTGTCCAGTCAAGCCTCTCTCCAGAATCTTCCTCAACAAATTCAACAGATGGAGGTTCAAACTGGTTTCTTTTCCACCAATACACCTTCCTTTACACTTTACCCCTTGCCGACTGCTTTAGTGTTGTGTCCTTTGGTTTTGTTGCATCCTCTTCTAGGACTTCTGGGCTTTCATTATCATCACTACTAGCTGGGTTTTCCTCTTCATCACTGCTATCTGGGTTTTCCCCAATCTTTGCAGTAGGAGTCCATTCCTCGTCCTCATCATCATAATCATCTTCCCCTAGCTGCTCCATGTCACTTGAATTCCCATCCATAATCCTTTTCAGAGCATCTTCAACACTGTATTTTTTTGCCATCTAAAAACACACATACACATAAAAACAAATTATTATAAATGATTATTTGAATTGGTCAGTTTTTAGTGAAAAGCAGTAAGCAAAAGGCAGTTACAAGCAATGGTATCATGGCAAAACTGAACTAGTCATCAATCATCATGATACAGCAAGTTACATGTCTAGTTTTTTACTCTAAATATACTGAATGATGTAATTTAAAAATACAAAGACTGTTGCTTGATGTTATATATATAATGCATGAAATACAATAAAATGACAATTGAGTAATTTAGAGTTACATGACCTTATATACCTGCTTTATCAAATTTGATACGTAATTTTTAACACGGTTTTACTAAAACATAGATTTTGAAATTTTAAGTATTTTCTCAATGCATCAACCCAGTAACTGTTCCTATTGATGTTTCAGTAAAAAAAATTATGTTTTTCTTACCTTAACCTTTTCAAACTTGGCAAAGTTCTTCTTCAGAAACCACATGTGTCCAACTTCTTATTGATGGCAATCTTGTATTGTCACTGGAAAGCCCTCTAATGAATGAATAACCCCCCCTGTTGTATTTATCTGTGCACTGCATGTATCTGATTGTATACATCAGGTTTTTCAGGGAAAAAAATATCACACTGCTCATGTGGAGGGCTGAAAAAGTCATGAATCAAATATGATACGTTTGGCGTTATAGGGTTAAGTTTGGTAATGTAAAATGTAAACAAATGTTAAAATAAAGCTGCATTAAACACAAGCTGATGTGGCTCTGTCCGAGTTCTGGTTTAGATGTTGGCTCCTGTGGGCTCACCACCTGCAGAGGGGTTCATGGGGGGGTCAGGTGCTATGAGTATTGGGCAGCAAGCTGCCCCCGCGACCCAGCCGGATTAAGCGGGAGAAGATGGATGGATGGATGGATGTTGTAAAGTTTATTTATGCAGAAGATTTGAATGACGAATCTGCTGTTGTGTTGAACTTGTACAATTGTGTTTGGAAATGTTCAGCTTGATCTGTGCAGTGGATTGTGGGATACCTCAGATCTGTGCAGTGGATTGTGGGATACCTCAGATCTGTGCAGTGGATTGTGGGATACCTCAGACGTGTGCAGTGGATTGTGGGATACCTCAGATCTGTGCAGTGGATTGTGGGATACCTCAGATCTGTGCAGTGGATTGTGATATACCTCAGATGTGGGGGCAGGAGATGTTTTTAAAAAAAAATTATCATATGATTGACTTAATGCGCAAACTGAACACTTCAGAAACCGGCCCCTGAAATGACACTTGAATGGTCAGCAAATCGCTGCCGAGAACCAATCATAGGCCGAACTGCACACACTTCACTTGGCGGCAATCTGCGTTTGCCAGCTGCAATATAAACTGCGACATAAGGGTGAAGGTGAAGTGAAACTCTAGAACTTGTTATCCTATGCTTTGGCCCATGCTTGAAGCATTTTGTGACAAAATAAAACGCGAACCCTGGTCTTTTTACACTCCTTTTCGCCGCTGATGTTATTTATTGATTCATTAAAACGTTATGGCAACAGCATTTATTTCCTTAAAACAGAAATGAAATAAGACATAACTAATCCGAAATAAGACACAACTGGAAACTGTTCCACACTCCAGAACAGTTTATACCCTGGTGCCGTTAGGCAGATAATTTCTGTCATGTAGCCCTGACACTAATGCACCTTACAAAATAGCTCTGACTTGGAACACACTTTAGAAAATGGGGGCTGTATTTGACATACGATATTTTAAACTATTTATTATTTTTATTTGTGCTGCTGTTGACCTGGACCTGAGTTTCGTTTCCGCATATTTTTTTTATTCTGAAATGACAAATAAATTCTGATTCTGATGTAGCTGTTCAAACATTATGCGACTCTCTGGGCAGACTACGACCAGCAAATACTCTTAGTACATTGATTTATATGCCTAACTAGGATATCGACTGAACCGATATTTGGAAGCCGATATCCAATCCAGCAAATTTTTCATTATCAGAGCTGATATCCAATACTAATGTTGGAACAATAACTGAAATATGGTGATATCGTATCGTCCAAGGTCTCACAATAATATGATGGACCATCACAGTATATCGAATCCCAAGTCTCTTTGCTGAAATGAATAATTAGAAATAGCTAAAAAAAAAAACAGAGGGATCTACATAGACCATGATCCTTTGCTCCGTTTCAGTGCAGACGACATGAAGAAATAACTGTTCTAAGCACTTTGAAATCTTTATTCTTTGGATTAAGTCTTGTGAAGGCGCTTTTAGAAGAAAAAGTAGCATAGTTGTAAATACTGCAATAAATCTGGTACGGTGAGATGTATATGGTGAAAATGTCGTACAGAGAGATTTGGATATTGTTCCATCCCTAATGACAATAAATGTTGTAACAAATGACTGGTCAAAGCATTTTAGAATGTCAGTCTTGTTATTATGTAGAATATCATAATATCGTGAGCCTCCCCACCATATCGTGAGCTTTCCCACGATATTGCAATAAATATCGTACTGTGAGGTTCATACCGTAACATTATCTTATTGTGAGACTTGGATATCGTTACACGCCTATCAAATAGCAGTTTCAGATTGGTGCATCCCTAAAATAAATGTGCTGCTTTTTCATAAGTAGCACATACTGATACCTGCAAGAGTTTATCAATACAATCTGTAACCACTTCTTACTTACTTAATACTTTTTTCGTATTTGGTATTGAACTATAACTTGCTTGTATCATTATTTTACATTTTGTTTACTGTTAACCATAATTTAAAGGTTCTATATTAAGCTAAACTGACCCTTTAAAGTTTAAGCCATTATAATGTTTTATTTACATATGTTTGAGTAATAAATATATCTTTATTTCTAAAGCATTTTAAAAACAATGTTTACAAAGTGCTGTACAAGCAGCAATGAACAATACAAAACACATAAAAATAGCACAGAAAACAAAAAAAAAGTCAATGATGCAATAAATAAAAGATATAGAATAAAAAGAAGTAGGGAATAAAAAGAACTAAAACCAGTTTAAGCAGAACTAAGTAACTTTTTTACCTAATTAAATGTCTCTGAAAGCCGCTCTAATGGTCACATATGACATTTCGGGGTGTTTGAAGGGTTCACTGGTGCCTCCACCTGCCTCTGGGCAGAAAAAACACACATGCAACTTGGCTCCTACTGACCCGGATCCAGTTCTCAGGGTCTGTTCTGTTCTCATGAGCCAAACTGCTCTACGACACTTCAGCTACACACAGCTAACAGAGCTAGCAACACACCCTATACTGACGCTGTACACAGTTCACTGCGGGAATAAATATCTGGTGTTTACATGTGAGGTGTCAGTCATGGCCGAGGACGCAAGAAAAAGAAAGCGTGAATTGGACAGAGCCTGAGCTCACACACGAGTAAATCTGGGGAAGGCGTTTGAAGAATAGCCAGAGCTCAAGGAAAAAGAAGAGTCCAATAGCGACACAGATCTGGAGACATTGTTATTTGACACTAAGTTTCATAAGCACTGCTCATATCATTGTTATACTTATGCAGTTAGAGTCAGCTCCAGGAGCTCCGGGCGCTATGGGCCGCCATGTCCAGGAGCCGCCCGCGGTAAAGGCCGTGGTGCTCCAGGAGCCGCCTATGGTACAGGCCACAGTGCTCCAGGAGCCACCCGCATTTCAGCCCGCTGTGCTCCAGGAGCCGCAGTGCTCCAGGAGCCGCGGTATTCCGGGAGCCACCCACGCTTCAGCCTGCGGTGTCCCGGGAGCCGTGGTGCTCTGGGCACTCGTACATGTATCGCCATTAAACAGTAAAAAAAAATGACCCACCTGAGAGATTGTTGCAGACGCTGTTCACCGACTTGAGCGTGAGCGCAGATGAGAGGGAGGGGATGGGGTGAGGAGAGTATTTACGATAGTTCATTCTCACAAGAGACCTGTAGGGGGAGCACTACCGCTGAAGTTACTTAGTTTTGCTTTAAAGGAAGGCTAACCAATAAAAATGAGTTTTAAAGGGATAGGGTTTTTTGACATGAATCTGTACGTCCCCGTCAGCAGTGTCGTGCATCAACACTGATTTACCTCCCGACAGCGTCCGCTGAGCTGAGTTATTCCCCGGTTTTGGTGCTGATGAAAGTGTCCGGCAAGTTGGCTGGGGTCATGAAAATAAAGCGTTTTTCTTCTCAAAACAAAATGTGTTCAAAAGAGTGATACATTTGTGTCACAAAACGTGAACCATGAAAAAGTCAGAGCTCATAATCTCTTGGTACTATTTTCTCTCGGGTCATATCACCGGACGCTGTCGGGAGGTAAGTCAGTGTTGATGCACGACACTGCTGTTGGGGACATACAGATTCATGTCAAAAATCCCAAACTATCCCTTTAAGAAGTGATTTAAAAAATGATTCTGATGGTGGAGCCTTATATCGATCGCCCTTCATCCGGAGCCTGGACTTTGGAACAGCCACAGGGACCTGTCTGAGGATCTAAGGCTGCAGGAGGGAGGGCTCGTATGGGGTTAAAAGTTCTGAACTGTAATATGTATTATTAGTCTGTCTACATCTCCAAAGCTCAAAATGCTCTATTCCACCTTGTGATGTCACGAAGCTGTAGTTTTCAAGTGAACGGCTCCTTTTACCTTTATTTCAGTGGAGATAGGCAATTCCAGAGCTGAAATCATCCAGATGATTCTCTTGAAGGTGTGGTACAGAGCATGTCCTGTTTGAGAGAAGAACTTAGCTTAAATCTGCAGGGTTTGTGTTTACGAATGAAACGAAACATAGCTCCAGGTCTGTTTGTGATGAGGAAACTAACGTAATAAGGGGCCTTTAAAATATATGGAAAACAGCACTAACTCGTTTACATATTTTTGCATTCCGACCATTCTAATTCTTCACCGTGATGACTTTATAACACTTTTCACAAGCTAGCAATGACCCTTTCAGAAGCTAGAGAGTTCTATTTGTTCTGAGTCAAGACAAAATATAGTTTACCACAAGTAGAAGCAGAAACCCCGTCTGGCATTTTAATAGTCCACAGCACACTGAAGATGGAAGTGTGTTTCCTATAGAGTGGACTGTCACCACAGAAAATGAGAATTCTCACTCAGGCTGAAATTTAGTGAGGAAGAAGTCTTCTTTAAATGCTTGATGTATTTCTATTAGGCCCTGACTGATATGGATTTTTTTGGATTTGATATACCAATAAAACGGAGGTGCTGATATAACAGTTGATATATTTAATCATGTAAAAATTAACTATAAATCTTCAATTAATTAATAAAGCTTAGGTCTGGCTCTATTAGATTTCAAATTGGGTTTATTTAGGCTACATTTGCTGTTATTTCAATTCTTTACGGTCATATTTAAGGACAGTAGGTCAGCCTATTGGCATTTGTGTATGTAATTCTAGCCAGTAAACTAGTAAGTAAATTACCGTCTATCCTTTAGCGGTTAGCCTAAATGTGTGTGTGCTGATGTAATTAATTATATACGGAAATGGCAAAGGAGAAATTCAACTGAACTGGACTTTTTTTTTTTTTTTTAAATCAACGTTTTCTTCAATTTTGGTCAGACGCTGGTGGACACTGCCTTAAATCTGCCCAAAGGGAGGAGCTAACTACACTGAAACTACTCTGAAACTAACACACCTACTTAACCGAGTTAGTTAGCTCGGTCTATTGAACTGCATTGAGGCCCCATCCACCTAGTACGTATTTGAGTTGTTTTTGTTGCGGATGCAGTGTTCATCCACACTAATCCAATGGAAAACAGCTCCAGAGACGGAACGATTTAGTGCAGCAGCTCCCACGAATTCACCTGAGCATGGATTTGTTCCAGCACTGTGTGGACGCCTAAAAATGCTGATACACTGACGTAGGGGCTCTAGTTGCTGTCCTTATTGGACCACGTCACTGTGACTTGAGCCTTCCTGATTCGCTGGGTTTGTGACATTGGGCATTTGAGGCTATTGCGGAAATCCAGTGTTACGTTCAGTAACATCTGAACCTTGTTTGGCCACAAAAAGACTGTTTTCACAGTTGCCATCTTCCCCGGCTTGAAATCGCCTGCTGCAACTTTAGTCATGGTGCTCCACTTCCTTGTTTTTACCACCCATGTGACGCCAGCCTAGTCATATAACTAGCATTTCAGGCGGGTTCGCGTTACTGTGTGGATAGGGAAACAATGTGTCTGGATGCAAATCGTTTCTGAGAGGGTGATTTGTTTCAGTGTAAAAGTAACCTGAGTGGGGAGCCACATTATCAGAATCACTGATCTACTTTCTATCTATCTAGCTTTATTATGTCAAATAAAAACTGCTATTAGATCTGTACAAACATGTTCTTCGTAATTCTTCTGAACTTCTTGGTATGTCGGTTCATATTTTAGTCTTTTTGTCCATTGCGAGCATTAAACTTCCATCCACAAAGAATGGAAGTTTAATGCTCGCAGTGCTTGTAAAAAAAAAACAACACACAAATATTTTCCCCAAAGGGTTCAGCCTTAAACTTTGTTTCTTGTGTTTATTTTCAGCCTTAAACTTTGTTTGTTGTGTTTATTTTCCATCTGAATCTTGTCCTTCAGAGCAGAAAAAAGATTTGGTGCAAAGATGGGTAAGATCATGGAGGAAAATAGGGCTGTTCTTGTATTTGTCCCATTTCATCAAAACACCTCTTTCAAAACATTTTTAGTTGTTTTTCTCTGTTATGCAGTTTGATGGTGCTCCAGTGCTTTGTAATCTGTTTGAAGGTCCATTTTATTCTTGGAATGACTTTTCATTTTCCAGTGCTGTGTATGCTCGATGCTTAGTAGAACTATTGTCCCTGTTTTTTTGCACACAATTTAAAAATATATGTAAATAACTTGATTCAATAAGGCAGCCACTTAGAGATTTGATCATATTTGACTTTTTACCGCATTATATGTTTCAGGGACAACAACAGTGCGGTGCACTTTGTTCTTAAAGAGGAACTCCAGCACGTTTGAAGCTAAAGTCCGTTGCTAGAGGTGGTGGAATACTGTCAGAAGCCAAAAAACGACACAGATCAGTGTTGCCTTGGTGGAGATCCCGCTGTGGCAGTGAGTCTGTCAAGGCAACAAACTAGTGTAGTGATGGGGGCAAGTTCTTAACTTCCACGTAAAACGCCAATTTGCTTCACACTGAAGAAGCTTAACACCACTTTAACCCATTTTACAACAGCCACGAGTCTAACAAACAAAACGCTCTGCCTGGTTCACTCATTAGTGTCTGGAAACATTATAAAACAACTTCATAAGCAGCCTTAGCATTAGCTTTCTTGATTTCCCACTGCGCATGCGAAAGCCCAAAAGACTGAGAAAAGATTGTCGATGTCGTTTCTAATCCCATTTATTTACCCAGTGAATTATATTTTTTTGGAAAACACTAAAAATACATTCCCAAACCATTTTCTTTCAACAACTTTCAGTTTCTCTTCTTCTCGACAGTTGTTAGTCGATCCTTATTTGTTGCTTCTGGTGGCTCGAGTCTCTTGCCTTTGCTGGAGTCGACAGTTGACTCATTTGGGCTTGGTAACTTGCCCCCATCACTACACTAGTTTGTTGCCTTGACAGACTCACTGCCACAGTGAGATCTCCGCTGAGGCAACACTGATCTGTGCCGTTTTTTGGCTTCTGGCACTATAGGATTAATGTGTGAGAGTGTGGAGTGACTGCACTGTCTATTCTCCTGTTGCGTTGTCTTTTTATGCTTACTGCTAATCCTGCGAGAATTTCCCTGTCAAGGAGACAATAGAGGTGAATCTACTGTCAAATTTCACAGAAAGTTCACCAAGTGTAATTGTGTTTACTTCAGTGACTCATGAAACAAAGGAGCTCACTTGTAACTCATCATGTTGAACAGAATCGCATTTCTCTCACCTCAGATGAACAGAGTTTAGTGCTTCATTCACTGATTCTGCTGAAAACCAACATGTTTTTCAGTTGCTAGTTTTTCCTCCTAAGCAGCCCTATTTTCTTTTTCTTTTCTTTTTTTTTGATACTATCAAACTCGAATGCACATCTGAATTAATCTAGGTATTGGAGAAGTGTGCATTCTGCATCCAAGGCAAGTCTCCTGTACCTTTTTTAAAGTCCCTTCATCTTTATCAGGCTCATTCTTATCATTTGTTCATAATATTTGCGTAATAAGTATGCAGCTAATTCTATTTTTCTAAATTCTCTACTCAGCTCAACCTGTTTTGCAAAACTTTAGTGGAGTCATTTTGAAGTATCTGCATCCTGGAACAACCGTTTTGCATTTCAACTAGGAGTTGTCAATCACACGTCATTCATCGCTCTCCTATGATTTCCTGATAGCTGAACAGCGTTTTTGATCTCAGAATTGTGCGGCTGTATAATCCGTCACAAATTGGCCGTGCAGAAAATCCAAGTTCCAATAACGAGACCCAACCCAAAATTTGGACATTTCTCATATTAACTCCTGAGTCATTTGTATCAGATGTGGTGACTTTAGACTTAGACCAGTCCTTCTCAAATAGGGGGGGGCTGGGGGTTGTGTGTGACCTCGTGGAACATGCTCTATTTCCGTACTAGAATAAAGTGTAATTTCACATCCACTACAGCAGTTGGCAGTGGCGCGCTCATTGTCAGAGTGTGTGCAGTATTAGCGCTATAGTGTCGGGGTTTTTGCATCGAGCAAATGCACACAGCACAAAGCAGGAGATATGAAGTGCAGAGTGCAGACTGTATGTAAAGCATCTGTAGCGTTCTGCTTCACTGTGACTACAGTGGAAATGAGGAAAGAGCGCTGTGTTTATTATGTGTAAAAATGTTGGCAGAGAAAGCATGAAGCCAAATAAATTACGGCGTCACTTAAAGACATTACACTCGAATAATGCATCAGTTTTATACAGCGCTTTCCTGGACACTCAAAGACGCTTTACAGAGCATTATTCATTCACTCCAGACCCGGTGGTGGTAAACTACTATTGTAGCCACAGCTGCCCTGGGGCAGACTGACGGAAGCGAGGCTGCCAATCTGCGCCATCGGCCCCTCCGACCACCACCACCATTCACGCGCACACCACTTTCATACTAGGCAATGTGGGTGATGTGCCTTGCCTAAGGACACTACGACAGTTTTTGCCACTGGCGCCCCCCTGTGGCACCTGGAATTCCCAGTGGTCTCCCATCCAAGTACTAACCAGGCCCGGCCCTGCTTAGCTTCTGAGATCTGACGGGATCAGGCTTTGACGAGCCGGTATGGCCACGAATCACGCTGATAAACCGCTTGAGTTTTTTCAACGAAAACGTGAAGAATATCACCAACAATCCCCTGCTTTGTGAATGCTCCTTAAGTAAACCATCAGCACTGTGAGGATCATATAAGGAGGAGCAAACAGCAGTGGAGCTGATACTGCAGTGTTAGACATGGATTCTGTCACGCTGGACGCTGCAAGTGCCCTGAACTATAACACGGACATCATCTTTAAAGACGAGGCCACGACCCTCATGAACGCAGTGCGGGATACAGACGGGAGAGACCAGGAGTCGCTTTGGAGACGCGACTAAACCATTTGCTATAGTATGTCGGCAACTGAAGGCGAGGGTGTGATTTGTCCACGTTTGGTAGTGTTATGTAGTTATTCAGAGCATCCCTAGTTCATCCCAGGTTTAGAGGTCTGCACTGGACAGAATTTTCAGTCCTGGTTTAGTCTTGGTTTAGTCCTAATTCAGTCCTGGATCAATTCTGATTTAGTCGTTGGTGTTTAGTCACTGATTTAGTCAACTTTACTGACCCACAAGGGGAATTATTTGTACACAGTAGCTCACACATCACAATGTAATATAATAACAGAGAGTAAAAAATCTAAATGATAATAATAAACTCTAAATAAGTAGCAATAAAGATAGCACCCCCTCTTGTATATTTTGACTTGTAATGTACAAGCCAAAATATACAAGAGGTCATAGGTCCTGACTTCTCACACTTAACCACTTTAACAATTTCGTTTTTTTTTTCCTTTTTATTAATTTTTGGCTGAGCAAAGACCTTCAAAGTTCAAATCTTTCTTCCATTTCTATTTTCGTGCAGTGGAGATTTTGAATTGTTCAAGTGCCCTTTGCTGGCTGCAGTACAATGGAGAGACATTAGATGCATTTGAAGAGGCTTCATCTTGGGAATGCCTAATAGAATAGAAGAGAATAGTGTGGTTTTGACACAGAAGAATGAATATAAAAAAGATGCGAGTTTTGAAAAAGTGAACCGGAACCTTGCAGTGCTCAGTGCTCAGTGGGTAAAATCAATACTGAAATGAAACTAGTATTAAAGCTAGATACTTATTTGAGCAGGTATTGATACAAAAAAATCACATTCACAGCACAAAAATGAACTTTCCTGAAGCTTTAGGAAAGTTGTTCTTGTTCTGAGCTGTATCAGAAGAAGTATAAGAGCACACAGACTAGTATACGCCCATGGAGCACTATGGAACCTACCTGGACCACTGAGGGACACATGGGAATAGCAACGAAAATACTATGATTTAATGTGCAAATCACATTTTATTGTTTAAATAAAGATCTTTTTTATTACATTTCAGCAAAATTGACTCTTGTAAGCTTTAAGCCAGGCATGTCCAAACTATGACCCTCAGACCACTTGTTTTGGCCCTCAGGCTTCCGGGTGAATTGGCCCATACTATCGCAAGTAGTACTTTTTACTGCATGTTTTTGAAATCTCCCTTGATCAAGCAAATGTAGTGTGTCCTTTTGAGGGTCTAAGCCTGAACAAAGGTCTGGAGGATCAAAAAATGCACGTTTGAATACTCACTGTTTTGAGCACCTGTCTGTGACCCTCGATCAGCCCTCACGCTGGTCTGTGTTTTAATATGTGGCCCTTGAGGAAAAAAGTTTGGACACCCCTGCTCTAAACCATTATACTGTTGTTTCATTCACATGTGTTTGAGTAATCTTTTATTATTAGTCTGTCTACATCTCCAACACTCAAAACGCGCCATCCTAACTTGTGATGTCATGAAGCGGTAGTTTTCAAGTGAACAGCTCCTTTTACCTTTAGTTCAGTAGAGATTGGCCATTCCAGAGCTGAAGGTGTATGGAGTTTAGAAACACATGACATCCAAAAAGATGTTTTTGCATAATGCATAATGAAATACACCGAAACTATTCTAAAACTCTTCAAGAAATGTCCACTTTTGTCCTATTTATGTGATTTTGGGATTTACTCTTTTGCAGCCTAATACATATTTTTGGCAAGGATTTGAAAAGACATCTGACGACTGCTGCTGTTTAGAATATTTACTTTACAATGAAAATCTCCAAGGACAATCTGTCGCCGTAGATTTGTAATTCCGAAGTGGGAAAGATGTGACAGGGACATCTACAGAAGTGAAGAGCAGCTTTCGTCTCACCTGCCTGTGTCTGACTGAGACTATGCATTAAACATGGCATACCTCCGCTCCATTCTGACATATTTTGACTTGCTGATGGCGTGCTAAGGCTCCAGATGAGTGCTTCTTCGTCGTTTGGGTCTCATTAGAACTCTTACGTGACAATCAGGAGAGCAGGCATCTCATTTCTCTTCTGTCACCTCCTTCTCCTCGATTCTGCAGAAAATGGGTGAGGATGCATGATATTAAACAACTCTACTTTACATTTATTTCAATTACAAAATGGTTTTATAGCTTTAAAATACCTAGAAAAATAGGTATTCTGACTGTGATTGGGGTCGCTTCTCCACAGATTTGACCTCTAACTTTGTCTGGTTTGGTCTACGAGAAGATAGAAGGTTTAATACCATACCTGCAAGAGCTTTGATTCCAAATAAAAATCATTTAATTCTAAATAAAATTGAATTCTGCTTTAAAAAGACCATGTAAACATTTAAATCCTAATGAAAATGATGATTCGGAATTAAACTTTAGTGGGTGATTTATTCCAATTCCAACCAAATGAATTTCGTCTTGGATCATCTAATCGTTTCTTCTTCTTCAAAATAATCCCGGTGGTTTGCGCTCGTTGGGTCGTCCTTCTGAAGCTATCCAGATGATCCAGCTCCACCAGTAGTCTCTTTGGACTTTCCTCCACGTCTCTTTGGATTTGTGAGCGGGATGTGGGAGTGGGCTGAGGTGTCGCAGCCTCAGACTCAGTTTGTCTTCTTCCTCCTTCTCCGACACTCTTCCCTTCTCCTCCTCAGCTCACAGACGTAAAGCGTGAGGAGAGAATTCTCCAGCTGCTGCTTCATGATTATCTGAACCACTGTGGAAAAAGTTTGGATCGTGTTTGTGTCCGTGGCGTAACGACAAACTGAGATGACAGAAAAGCCGGTAGCAGTTGAAGTGTGTGTTTTCCTCCCAAAGACGTAAATGGGTCAATGACACAACGCCTAAATTTTCTGTCCAATTGCAATTTCCTCAGTTAAAAGAGTCAAAATTTCATCATAATCCAGCACATTTCTGTAGGACCTCTGTCCTACATGGAACCAAATAATTTTTTCAGAAATCATGAGTTATTTTGCATGTTTTTTGTACTTAAAGTGTTCAAATGTCATGTGGTGTGACCGTGCATCATGTGGTGCCACTAATAACAGCAGGAATTCTATGGCTGGAGTTTAATAACAGACAAAGTCGACTTGGGTGAATGGGATTCTTTAGGCATTTTTCTTCATTTGATGCATTTCATTAAACACAAGCAGGTGACTGTCATATTGGACAGCAAAAGAAAATATCAATATGCATTAAAAATCTAAAGAAATGCCAACAGTTTGTTTCTATACACTTTTTTATATTTATTTGATTAGGACAGTGCACATTAATCAATACAGCAGTAAAAAACATCAATATAAATATGCTGGAGTTAGCATAGTTTCTAAAGTTCATCCGTTGTCCTAAGGCAGGTGTTGTAAAAGAAACAGACAGACAATACAACAGGACAAAACATGCAGACAACACACTCATACACCACAAACATACAATACATGTTAAAGTACAGGAATAAAACCAGGTTCACAAAGAAGTTAGATTAATATCCCAACCATGTCTTGGAAAATCAAACCATTTTAAGGTTATTCTCTGTCGCACCACATGACATTTTACACTAAAAATGCTTCATCTATCCATCCATCCATCCATCCATCTTCTTCCGCTTATCCGGGGCCGGGTCACGGGGGCAGCAGTCTAATCAGGGGCTCCCAAGCTTCCTTCTCCCCAGCCACTTCCTCCAGCTCCTCCGGACGGACCCCGAGGCGTTCCCAGACCAGCCGAGAGACATAGTCCCTCCAGTGTGTCCTGGGTCTTCCCCGGGGCCTCCTACTGGTGGGACATGCCCGGAACACCTCCCGAGGGAGGCGTACAGGAGGCATCCGGACCAGATGCCCGAGCCACCTCAGCTGGCCCCTCTCGATGTGGAGGAGCAGCGACTCTACTCCGTGCTCCTCCCGCGTGACCAAGCTCCTCACCCTATCTCTAAGAGAGCGCCTGGCCACTCTGCGGAGGAAACTCATTTTGGCCGCTTGTATCCGCGATCAATCAATCAAACTATCTCGTCCTTAGATGCTAAAAATGCTTCATATAAATGTTAAACATAGATTTATGCACCTGACACTGTAAATATTTGAAAAAGTTAAACAGAAATTTATATATATATTTTTTTAAATATTTAAAAATTTGCCTGTTGAAAATCCTTGTACGTCATTGACCCAAATACGTTCGTGTCCCCGTCCAATTGTTCAGCAGAATTGAATAAAGGCTAACCTGTTTCCACGTAAACCTCAGTTCCATGTAAAATTGAAGGAGAATATTTTAATTCCGAACTATGTAATTTAGAACAATTAATTCGGAATTAAAAAACATCATGTAAACGTGGGCCATTGTGAAACATCCCAAACAAAGCCGTAACATCTCCTTGGAGAAAAGCATTTGATGGACCCTCCACCAGCGCACTCATGAAGCTTGATTATTTTCTCCGATATCTGCCTCCTGAACGCCCCCTCATGTTTCCTTCCCTTGTCTCCTCTGAGCTTTGGAACACCACTTAATATGGTGCATTTGATGGACAGCTGAAGAACGCAGTTTGAAGAGAGGAATCAAGAAGACCGGTGTGAAGAAGAGAAGACGAATTGATTTGGAGAATGGGGGAGGAGAATCGCCTCCGGCCCGTAGAGAGATCCTCAGGTACAGATGAGCGGTGAGATGGGCCAATGGAGGTGAGCATCTGATAAGCGATGGTCAGATATGGAAGCTGTCTGGGATTGGCAGGAGATGACGAGGTGCAGATGGAATGGGAGAGGAGATATTGGAGATAGATGTATAAGGGGGAGATGTTTTTTCCACACACTGACGTTTGACCCTGAGCAAGCCGGATAACCCCTACGGAGCAGTGGTCTTCAAAATGTTCAAAATTCTGCAATGGACGAAACTAATCTGTTCTAATGTTGTTTCCTCTTCACAAACAGACCTGGAGTTGTGTTTTGTTTCATTCACACTAGGGTCCAAATTTTGATACCTAAACCTTCTCAGCATTTTACCAGAGTATATGGTAATAATTAAGAATTATTTTGTAGCTTATATCATTCAGAAACAGAATAGCAGCATTATATTTGAAGATGAGGCACAAGTTCTGATCAAACCAAATTTCACCAGCGCGCATCTCCCTCCATTTAATGATCTGGGACACGCCAAGACAAGAAAAGCGCAGAAGATGCAGATTCCTGAATAAAAAGTAAAAGGCGACAGTCCACGGCGTGTGATATTTCCCACTTCAGCATGCTGTATCTGACAGACCCGCGCTCTCGGCACTCGGAGAAGTTACCGTCTCCTCCGTGAAAGTCTGACTTCACCCTCAAGCAGGAACTTTCTCCTCTTCAGCGCCTCGTCCCCTCTCGACTCTTGCCTTTCAATAAAACATCTCCATCGCAAACTTTTGGGCTCAACATCACACACGAAGCCTCAGTCAGGTTTTTTTCTTCTTCCTCGCTGCGTATGGATGGAAATCTCCGAGCATAATGACAGTTGAAGAGGAGAGAGAGCGGAGGGGAGAAAGTCGCGCTGTGCCCTGTGTCTGAAGTGACTGTGGTGGTTCTCTGGCCTGATACAGGGTCGTAGCTCCGGCAACATTTGCGTCTCTCCCCTGTCATTCACCTGAAGACAAAATGCTCCTAATATTATATTAGGTCCTTATGCGGCGCAGATTTTTTAATGATGGTAATGAAATACCCCTAGGAACTAACATCAAGGACCATGACGTCCACCCTCCTGTGGGCTCACCACCTGCAGGGGGGTTCATAGGGGGGGTCAGGTGCTATGAGGATTGGGCAGCAAGCTGCCCCCGTGACCCAGCTGGATTAAGCGGGAGAAGATGGATGGATGGATGGATGGTAATGAAACTGATACTGTTGCTACATTGTGACACCTCGGTGTACCGTATTACCGCCCAACCCTAATTCACACACGTTTAACACACAAACCCTGCATATTTAGGCTGTTCTTCTCTCAAACAAAAAACTGTTCCACTTTGTGATGTCATGTGGTAACACAGGAAGCTCTCCACTGTGTTTTTACACTCCACACACCTTCACTACATCTTTTGTGGATTCAGTTACAACTCCAAAAATTAAATTTCAAAGGCTTTACTGCAAAAAATGCTGCCAGTGTCAAATCATTTATTTGTTAAAGTTGGCATTTTCCAGCTAACATGGAACATGTTCTAACGTCCATCCATCCATCATCTCCCGCTTAATCCAGCTGGGTCGCGGGGGCAGTTTGCTGCCCAATCCTCATAGCACCTGACCCCCCCCCCATGAACCCCTCTGCAGGTGGTGAGCCCACAGGAGGGTGGACATCATGGTCCTTGATGTTAGTTCATAGGGGTAAGTTCTAACGTTTGACGTCTGTTCTAACGTCTAATAATTAAAATGTAACAAGTTTCTTTTGAAATTAGAAATTACTTCATTTGCTTCTCTGTTCAGGATGGAAAAATACAATTTTATAACCTCAAAATGGTATCTGAGTTTCACAGAAGTATAATTGATGGTGAAACGTGTAATATATCTATGGATGAAGTGAAAAACTGTAGTGGGCTCAACTTTTCTGCTGAGCTGTAAAACCTCAAAATCTGGATTTTTCTTTGGCCATGATATGACATATGATATGATATTCTGAAGTTGATCCCAGTTTCTTCATTAAAATCACATTATGTTCCATTTCTCTTTTGCCTCCAGTTCTCCATTCAGGAATTTAGAATTTTTAGGATCTATTTGACTACAGTAAAGTGCAGTAAAGAAATAGTGCTGTGGTTCTGCAGATAGTCCAGTGTAGACTTCATAGGTGAGTAGATGATTGCTTGTGAATAACAACTCTACTCTGACCTTTCAGTGCTGGTTCTCTTACAAAAAACATATTTTTAGGACTGTATATCATAAGGAATGGTAATATTCAAGTAATGATCAATGACTCCAGTTTGGGAATGGTGGATGTAGGTGAAGAAGTTCTACAGCACAAACGAAGTCTCATAGTTCATGTATCTGCTCAGAGTTAAACTTTTAAACTTCTTATTAAAGTGGAAGAGAGTGGTGTACAGTTTTAAAGTGGGTCCAAGGTACGACTCCCAAACTAAATGGCAGATCCTTAGAGTTTTAAAGCTGACTGGCAACATCCTGGGCCGAGATACGGAGTTCCTTTATGCAAAAAGTAAAAACTCTGAAATTCATGATGAGACAGAATAACATCAAACCTGAACTCTGAGCGCCTCTCGTTACTTTGAATTATTCTGAACACTCGAGGCCACGGTATGCAGTTTGAGTTGCTTACGATGAAAGACTACAGGGACCTTTAGTCTCAGTCAGTCAGCTCTTCTTGACAGTGAGGCTGCTAGGTGCAGTTTAGCACAGCTCCTGGCAGCTCAATGTGTCCATTTGTTTCACCTCAGCTCCTGTGATGGGCGGTCGTCCACTGCTTCTGGCTAAAGTCCACCATCAGCTCCTCCGTGTCACTGACTTTGAGCTGATATGACTCAGAGCAGGTGAAATGAAGACGCTGTTTTGTCTTTGTCATTTTAGATCCCAGTGGTGATTTCCAACTCTTTAATATCAATACTGGCACCAGACTTAAACACTTCAACTGAATTTAAAGGCGCTGGACCTGATTTTGATGGAACTAGTTGATTTTAGCAGTTTGCAGTGATCTAAAGTTATTCCTCATTTACCTTATGTATTCAGAGCATTCGGATTATTGACCGTGATGAGTTTATAAATTAATGACCGAAAGGACGAGATCGCAGATACAAGCGGTCGAAATGAGTTTCTTCCACAGAGCGGCCGGGCGCTCCCTTAGAGATAGGGGAAGTAGCTCGGTTACAGCTAGGAGTAGAGTCGCTGCTCCTCCACATCAAGAGGAGCAGCTGACGGGAGGGCATCTGTTCTAATGCCTCCTGCACACGTCCCTCGGGAGTTGTTCTGGGCATGTCCCACCAGAAGTACGCCCCGGGGAAGACCCAGGACACACTGGAGGGACTGTGTCTCTGGACCTGGGAACGCCTCGGGGTCCCTCCGGAAGAGCTGGAGGAAGTGTCTGGGGTGAAGGAAGTCTGGGAGTCCCTGCTTAGACTGCTGCCCCCACGACCCAGCCCCGGATAAGTGAAAGAAAATGGATGGATGGATGAAGTTTATAAGCGCTTTTCAACATTCAGAGGCCAGAGTGGAGTTTAAATCTAAGCACAACTAGTGTACTTCCTGCTATACATACAATAAAACCCTTATGATTAGATGCCGACAGCACATACAGAACTGCAGAGCTGCTTATCTGTGTACTGGGACCAGACACATTTGGATCTGTTCACATCACTGAAGTGTATTCTCCAGTGGGACGGCCTTCTTTGTGTACCAGGAGGTTGACTCACTGGTACTTTTATTTACAAGGCCATGCTCAGACTATTGCCCTCTTACATTTGTAACGTAATCACACAGAGAAGTGTTGATTCTTTTGGTTTACGTTCTAATGATCATTTGTTGCTTTCTGTTCCATTTGCTGCACTGAACTGGGAAAAAGGGCTTTCTTCTGCTCTGCCCCTTCCATAAGGAACATGCTGCAAAAGGACTGGAACTATCTGAACTTATTTTAATGAACAATTTTAAATCTAGACTGAGAGCACTTGAAACAGCCTCCTCAATTTGTACTTGTTTTAATTAATTAATTGTAATTTTTATGTCATTTTACTTGTGTTTTAAATGTGGTTTTACCGCCTCTTGGCCAGGGCTCCCTTGAAAAGGAGGTTTTTAATCTCAAAGGTTAAATAAAAAAAATAAAACATTTCCTCAAATACATGGGAGCAGGTACAGACAATTTAACTGTACAAAGTAATTTTACCTCATATAGGCCTGGTAAGTTTATTTGTACAGCACAATTCATACACAAAGTGATTCAAAGTGCTTTACAGAATAAGAACATTAAAATCACAATACAAACAAATCAAAACATAGATAATCACCATGAAATTAACATTAAAAGAGAAGAGAGAAGACTGAGGGATAAAAACCTTTAAGTCAGACGCAGCTGAACAGAACCCTTTTGAGCCTGGATTTAAACAGAATCACAGTAGAGTCTGTCTCACATGTTCAGACTGTTCCAGGTTTTAGCTGCAGAAAAGTGTGTTTCATCCTGACTCTGAGCACCAGCAGGAGGCCAGGTCTAAGCCAGAACTAAACCAGGACTAAACCAGGACTACAGCAGGAGGCTGGTCTCTGAGCTCTTCACAGTGCAGATGGTTCATGTGGCACTAACGTATCAGAGCTGTACTTGCTCAGCCATGGAGAGCTGCTTTCAAGCTTTATCGTGATCTACCTCTAGCTTAGTTTAGCCTTTATTTGAACGGACCATGTACAGTCATTAAGCTCATAAAAGCTCATAAAAACAGTCAATGCAGAGACCTATACTTCCTGTTTTAGTCAGGACCCAAGTGGCAGTGTTCTGGATGTACTGTACAGTATCTATAGTTACAGTGTCGAACCTACTGGAGACAGGGTGACCAGACGTCCCTATGTCCCCGGGACAGTCCCAGTTTTGAGCCCTGTGTCCTCTGTCCCAGCAGATTTATCCAAAACCAGTAATTTGTCCCAGTTTTATATAAGAAATGCCCCAGTGTCCCAATTTTTGACTAATTTGATCTAAAATAGGTCTAAACTAGGACTAAACCAGGATTATTTCAGGTCTAAACTAGGACTAAACTTGGGCTAAAAGAGGACTATATGAATTCTAAACCATTTCTAAACAGGGTATAAACTGGGTCTAACCCAGGTCTGAACCAGGTCTAAACCAGGTCTAAACCGGATCTAATCTAGGACTAAGCCAGGACTATTTCATGTCTAAACCAGGACTATATCCGTTCTAAACCATGTCTAAACCAGATCTAAACCAGGACTAAACTAGGGCTAAACTTGGGCTAAAATAAGACTATATGAGTTCTAAACCAGGTCTAAACCAGATCTAAAACATGACTAAACCAGGACTGAACTTGGGCTAAAATACGACTGTATCAGGTCTAAACCAGATCTAAACCGGGTTTAAATTGGGTCTAAACCAGGTCTAAACCAGGACTAAACCAGGTCTAAACCAGGTCTAAACCAGGTCTAAACCAGGTCTAAACCAGGTCTAAACCAGGTCTAAACCAGGTCTAAACCAGGTCTAAACCAGGTCTAAAACATGACTAAACCAGGACTGAACTTGGGCTAAAATACGACTGTATCAGGTCTAAACCAGATCTAAACCAGGACTAAACCAGTTCTAAACCAGGTCTAAACCAAATCTAAACCAAGTCTAAACCAGATCTAAACGAGAGGAGCAGAGGAGTCAAAAATGGACAATACTACACGTTTTTCTCACAATTTTATTTATACTCCCATCCCGACCCTGGTGTGTCCCAGTTTTTAATCTTGAAAATCTTATCGCGCTAACTGGAGACAAACGAGAAATCTCTGCTGTCGACATTATGGAGATTGTTCACTCCGCCCACACTATTTCAGTAAGTTTTTCGGTTGACCCCAGCTTTGGCCCTCCGCATATCGTTCTTTCTGTGATGAAGAGGTCCCCTGAGCCGCCCGAGCCCCATGATTCACCTGTGCTAATGCCCCCTGAGTGTGAGAGCGATTGATAGTCTCTGAACACACCCAGCGCATGCAAATGTGTGTGTGTGTGTGTATATATGTATATATATGTATATGTGTGTATGTGTATATATATGTATATATATATATGTATATATATATATATACACACACACACACACACGGAACAATGGAGGTGAGTCACGCACGTTAACGCCCCGTCAGCACCCACGTCTTCACCCCGCTGCGCCTGTGAACTCATTATCGACATGACCAAGACCGAGCTAAAGAGACAGGCAGCTTCGTTTAAGAAACAATGGGGCAGGGAAGGTGTCATTGACGTTAGATGGTCCCATATGGATTTCTTTGGTTGCTAAGCGGTAAATGCTCATACCAATATTAAGCTTTCGTAATCCACAGCAACGATCAAGTTTGTTTTAAAGTGCTTATATTATGCAAATTTTGACTTTTGTGAGGTTTGAACAGACCTGGAGTTGCGTTTTGTTTCATTCACACATGTTTGAGTAATTCTTTATTATTAGTCTGTCTAAGCGATAGTTTTCAAGTTAACAGCTACTAGAGATAACAATAACTGAAATATGGTGATATCTTATCGTCAAAGTTCTCACAATAATATCGTGGACCATCACAATATATCGAATCCCAAGTCTCTTTGCTTAAATGAATAGTTCTGACACAGAAATAGCTAAAAAAACAGAGGGAACTACATAGACCATGATCCTTTGCTCCATTTCAGTGCAGACTACTTGAAGAAATAACTGTTCTAAGCACTTTGAAATCTTCATTCTTTGGATTAAGTCTTGTGAAGACATTTTTAGAGGAAAAAGTAGCAGATTCACAGTTGTGTGCCTCCACAAAATATTGTAATAAATCTGGTACGGTGAGATGTTTATGGTGAAAATATCATACAGAGAGATTGGGATATTGTTCCATCCCTAATGACAATAAATGTTGTACCAAATGACTGGTCAAAGCATTTTAGAATGTCAGTCTTGTTATTATGGTGAATATCGTAATATCGTGAGCATTCCCACCATCTTGCAATAAATATTGTACCGTGAGGTAGAGGTCTGAATTGGAATCAGGTCTCGTGGAACGGGCGGTTTCAATTTACCTGCGGGCGGGAAAGGACGGCTAAAAGAAACACTGCGGGAGAGTGTGGGATAGGCAAGCCCAGGATGACTCACTCAACCTATGAAGTAGAGAAGAGCATCAAACAAGGATTATACAGCACAAAAAACAAAACAAGGTCAAAGGTCAAAACAAGTCTGACATCTGGAGACAATTCTGTGCTGTTTGTGACAGCGATGGAAAGGAGCTGGACTTCGTTACTTGGGACTATACTGTATGTGTGCGGAGAAACTCATACACGCCACGGGATTGGGCAGTCACGTTGCACAAACGTGCATTGCTGGTGTAGGCAGTAACGGTCCAAAATTCAGTGGGAACAGGTGGGAGTGGGATGAAAAAACAGTTCTGCGCAGTTCTCTACCGTGAGGTTCATACCGTGACGATATCATATCGTGAGACTTGGATATCGTTACACCCCTAACAGCTACCGCTTACCTACCTGAAATCATCCATATGATTCTAGTGAAGGTGCATGGAGTTTAAAAACACAATGGAGCACTTCCTAACGTGACATCACAGGGTGGAACCGTGTGTTTTCTCAGCCTAAATCTGCAGGGTTTGTGTGTTAAAAATGTGTAAATGAAACAAAACCCAACTCCAGGTCTGTTTGCGACAAGGAAACGACATTAGAATATAGATCCGAAAATAGGCTAATATGAGCTTTTTAAATTGTAGGTTTTTATGCCAGAACATGTTGGCGATGGACGATTTTTACAGTTTTTATTTTGGAAATGAGTTTGTGAGATATTTTGCTTTGACAGAACCTGAAATAAAATATGCCTAGACCAATCTACGCCGTGTGGAGGAGAGACATGAAATCTCACCGTTTTACACATTTACCAGCCTGAAGTTTGAAGTTTTCCGATACAAACATGCTGTTTTGGATGTTATCTGGCACCCCTGTACTTTTAGCACCTAGCTCTTTGGCTCTATTCACAAACTACGGCACAATCCAGCTACTTCTCGAGCATGTTCTCATAAATAATGTAAATTAAAGGCACTGTACCAGATTTTTACTGCCTTCAAAACATGAAAAACAGAACTAGTTTTCAAGTTTTTCCTCACTTACCTTATGCATTCTGAACATCCTAATTATTCAGTCAAATTAGTTTAAAAGCGCTTTTCACAACAGAGCAGTTTTGCCTAACAACAACTAGCATGCTAACAATGCACTTCCTAATTATCAGACAATAAAATGTTTTTAAAGGTTCTATATCATGCAAAATTTACTTTTTTGAGCTTTAAGCCCCATTATAAAGTTCTTGCCTTCACAAAAAAACATACCCAGAGTTGTGTTTTGTTTCATTCACACACAAAAACGGTCTACATCTCCAAAGCTCAAAATGCTCTGTTCCACCTTATGATGTCATGAAGTGGTAGTTTTCAAGTTAACATCTGCCTCTTACATTTTGTTCAGTGGAGATTTTTTCTTTTTACATAAAGACACTCGGTGCTTTAGGGCAGTGAGCATCAATTCCAGAGCTGAAATCATCCAAATGTTTCTAGATTTTAGTGAAGGTGTGTGGAGTTTATAAACACAAAGGAGCACTTCCTGTATTACCACATGACATCACAAAAGGGTTTTCTGTTTGGGAGATAAACATTATAACATAGATGACAAAATGACTATGAATATTTTTTTAATTACATGCTGATAATACACAGTGGACCTCAAGAGCTGCTTATACACTCAACAAAAATATAAACGCAACACTTTTGTTTTTGCTCCCATTTGTCATGAGATGGACTCAAAGATCTAAAATTCATTCCAGATACACAATATTACCATTTCTCTCAAACATTGTTCACAAATCTGTCTAAATGTGTGATAGTGAGCACTTTTGCTTTGCTGAGATAATCCATCCCACCTCACAGGTGTGCCACATCAAGATGCTCATCAGACACCATGATTAGTGCATAGGTGTACCTTAGACTGTCCACAATAAAAGGCCACCCTGAAATGTGCAGTTGTTGCTTTATTGGGGGTCTAGGGACTCAGAACCAGTCAGTATCTGGTGTGACCACCATTTGCCTCATGCAGTGCAACACATCTTCTTCGCATAGAGTTTATCAGATTGTCAATTGTGGCCTGTGGAATGTTGGTCCACTCCTCTTCAATGGCTGTCTTGAAGTTGCTGGATATTAGTGGGAACTGGTGCAGCTGTCGTATACGCCCGGTCAAGCACATCCCAAACATGCTCAATGGGTGACATGTCCGTGAGTATGCTGGCCATGCAAGAACTGGGACATTTTCAGCTTCCAAGAATTGTGTACAGATCCTTGCAACATGGGGCCGTGCATTATCTTGCTGAAACATGAGGTGATGTTCATGGATGTATGGCACAACAATGGGCCTCAGGATCTCATCACGGTATCTCTGTGCATTCAAAATGCCATCAATAAAATGCACCTGTGTTCTTCGTCCATAACAGATGCCTGCCCATACCATAACCCCACCACCACCATGGGCCACTCGATCCACAACATTGACATCAGCAAAGCGCTCACCCACACGACGCCACACACGCTGTCTGCCATCTGCCCTGAACAATGTAAACCGAGATTCATCTGTGAAGAGAACCCCTCTCCAACGTGCCAGACGCCATCGAATGTGGGCATTTGCCCACTCAAGTCTGTTACGGCGACGATCTGGAGTCAGGTTAAGACCCCGATGAGGACGATGAGCATGCAGTTGAGCTTCCCTGAGACGGTTTCTGACAGTTTGTGCAGAAATTCTTTGGTTATGCAAACCAATTGTTTCAGCAGCTGTCTGAGTAGCTGGTCTCAGACGATCTTGGAGGTGAACCTGCTGGATGTGGAGGTCCTGGGCTGGTGTGGTTACACGTGGTCTGCGGTTGTGAGGCCGGTTGGATGTACTGCCATATTCTCTGAAACGCCTTTGGAGACGGCTTATGGTGGAGAAATGAACATTCAATGCCCGAGCAACAGATCTGGTTGACATTCCTGCTGTCAGCATGCCAATTGCACGCTCCCTCAATGCTTGCGCCATCTGTGGCATTTTGCTGTGAGACAAAACTGCACATTTCAGGGTGGCCTTTTATTGTGGACAGTCTAAGGTACACCTGCGCACTAATCATGGTGTCTGATGAGCATCTTGATGTGGCACACCTGTGAGGTGGGATGGATTATCTCAGCAAAGCAAAAGTGCTCACTATCACACATTTAGACAGAACAATGTTTGAGAGAAATGGTAATATTGTGTATCTGGAATGAATTTTAGATCTTTGAGTCCATCTCATGACAAATGGGAGCAAAAACAAAAGTGTTGCGTTTATATTTTTGTTGAGTGTACAATATAGACCAGGGATGTGGCTCTTTCATCCTTCTGTTGTGGCTCCTGTGACTTAATAAGGAGTATTTAATTACTATGTATTTTTATTTAAGTTAGTTCATTTTTAAATGGAATTCTAAATTTGTAGATAATGGTCATCTTATAACATTCAAATAAAACATTTTTTAATATTTTGTTGCTTAAAATCTGCGTCACAGCCATCGGCGTGCGACACCTGACACATATCTGCAGCCTGGACTCACCGCACTTAGACCAACAGCAGGATTTATTGAGCTTTTCCACCCCTGGTGGGTAAATGATGGATAAATCCACACAGAAGCAGACACATTTTTGGTTCACTGCGGGTGGATAATTTAAGTTTGGATTTTTATTTCCTATGTGGACTCAAATAGACATTGAGTAATAATGTGTTTAATGCATCTTTGTGCACATTTGTTTCCGTTTTAGAGAAAGGAAACTTAAAACCACATGGCTCATTTGCATACAGTATAAGCACTGAATAAAACAGCTCGGTGCTGATGCTTCAGCTTCTGTCGGACTAAAGGACACGACTCAGTGGATTATTTGTGTTCTTTCTGTGACAGAGGATGTGCTGCTGATGGTGAGTCTGTTCTGTGCTTCTATCGTTTGGAGATGGTTCCTGTTAAACTTTTCAGAGATTATACATCTGCAGTAGCACAGACCATATATATGAATGGACAGATGCATTGTAGCATTTCATTGAATTTATAAATGCAACACACTATAGTCTTTTATACAGAGCAAACAGGGAAAAAACTAATCTGCAGCATCATCCTCATTTTAAAGTCAAAGGGTTTTGTGATTCCACAGGTGTTTTTTTCCTCTGTGAGAGACACAAACAGCTCTTTCAGTATTTAAGGTTGCCAACTCCTGATATAGACCTGTCTGTATTGGGGCTCAGACATTTGGCTCAAATACAGGTAAAAAAGAAAGGCTTTTAAATGCTTTTGTCAAAATTTGGAGACATTTTTCAAAGGAGTTTTCTCTCCGGGGGATAACTCCAGACTGCCTCTTGGTGTTTTGGCTAAATATAACTAATCACTTCCATTTAGTCTAAACATGAAACTGAGTGTGACTGTTTTAAGATTCATTTAATTAGAAATGAAGGAATCAACAAAGCTTCAACACTAATTAAAAAAGTTTCATTTTGACAATAAAATTTTTGGAAATACGTTTGCCATAAACTTGACCAACAGCATAAATAAAATAAATGAAATTGTGGATTGCAAAAAGTTGAAAAGAGGGGTTCTGTCAAATTGAACTGAAAATTACCGTATTTTCCGGACTATAAGCCTCTACTTTTTTCCCAGGCTTTGAACCATGCGGCTCTTACAAAGGTGCGGCTATTCTGTGGATTTTTCTTCCACCGCTAGGGGCGCTCTAACCAGAATTTCAAAAACAAGATAGATGGAAAACTAATGCAAAGAAGAATACGCTTCTTTTTATTTAGCAGATATAACACGCATGACAAATTACTAACTGGTAATTATTTTCAAATCCTCACCCCTTCATCATGAAAAGCACATGAAGGAGTTTGTATGATGTAAGTTTTAAGTTGAAGGCATCGATCTTGCTCCAGGAAGGAAACCGCTGTAGAGCCCTGCACCCGCGGGACCCAACACAAAACAGTGCGGCGCGGGACATTTTCTGAAAGCTTATTGCGGGCGGGAGCCGTACTGAAGAATGCAGGAGTGGGACTAAAAATTGTGTCCCGCGCAGACCTCTACCGTGCTGCTGCACGTAAGATTGGGTCAGTGGTTTCAGTGGAGATGATTAAAGTGACTTGTGGTTTCACTGCACAGGAGAAATGAAGGTAAATCAATTACCGGTTCTTTTCTGTTTTTGACCTCGTTTTAATCAGCACAGTTGCTGCCGTGTTAAAAGGCACTGTTCAGAAAGAATCTGTTCAGGTACATAAATGTACATTTACAGTACAAAATCATTCTGTATATGCAGTAAATATCTCATTTTTCAACATGGATATTAGCGGCTTATAGCCCGGTTGCGGCTTGTATATCTTTAAAAAAAAAAAAATTTTAAATAGAGTGGATGTGGCTTATATACAGGTGCGCTCTATAGTCCAGAAAATACGGTATATAAAGGAATTTGAAACAAATATATGAATAATAAATAAATAAACAATAGGCTAAATAGTTAGGTCCGTGTACTCTAACTTAAGTAATATTTTACTTACTTACTTGAGTAAAAGTTGTGGTTCCTCTTCCCGCTGTGCCTAAAGGCCGCCACACACTACAGGAGAATTTGCCCGATTTTGGCTGTGATTTCTTCTTCCCCAGCTCAGGGAGGCGTGACCCAACTTTGTGTCTTTGTGTCCGAATTTGAAGCCACTGCTCCTCATGTGTGGAGTCAGTGTCAGATCAGCACCACCAAACATCAACAACACTACGGAAACAGACAAAACAGAGCGTCGGACACAGAGACGCAAGATACAAACTCAGGATATAGTGAAAATACTGAAGATTTTATTCCTCACCTCTCGTAAAGTGGTACATTTAAAGTGCAGCATCTCATCCACATTATCCATAGAAATTGTCCTCCGCAAATGACAACATCCAGTCCACAAAACGGTTCTATTAATCCAGTTTGAGGTGTTCTTTGAAAGTAAAAAGTTGAGATAGTTCCTCACTTGTGTTTGTTTACACACAGTGCACAGATTGAGGTGAAGCTGCAGATCAGCGACAGTGACTCTACTTCCTGTGGACTTTATCTCCTCCTTTCTGATTTAAAAATCCTGTATCTGAAGTATTGCTCCACATTTGACAAATAATAATAACACAGTTTGGCTTGTGTCTAAACTGGAAGTGCAGAGCTCTGATCTTTGAACACTTCAGAGTCTTAGAGCGAGTGGTTTTATTGGAGACGGGAAACAGCTGACGCCAGCGCGCTCACAGCTTTATATCCTGTGGTCCACACACACAGGCTGCAGACTTTGCAATTGGAGATTTTAAGTGTCATAAGTTTCTCTTCATGTCTGTGGCGTGCATATTTAAAAATCTTTTAAAACTGAAAAATCCAGTAGTGTGAAGCGGCCTAAAGTCTATAGTGAAAAAACCTTTATGTGACAATATGAAAGGATTTGAACTAGGGGTGGGACATTCACACGATTCATTAATTACAAAACAAATAATACATTCAAAATATGAACGCATCTTATCAGAGTTTGCCAAACAATGCAGAAGGTTTGTCGGTGCACCATGTCTATGATACTGATGCACACAATTCATTAGCGTGGCCTGAAAGTGCTCTGGGTCTGCTGGACGGTAAATTTCTATTCAAATAACAACCCGAACGAAGTATTGACAAAGGTGATGTTTATTGCAAACTGTGCAGAAAAGAGTTTGCAGATCACAGAAGCACCTCAACCCCACAATACCATTTAAATGCAAAACATGTGACAGCAGCACAGAGGTCATTTACATAAAATAAATGTTGGTTTGGGGGCAAATATTACCATGTGATTAACAGACAATTATCACAACAGCAGGAAGTGCTGCGATGTTTAGTCGCACAACTTCCAGTCAGTGATTTTCGACGGAAAAATCCCTGTGTAAAAGTGTCGCATATTTTTGACCAGCTTCATAAATCTGCTCCAACACCAAATCTTCATCCATAAGGTCGACAAAGAGATTCTGTCCATGAAGAATTTATCCACAACGATCAAGGGAAGAAAGACAAAAACTTGAAGGAAACAACAATGAGCATTAAAGAACTACTGAGCAACACTAACGTTATGGTCAGGAAGAAAACAGAAATAACTTGTTCACTCAGACTGATTCTAGAAATAAAATTAAAAATCGATTGTTTGATGTAGATATATTAGCACAGACAGAGAGATTTGTGCAGTTTAAAAACTATAGATGTTCACAGATTAAATGTCGACCATTTATCCACAAAAATGCCTAAAGAATCCCATTCACCCAAATCTACTTTGCCTGTTATTCAAACTCCAGCCATAGAATTCCTGCTGTTATTACTCGCACCACATGATGCACGGTCGCACCACATGACATTTGAACACTTTAAGTACAAAAAACATGCAGAAGAACTCATGATTTCTGAAAAAAATGACTTGGTTCCATGAGTTCAGAGGTCCTACAGAAATGTGCTGAATTATTATGAAATTTGAACCTTTTAAACTGAGGAAATTGCAATTGGACGTCACGTCATTGACCCATACATATAAATCTCAAATTTCAAAAAATTTAAATAAAATGTTTTATATTATAGAAATGCACGGCCTGTGACATTTTAGTTTATACAGGTGCACTTCATAACTTTGCTTTTGGAGGGTACAAAATCAGTTAAACACTGTAATACCTGGACAGGGCTGGGTACAGAAACTCTGTTCCAAGTAGGAACCGACTGAAAAGTTTCAGTAAGTACTGATACTGAAAAAAAATGTGTTTGGTGCCAACTAGGGCTGAACGATTTATCGTTTATGACAGAAAATTGCAATCTCTTTTGGGGCAGGTTTAGTCCTAGTTTAGACCTGATGTAGTCCTGGTGTAATCCTGGTTTAGACCTGGTTTAATCCTGGCTCAGTCCTGGCTCAATTCTAGTTTCGACCTGGTTCAGTTCTGGTTCAGTTTTGGTGTAGTCCTGGTTTAGACCTGGTTTAGTCCTGGCTCATTCCTTGTTCAGTTTTGATTTAGACTTGATTTAGTCCTGGCTCAGTCCTGGTTCTTTTCTGGTTTAGACCTGGTTAAGTTCTGGTGTAGTTCTGTTTTAGACCTGGTTCAGTTCTGGTTGAGTCTTCTGGTTTAGTCCTGGTTTAGACTTGGTTTAATCCTGGTGTAGTTCTGGTTCAGTCCTGGTTTAGACATGGTTTAGTCCTGGTGTAGTCCTGGTTCAGTCCTGGTTTAGACCTGCTTTAGTCCTGGTTTAGACCTGGTTTAGTCCTGGTGTTGTCCTGGTTCAGACCTGGTTTAGACCTGGTTCATTCCTAGTTCATTCCTGGTTCAGTCCTGGTTTAGTCCTGGTTCAGTCCTGGTAGTCCTACCTTAGACCTGGTTTAGTCCTGGTTTAGACCTGGTTTAGACCTGGTTTAGACCTGGTTTAGACCTGGTTTAGACCTGGTTTAGACCTGGTTTAGTCCTGGTTTAGACCTGGTTTAGACCTGGTTTAGTCCTGGTTTAGACCTGGTTTAGACCTGGTTTAGACCTGGTTTAGACCTGGTTTAGTCCTGGTTTAGTCCTGGTTTAGTCCTGGTTTAGTCCTGACTTGTGGTGTAAGTCTAATTTCTAACGCTTCATTTTTCACAGAAGTGAATATTTTGGTGCTGCTGAGTTGTCGATAATTAATGTCTGACAGATTTTGTAGATGGAAAAGTTTAAGTTTACTTTAAGTTAAGACACAAATGGTTCTTTTATTCCTTCCGTTCTAATCACTGCCGTACAGCATGTTTCTGTTCATAAATAGGACGACATTTGAAATAAATTCTTGACTTTCGTTTTCATTCTTGCATTCGAGTTATGGAATTAGTGTTTGAATGGTATGTAAGTTTCTATGATGTTTGCAAATGTTTGTGGATGAAATCAAAATCGCAATATCTGTCAAAAATATCGCAACTCAATTTTTTCTTAAACTCGTTCAGCCCTAATGCCAACTTTCGCTTCCTTGGCTTTAAATGCGAGCGTCAATGAGCCAATAAATACACCGCACTGATTCATTTAACAGCGGCATAGAGCTCACGCTTCACGACGGCACCCAGAACAAACGTATGTTCCAACAGCATTCAAGTTTAACATAAGTCCTATGCATAGACGGTATATAAAAGTGGACTAAGCTATTCCGTTAGCCTCCGCGTGCCAAACAGGAAGTGCTCCAGGAGGCTCTTCTGGCTCTTTCTCTCCCTTCTTCCCATTGACTTACATTGAGATCTTATCGCTCCTCTCTCTGTACCTGTTGCTGTGGCCTCGTCATTTTGGTCTTAAAATGTTCATATGAACCCACTCTACATGATTCTGTAATTTTTTTCGCTGTTTTGTCTGTCAGAAAAAACCCTGTTCTTAACATAGAGCCTGGCTCCAAATTCGCTCCTGTAACCGTGGCATCGCGAGCCTCATTTGAGCGGCGCTGAACGCTATGGGTGACATCACACTCACTTAGTCCATTTCTATTATACGGTCTATAGTCCTATGTCTGTCCTGACAAAGTAGAGTCATCTAATGGTAAAAGAGAGGAGCTGAAGAAGAAGCATGAAACTTCTGTCCATTCCTAAACACATCACGTCTCCGGTGCGGGATTGGCATGTCTCAAAGTCAAAGTGCGTCATAATAAATCCAGTCAGTCTGCTGTGTCCGTGTAAAGATAAAGCCAAACAGATAACATGAATGAAACTCCAGCAACATCCTCCTCAGTCCTGGTAAAAGCGTGATTCCCAAATAAATGAGGTGTAGTAAATATATCTAGCCTGGAGCGCGTGTGCGTAAAGATGCATTCAAACGAGTCTGATAAAGTTCTCCGTAATCCTCCGCTGTTCAAGTAACTGCGTAGTAAAAGAGTAACTTTTTTATGCTTGTGGCTTGTGGGTCACTGACACGATGCCTACATTTTCCTCAGTTAAAAAGGTTCAAATTTCATAATAATTCAGCACATTTCTGTAGTACCTCTGACCTCCATGGAACCAAATCATTTGCATTCTGCATGTTTTTTGTACTTAAAGTGTTAAAATGTCATGTGGTGCGACCGTGCATCATGTGGTGCAACTAATAACAGCAGGAATTCTATGGCTGGAGTTTTAATAACAGACAAAGTCGACTTGGGTGAATGGTTCTTTAGGCATTTTTCTTCATTTGATGCATTTTCCAGGGCAGTAGTTTGTTCTTTAAACACAAGCAGGTGACTGTCATATTGGAGCAAAAGAAAATATCAATATGTATTCAAAATCTAAAGAAATGCAACAGTTTGTTTCTACACACTTCATATTACTCACAACTTAGATTATTATCTCAACCATGTTTTAGAAAATAAAACAATTTTGACGTTATTCTTGGTCGCACCACATGACATTTTTTAAGGTCGTAGCCAATTCATGTACATAAACAATGCTAAAAATGCTTAATCTAAATGTTAAACATAGATTTATGGACCTGACACTAAATATTTGAAAAAGTTCAATAGAAACTAATATTTGTTATATTTTAAAATTTGCCTGTTGAAAATCCTTATACGCCATTGTCCCATGTACAAAGAAAACAAAAGTGAAACTGTTTTAAAATGTAAATTATCATAGTTATAAAGTAATTCAAGGATTAAAAAGTATTTTCTTAATAATCTTGGTCATTAACTTGCATAAAAAAAAATACAGGCACTGAAAAAAGAACTGTTCAGGAACTGGTATCGGAAAGCAGGTATCGTTAAAGCACTGGTATCGAACGGTACCCAGCCCTGTACTTTGGAGCATGAGCAGTGCAGACCCTGTTTTACAACAAGACAAAACAACAGTGAGATTACACTGACGTCAAACAGACGGATGCATGACAATAAATCACATTTGAATTTACGTTTCTTAATATAGGGGGCGCTACACTGAACCAGGAAAAAAATCAAAAAAAGCATCACAAGAAAATGTGGCTGTGTTGTTGATCATTACACTTTTTCTTCACGGCTCTGTACCCGATTTATTCCCCATGTAATTGGAAAACAAAATAAGAGAGCTTTGCGCTATCGCCATCTAATTAAATAGCGATTCATTGTCTGATGATCAGGAAGCGATTAGGATGCTAGTTGTTATCTTTACTGTGACATAAACTCCACTTTGGTCTCTAAAATGTGTTAATAAACTCATTGTGATGAATAATTCGGATTCTCAGAATGTATAAAGTAAACGAGGAATAACTTTGGACCACTGCAAACTGTTTACAATGAACTAAATCTGTTTTTAAGCGTCAAAATCAGGTGCAGTGCCTTGAATTACATCATAAAACGGATACATTACCAGTCTTACACATCAAAATAAAATAGTCCTACTGCAGATATGATAGAATCTAGTAAAATAATTAAAAATAATACATCAAACGCAAATGTGCTGATCTCCCCATTCAAAAACCCATTCAAGGACCCAAATATGTACCCAATTCTTAGTACCCAAACAGAATACTTCCTCGTCTTGGTTTCTGCCTCTTCTGTGGATAATCCAAAGGAGCTATAACCATTTTTTCTTGTGCAATAAAATAATAAAATGTGTCTTGCCCCAGTACAGATATCATGTAAAAGCAGCTCTTAGGGTCAAAATGAATCAATTTATGAAGCTGTTAGCATGCTAGTTGTTGTTGTTAGTGTTACCATGACAGCAAAACTTGGCTCTGGAATGAACTAAATCCATTTTTAATGTTTTTTAAGACGATAAAAAGTAGGTACAGCCTCTTTGACTTCAGCAACGCCAACAGAGCGTGGCACTTTCCCATTCAAATATCCATAATATATTTCAAGTTATAAAAATGAAATAGAAATAGAAACAATGTGACAACGTATGTAGCTGGCAAAACTAAATATTACACTTTTAAAACAAGGAAACTTTCAGAACTTTTCAGCTTAAAGTGGAACTAAACACTAAAGTTTATATATGGTGTTTGAATAGGAATGTTCTTAATTCATTTTTTGGACAGTTTTAGTGCAAACTAGGTCATTTTGCAGCTTTGTGTTCAAAACAAGGCTGTGCTACCAATTTAAAGTG
The DNA here is from genome assembly GCA_034769755.1 of Odontamblyopus lacepedii. NCBI lineage: Eukaryota > Metazoa > Chordata > Actinopteri > Gobiiformes > Gobiidae > Odontamblyopus > Odontamblyopus lacepedii. The sequence goes on from CM068360.1 coordinate 6,919,467, forward strand.
TTTCTGATCACAAATACAGGGCTGCAGGAGCGGGGTTTGAAGTGTGGTTACCTCTTAGACCAGGGGTGGCCAACTAGTAGAAGACTAAGAGCCCCTTCTTTTTCTGTGTTACTGCAAAGAGCCACATTATACACATGGGTACACATGAACATCATGCCATTCCTCAATCATGTATGCACACACACGCACACACAGACCTATGCTCAACCACATTTAATGAAAATAACCACACCAACATGATAATATTGTTTAAAAGTTGGTAAAAGTTGTTTTCAACAGTTAACATTGTGTGCACTGTCTCACACACACAAACTCTCAGTTCAAGCAAGTCCACAAACAAAAAGAAAATAATTTTCATTTTGAATTTTTCTCTTACTATGCTGCTTAGTGAGACTTTTGGCATTCCTTATCTTGAACAATCCTTGAATGAATGGTAACGCCAGCCAAGCATATTTGACGCATGTTATGTAAAAGCTCCTGAAGAGCCGCATGAAACTAGTTAAAGAGCCGCATGAGGCTCGAGAGCCACGGGTTGGCCATGACTGTCTTAGACTAATCACACTGCTTCTTATACCTCTGGACCATAGACTGTTAACTGACAGAGCTAACACTTTAGCCGCATTCCAAACAGGAAGTGAGCATGGGCACACCTCCAGCTCTGTCGACACTGCATCTGTTCACTTTATATTAAAAACTGTCGCCTCTCTGTTCATATTAACCCATTGTTTCCCATACATAGACCGATCTGTGGTGTAGCGCCACAGAATGAAAACAGAGCGCTACAAATTGATTCTGCCTTTTTTTCCCCCAACGTGATTCTGTCATTTTCTCTCACTCCCACAGAGAGAACGTGCAGAGATCAGCATACATGTCAGTGAGGGTACACTTCTAAAACACTTGCACTGTTTTCTCTCCGGACCAGACTCTCTGCCCACTGCATGACGGTGGGTCAGGGAACTGTTCCTCCCGCTCCTCCAAGGACGGGATCGCAAGCCCACGGATCAGGGTGTCCGCAAAGTGTGATCAGACTTCGGCCTCGCTTAGCCCTGTGGGTTGCGGAGCTCTCTGTCTTTTCGCCTTGCAGTCACCCGACGGTCTACGCGGGTGCACCTCTGGGCCCGTCCCAACACTCAGAACCGTAATGAAGCCTGGCCTGGTCCAGGGTAGCCTGGCCCAGACCCCAGGAGGTCCCTTATAATCAGGCACTGGAGTTATTTCTCAGAAAGCCACGTAAAATGAGGTGTTCTGATAGGACATGCATATGCACCAAACAGGCTAATGCTGTTTAATTTAGTTGCCTTGTTGTACCTTTGTAATTTCTAATGTTTAATTATAGTATTTTATTTATTTAATTTGTATTGTTATATAATTGTTACGTGATACTATTTATTTAGTTTTACCAAAAACGTTTGCAGTCTGATAGAGGGGGATTTGTCCATAACTCAACATATGATTTCCGTACAAAGTAGTTTTTGTTTTTTTTTCTTTCCCTGAGGTTGCTCCCACTAGCATTAGCAACAGGTTTGATTGACAGCGTTGCTAAGCGCCCACCCCATGTCATACCAGCGGTTTGGGCAGGAAGGGGCATTACCTTCAACAGCCTCGATACTGATTGACTGTTTGGTTTCTATGATACTCACGGTCACAATTCCAAATACTGTATAACCTGCCATCCTCAGTGAGCTTCATTTGGCTGGAGCGAAGCACTATGGGTGACGTCACAGTCCCTTAGTCCACTTCTTTGCACAGTCTATGCTCCAGACCCCTCCCCTCTTCCCCTTCACTCTCCTCTTTAGTCCTACAGTCGTGCAGCTCTATTTGAAATGTGGTTGCAGGCGGAGTGTAGGTGTTTAGTCCCACTTTAAATTAAACATTTGGACCACTTTACACTTACACGCTACATTCATTTTTTTAATAGTCTTTTTCCTTCTTTCACAAAACACACACTCCACCAAAAGTGCATCAAGTTCCTTTTCTCTCGTTTTTCCTCAGGCCGATTATCCTTCTTCTCATCCGGCTCGGAAAACCTGCACCGCGTGGAGAGGGTCACCTGGGGCACCCGCTACGCCATCACCGTCTCCTTCACCTGTGACCCAGTCCACTCCATCACCGACCCCTCGCTGCCAGCCCCGTGAGGCACCCCTGGGCGACACACCGGCCGGCGGCACCATGCACCAGCCCTGGAACAGACGGAGACACAGGCACAAACCAGTCAGGACGTTATTAAGAGGAACCGACCCTCTTTTTTGCAGAGGGATTTTTTTAAATGCCCATTTTCCATTAATGATGATCACTTTTTATAAATCTGATTCATAAACTATATTACATGGCACAGTATTTATGTTCAAATGCTTTTCAGCTGTGTGTTGATAAGAAATTCCAGAAATGTTGAACCTGATCATTAGGGCTGAGCCAAAAAGTCGTAAGGTTGTGATATCAATGATAAGACGTGCATTTAAATCAACAGTTCTATAGCCAATTGTGTGGCAGAACAAGTGCACGGAGCTGACGATGACTTAAAGTTGAACTCCGACACATTTGAAGCTAAAGTCTGTTGCTAGAGGTGGTGAAATTCTGTCAGAAGCCAAAAAACGGCACAGATCAGTGCCTCGATGGAGATCTCACTGTGGCAGTGAGTCTGTCAAGACAACAAACTAGTGTAGTGATGGGGGCAAGTTCTTAACTTCCACGTAAAACACCAAAGTGGGAAATCAACAAGGGAAGTGTAAGGCTGCTTATGAAGTTATTTTCTAACGTTTCCAGACACTAATGAGTGAACCAGGCAGAGCGTTTTGTTTGTTAGACTCGTGGCTGTTGTAAGATGGGTTAAAGTGGTGTTAAGATTCTTCAGTGTGAAGCAAATTGGTGTTTTACGTGGAAGTTCAGAACTTGCCCCCATCACTACACTAGTTTGTTGCCTTGACAGACTCACTGCCACAGTGAGATCTCCATCGAGGCAACACTGATCTGTGTCGTTTTTTGGCTTCTGACAGAATTCCACCACCTCTAGCAACGGACTTTAGCTTCAAACGTGCTGGAGTTCCTCTTTAAGATTTATTTCTGTAAACAACATTATAACACAGATCAAAAAATAGCGTAATATGGGCCTTTTAATATTCATTCTTCAAAATCTACCGAAAAATAATAACATATACAACATCCTACAGGAATCTGAAATCATGAAATACAACTAAATCAGGATTTTTTGGGAGGCAATTTAAAGCTACCATTTGTAAATATATTGGCTGACCCTCTCCTCTTGTATTCTCGCATATTGCCACTAGAGGCTATCCATGTTACTGCTGTTTAATAATGTGCCAACTTTAGTTTGACAAGACCGGAGAGCACAGGTGAGGGGAGGCGGGAACAGGTTTCACGTTTGATATTTAGTGGTGAAAAAAAAATCAAATCCACTTACAGATTGTAGCTTTAAAGCAGCACTATGCAAATGTTTCAAATGTCTCAAAAATACATTTCAGAGCTGGAGTGTTTTACTTTTCTGGTGTAGTTGTCCATGTGATTGTTTTGCCTGGATTGTTCTCCCGTATGACGTTACTTTTTCATAATATTTCTGTGCCCTATAAACTACAAGTCAACAGATGTGTTTTTTCATAACTAATGCCGATTTTTAAGAATCCAGAGCAACCGATACAGATTTATATAGATTATTTTGCCCAAATTATATCATTTGATGTTACAATAAACTCATCCACAAATTTGTTTTACTACAAAGTGGATAAGAGAGCTGATCAAGTGTTCAAATAAGGCTTTATGCACATACGGCTCTGGAAAAAATATGAGACCACTGCAAAATGATCAGTTTCTCTGATTTTACTACTTATAGGTTTGTGTTTGAGTAAAATTAACATTTTTGTTTCATTCTATAAACTACTGACAACATTTCTCCCATATTCCAAATCAAAATATTGTCATTTAGAGCATTTATTTGCAGAAAACGACAAATGGTCAGAATAAAAAAGATTGGATGGATGGATGGAGGATCATCTTCATTTTAAAACAACACAATACTAATGTTTGAACTTAGGAAGAGTTCAGAAATCAGTATTTGGTGGAATAATAATAATGATGAACACAGCAGTGGTTTTTCTCCTTTTCTTCCTTAAATCAGGTTTGGTTCAGGTGATCTCCTCATCAGAGCCTCATGAAGCAGAATGAGGTGTGTTTGTGTTGAATTCATCAGACGCTGGAATAGAACGGCTCAAACACATGTAGAGATGCTGATTTCAGAACAAAAAATGCAGTGGTCTCTTATTTATTATTCCAGAGCTGTACAGTACTTTAGGCAGCTGTTTGAACTGAACAACACATCGGCAAGTGCTAGAGACTTGCACTTGATTGTCCAAAGTGCAAATATCGGCCCTCTATCTAAACTATACTCACCATTATGAAATAAAAAAACATAAGACTGTATATTGCTGGGTTTCAGATGACATCACAGCATTCTATAGGCCAATTGTATTTAACACAGATGGGGGCAACTAAAATGAATACTGTTCAACTGCAGATTTCTGTTGTAATATTAAACAGTCTTGGGTTGAAATCACAGAAATGATCAGCTTCCATATTTGGGAATTTCCCTTTCTGATATTTTATAGCAAAGTACAATGTAATTAATAGGAATAACTGTCTGTTGCCTCCATCTGGAAGCAAGACATCATCACATTCTTAAACTACCAATATGAATGGAAATGGCTAAACTGCCTTATAGACCTTATAGACTCTTAACAATAGCAGCAAGTGTCCCACTGCTTCCAGTTAATGGTTTTCTGTGGTAAATGTATGTGTAAATGCCTGGCGTATTCTCCACCAGCTTAATAAATCTGCCCCATCACCAAATCTTCAACCAACAACGTCCACAAAGGAGAAACATTCTTCAATTTATCCACAACGATCAAGGGAAGAAAGACGAAAGCTTAAAGGAAACAACGAGCATCAGTGAACTACTGAGCAACACAAACGTTATGGTCCTAGAGATGTCTCGCTAGCCTAATGCATCAGACGGTTTCACTTTGTGGAAATCGTCTGACTTCGCAGCATTAGGATTCGTTCACTCAACGGTAGGCGAGTACTTTTTTATTTAACCAACAATCAACAATCGCTGCTATTTGGTCGTGTGCGCATGACATATGCAGTCTGCTATCACAACTCGGGTTGACTCTGGCCAACACACCGCTTCACTGCGAACCGTATAGTGCACTGTGATCCCTGACCTAGTCGCTGGAGAGAAATGAAATTGAGCGGAGGCACTAGGTGGCGCCAGCCTGACTAATGTGTCGCATTCCAACTGCACAAATCTGTCTATGCTAATATCAACATCATGAATTCTAGAATCAGTCTGAGTGAACAAGTTATTTATGTTTTCTTCATTACCATAACTTTAGTTCACTCCTTTGTGGACCTTGTTGATTGACGATTTGGTGGAAAATACGGCAGACATTTCCACAGATATTTTGCCACAGAAAAGCATTAACTGGACGTTTCACAAACCTACAGCGGGACACTTCCAGCCGTTGGTAAAAAGATCTGGTGGATAGCGGGAAGTGAGCGAGGACACACCCGCTCTACAAGATTCTGGGGTTTTTATTTTGCTATTTCCTCCCTAAATAAACATATGAACTTTAATAACAGACACATCTCACTCTTTCTTTGAGGGGCGTTACATTTAATAGCCTCTCTCCGGTTACTGTAATACTCATGGTCCGGAATTCCAAATACGAACTTCTGCTCCAAATTCGCCCCTATAACAGCCAGCCTCGATGAGCTTCATTTGACTGGAGTTGAACGCTATGGGGGACATCACACTCCTTTAGTCGGCTTTTTTATAGTCTATAATAAAAACTTGTAAAAAAAAAAGTTGTACTCTGCATTCCAGCCAAAAAAAACAACTTTCCATTATAGGGCCTTTTAAGAAAATATGTGATCTGTGTGTGCCAAATTTTCTAACAATTAACGAATTAAAAATGTTTGCCAAATGTGTGTATATGTTCATAAAATTTGAGTTTGATGGTACAAAATAAAACCCGTTGTGAGGAATCAATACAAACGACTGTACAGTGTCTTATTTTAGTCCTGTTTCAGTCCTGGTTTAGACCTGATGTAGTCCTGGTTTAGTCTTAGTTTAGTCCTGGTTAAGTCTTAGTTTAGTCCTGATTCAGACCTGATGTAGTCCTGGTTTAGACCTGATTAAGGCCTGATGTAGTCCTGGTTGAATCGTAGCTTAGTCCTGGTTTAGTCTTGGTTTAGACCTGATGTAGTCTTGGTTTAGTCCTGGTTTAGACCTGATGTAGTCCTGGTTTAGTCTTAGTTTAGTCTTGGTTAAGTCTTAGTTTAGTCCTGATTTAGACCTGATGTAGTCCTGGTTTAGTCTTAGTTTAGTCCTGGTTAAGTCTTAGTTTAGTCCTGATTTAGACCTGGTTTAGACCTGATATATTCCTAGTTTAGACCTGATGTATTCCTGGTTTAGTCTTATTTTAGTCCTGGTTTAGATCAAATTGGTCCAGAATAGGGACATTTCTTGTATAAAACTGGACCAAATCACTGGTTTTGTATAAATCTGCTGGGACAGGAGACACAGGGCTCAGGACTGGGACTGTCCCGGGGAAATAGAGACGTGTGGTCACCCTAGACTTGCCCCAGCACAGATGTATTGTATAAGCAGCTGTTGATGCTGATATAAGGTAAGTCAGGAATAATAACCACATTTTAATAAATCTGGTGCAGGTACTTTATTCTAACATGACTTAAAGCTCATGAAAATTCAGTCATGTTAGAATGTTGAAACCGCATTACAACACACTTTACGGTTTGTTGGTTATTTACAGTTGGTTATTATTGATGTAGACTTAATTGTCCCAGCAGGGAAACTGCCATCATCTCTTCACAACACTGCAGTCATAAGCGTCTGGAACAGTGGGTAAAAAGAAAACAGCACCCAGGGACCGATTCTTTAGGTTTCGAGCTACATTTAAAGTCAGGAGTACTTAGCTGGAGTTTTATGTTATTGCAGACTCCAATGGCGGCAAACGGCTAGTAGCAACAAGTGAGGATCGACTACTGACAGTGAAAAAGAAGAGAAACTGAAAATTGTGGAAAGAAAATGGTTCGGGAATGTATTTTTTAGCGTTTTTCAAAAATATAATTCATAAATGGGATTAGAAATGACATCAGTGATCGAGTCTTTTTGGAGTCGACAATCGAGTCTTTCGGGCTTTGGCCTGTGCAGTGGGAAATCAACAGAGGGAAGTGTAAGGTTGTCTTGACAGACTTACTACCACAGTGAGATCTCTGCTGAGGCAACACTGATCTGTGCTGTTTTATGGCTTCTGACAGTATTTGATCACCTCTAATAACGGACTTTAGCTTCAAACATGCCGGAGTTAAACTTTTAATAGGGCCAAAAGGGTTAAGCTTGGCGGCACGGTGGCTGAGTGGCAACACTCAGGCCTCACAGCAAGAAGGTTGCGGGTTCGATCCCCGGGTCGCCCGGGCCTTTCTGTGTGGAGTTTGCATGTTCTCCCCGTGTCTGGATAGGTTTTCTCCGGGTACTCCGGTTTCCCCCATCAACCCAAAACATGCCCGCACCCCTATGAACTAACATCAAGGACCATGATGTCCACCCTCCTGTGGGCTCACCACCTGCAGAGGGGTTCATAGGGGGGGTCAGGTGCTATGAGTATTGGGCAGCACGCTGCCCCCGCGACCCAGCTGGATTAAGCGGGAGAAGATGGATGGATGGGTTAAGCATATCAGCGAGCAGCAGATAGTTTTTGACCATGCTACGCTGCTGAAACCTAAGCAGAAAATAAAACTAGAGAACAAAGTAAGTAAACAGTGGATGTATGGATGAAAGTGAAAACGAGTTGATCGACAGTGTTGCATCTTGAAAAAAATGGTTAAAAACACTGAAAAGTCGATTTAGCCGGATAGATCTGCTTTAACCAATATCTCTACAAATGTATTTACGATGGCGCAGCCCTAGACTTACTGTTTATCCACTCTCACTAATATAAATATGTGTATAGATTGGGTGGTGGTATTCCTGCAAACTCCCATGATTCGCCTCATTGATCCTGAGCTATCATCAGGCTGAGAAGAGCAGACGCCTCTATAATTTTCCGCACAGCTGCTCCCAACAAATCAAGCGCTCCTTTCTCATTTCACTTTTATAGATCCACTCTGCATTATGTATTGAGTATATGCTGAGATAACAGATTGGGAGCTAATGTGTCGAGGCTTCTTTTACAGTTCTGGGATTTTAAAGGCAAAATAAATCAATTTTCAAAGAGCTAAAAAAATTAGCACACAAAATGGATCTACTTTCCCCACCCACCGCTTTGGCATCTCAACTTAAAATAATGAACAGTGTTTTCTAGCTTGGGCTCCATACCGAGAGCAGAGAGAAATACTATGTTCCTGTAAGCACATCTTTTTAATGAACAGGCTGGTGATAATCAACCCGTGGAGGATTTCTACCTATGATGCAACAATCATGGGAAAATTCAAACATATTTCATGAGGTTCTACGGAAGCCAGGGGGGCTCACAACACAACAAAAAGCCACACCAAAAAAGCCACAACAGAAGGGACTCTGATGGAACAAGCGAAGAGGATCAAGCAGGAAATGATTCACGACGGTCAGACAGTGACATCGATCCTGGCCACAAAACAATAAATTACTTTCACTTACGTTGCCAACTTCGTTCACTTCTCCGTTCCTTTACTTTTCACATTCTTTTTCTTCTTCTTCAACTTTTCCCATTCACTTCCCGCTTGATCCTCCTCGATTGGTCCATCGGAAAATAGAGTCCCGTGACCACTTCCGCAGTGGCACTTTGTTGTGTTGTGGCGTTTGCGTTTGTTGTGAGGTTCAGAGGCAGAGCACTTTTTACAGAGGAAATCAGTGTGAATGAAGCTAAATACAACTCCAGGTATGTTAGTGACAAGGGAAGACTGTGAACTTTATAACCAGAGGGGGGGAAAGTACTGAAAAACTGTAATTAAGTAAAAGTATCTTTACTTTGCTTAATTACTACTCAAGTAAAAGTAACCACCTAAAAATCTACTAGAGTAAAAGTAAAAGTATTTCATTTAAAATGTCATTTGAGTAAAAGTTCTTTAGTTACTTTCAATGATTTGATGTAAAAAAGGAGGAGTCCTAAATCTAATCAGCACAAGTTGTTTTAATCGACTTTTAGGTGATTCATGTAAACTTTGTTCAGTGTAAACTTTGGACACTCTATAACACTGACTAACACTGAGCTCTTCCTACTTTTACAGCACTTTATAGAACTTAGAACTTTAACTGCATCACAAATGTAATAAATTTGACTGAATGATATGGTCAAACTCACAACACTACAATAAAAAAGAAAGAAAATTAAACCTAAATAAAAGTTTGCAAAATGAAAATGTTGCACACACTGCACACCGACTGCTGATATAAGAAATAAAGAAGTGCCCCACAGAATATTCTGCCCACTGGACACTCCGGCATTAGACTGTAAAGCTTTGCAGTTTGAGCAGGAGTTGCATTATTATCTTATTCCCTATTTTGCATTTGAATGCAAATAACTGTCCGGGGTTTGGCCAAGGGTTTCCTTCTCTCGAGAATTATTCAATGCTCCCCGACTTTGATCTCTGGCACCAGCGTCATACAAGTTCATCCAAGACAGACTGATGGTTCTGCACAATGACTGGACATTTTAGAGTGAAAATGCTGCATGTGCAATTTCCTTTTCATTTCCGGCAGAGTTATTATTTTTTTTTCTCATTTAATTTTTTTTCTCTATCAATCTGATTTTACTCAGTAATGAGGTGTAACGAATAACAATGTAATGAATTAAAACACTTAGGTCAAAATGTGCTCGAGTAAAAGTAAAATTACCTGTTTCAAAAACTACTTAAAAATGACTAATTACTCATACAAAACTACTCAGTTACAGTAATGTGAGTAAATGCAATTCATTAGTTTCCACCCTGGTTTAGAACTATATGAAGCTCGGAAGCACTAACTGTAAATGTAAGTGGCCATACTGGTTTGTCAAAGCCTGATCCCGTCAGATCTCAGAAGCTCAGCCGGGCCTGGTTAGTACTTGGATGGGAGACCAGTGGGAATTCCAGGTGCCACAGGGGGGCGCCAGTCACAAAAAACTGGTGGTGTGTCCTTAAGCAAGACACTTCACCCACATTGCCTAGTATGAAAGTGATGTGTGCATGTCAGGACTCCCTTGAAAAAGAGATTAGTAATCTCAATGGGACTTTCCTGGGTAAATAAAGGTAAAAAAAATAAAAAAAATTTAGTCATGATTTAGCCCAAGCAAAAAAAAGATTTTCTGTGCTATGGAACCGACCAGAAGATCTGTGAGCTGTAATTACCGAGAGAGGGACAGCTCCAGGCATGTGTCTTTTCAGAACTAACACCAGTACAGTGTAAATAAGATGTTCAACACTCATCCGTGTTGCGTTTACAGGAGCGCTGCAACACTGGGCCTGGTGCAGAGTGCGGCCAAACAGCACAATTATCATGTCATAGAAACACAGGTCTGATCTGGCCTGGGCTCAGAGACTAAACGGGGTCGAGCCTGGTCAGCACTTGGATGGAGAGACCGCCGGGAATACGAGGCGACCAAAGAGCAGCAGTGATTCTAATGCAAACTGGTGTTGTGTCCTCAGGCACCCACCTTGCCGAGTTAGAACCATCCTACCCTCGAATAGCATCTTACCATCTCAGGATATGGAGTGAATGACGCACGGATTTGTGAAGTGACTTTGAGCTCTGTGTAAAACTAATGCATTATAATTATTAGAGTACTTAGTGTAAAAGTTATTGGAAGGACATCCAGCGTAAACACTATTGAAATGATTACTCTAGCAGCTCATACTGAATCGTAAAAAGGCATTAACTGAAACAACACATTTTATTACATCTGAATTTGATGGGAGCTCGGATAAATGTTGGAGTCATCCGGCCTGGTGGGGAACCATCTTTTAAACTGGCAATTTTATGGAAAGCAGTTGAATGTGAAGATGAAAATTCTTTGGGTATCGAAACATATTAGAGCCATCCTTTGAGTTATTAAGGATTTTTCCACAACACATAAAATCAAGTTGTAATTTTCACTTGTAAAATAATAATAATAATAATAATAATAATAATAATAATAATAATAATAATAAATCTGCTTTATATAGCACTTTTCACAGTAACACAAAGATGCTTCACAATAAAGTAATAAAAGTAATAAAAGACGTGTATCATGTGTAAGTGCAAGGTTAGAAATAAAGATAGACAGACTTTTATATGAGTATTTTTGTGAGAGATTATGGGAAATATTATAGATAGTAAATTATGAGACTTGGATTCAGTCACGTGATTGGACTGATACAGTTTCACATGTTTTTGCAGCATCGATGCGCTTTACGGCAGCTGTAAATCAAAACGCGGCCATGTCGCTGTGTGGGACTTTTCACTACAACAAAACGAGAGTCAAACAGCGACGCAAACGCTGCAAACAAGCCACTTTAACATGACCAGTTTGATTTGTCATTTACAAAAGAATCATCCGGACGAGTTTGAGAATTACAAGTGCAAGACGCCAAAGCCACAGCAGCAAACCCTGACGGAGGCATTTCAGAGAAGGTAAGGCAGGTAAGGCTTGGAGCCAAGGTACGAACCTCCTTCACAACACTATATTACAGAGACGCCGCTACCCAAGATATAAAAACAAGATGTCAGATCGGTATCAGAAAGAGCACCCGTAAAAAAAAAAAAATCAGATTGGATGCCAAAAAATCTTGATTGGGACACCTCTAAAAAACATGTATTATAAAAAAACATGACATTATTGTCCAGCTAGAACGCTACTATTGGATTTTGTGCAGGCCTAAAGGTCACCAGAATGTTACTATATAGAATAGAAAAAACACAGTATGTGTAATGCTATGACCCTGCAGAGCTTCATGAATGTATGCATGAGTGACATTTGTACACACAATTCTCCGAAAACAACTAAAGTAAATGCCACTGAGCTGGATCATGTCAAACACCATCCAGGAATACAACACGAATGGTGATGTAGTGTCTGCCAATGCTTATTTTATTTTATTACATGCTTATTTTCACGATATTGATACTTTGATACCGTGGGAACACAATACACACTTTTGGAAACACAACCTGATATTGTGTCTGAAAACAAAAGAAAATATCTGTTCTTTACTCTTAAATTGCTCAGATTACGTTTCATTTAAATTACAACTCGTAAGAATTCAGACAGAACAGTGCCTCCAGTTAGCTTGATCACAGGAAAAGTATTAATCTAACAAGTAAAAACAAAAACAAATCATGTAGTTAGGTCCTATACCCATATATTTCACTGTGTGCGGTCTGCGTCTAGTTATAAAGTGTTTTATTGTTCAATAATCAGGAACTGTGCTGTTGGAATGCTAGTTGTTTGCATTACCGTGATGGCAAACTCCGCCCTGACCTCTGGAAGTTGTGAAAAGCACTCATAAACTCATAAAGTGAATAATTAGGATGCTCTGAATGCATAAAGTAAGTGAAGAATAACTTTGGAACACTGAAAGCCTTTTAAAAAAGTAATTAGGCCCGAGCGCCAGAGGCTGGCGAAGGGCCTATTAGTATCGCATAGCAATGCTCATAGGGGGCGGGAACTAAAATGACGTGACTCGCCTGTAGTGACCAGGGACCCTCGCCATGATGTAGCAATGCGCCAGAGGTTTCCGAAAATGTATAGTTTGTCGGCCAAAAATAAGCAGAACATTGTTCTCATATCAGAATATTCTTCTTCTTCTTAATAATAATAATGCATCAGTTTTATACAGCGCTTTTCAGGACACTCAAAGACGCTTTACAGAGCATTATTCATTCACTCCAGACTTGGTGGTGATAAACTACTATTGTAGCCACAGCTGCCCTGGGGCAGACTGATGGAAGCGAGGCTGCCAATCTGCGCCATCGGCTCCTACGACAACCACCAACACTCACGCACCACTTTCATACTAGGCAATGTGGGTGATGTGCCTTGCCTAAGGACACTACGACAGTTTTTGCGACTGGCGCCCCCCTGTGGCACCTGGAATTCCCAGCGTCTCCCATCCAAGTACTAACCAGGCCCTGCTTAGCTTCTGAGATCTGACGGGATCAGGCTTTGACAAGCCGGTATGGCCTTCTAGAAAAATGGCTCGTCAGCGCCCCTAAACATCACAAAAATGCATTAGGGAATACGAATGACACCAAAAAAAATTTGCACGTAGAATCATAAAATTTAACACAGAAAAAAAACCAGGTGGCAGCCATCTTGGATTAAATTTTGCGAAGCTGAAATGCACTCCTCCCGAGGCGCTCACCCGAACGACCTCATATTTGGTCCACATTATCTCCAGGAGGAGAACATCAAAAGTTATCCACATATCCCAAATCTGTCTGACGGTCTCTGAGCAGTGAAGCGACAAATAATGAACACAATTTTTGGATATTTACAAATTCCTCCCATTTGCTCAAACAAACTCTGATTTCGCTTAAACTCTCTGCCCTAAAGCTACTGTATGTGAAAAAAATTTATTTGGTGTGTTAGCGCTCCCTACAGATTGAAATAAAACGTGATCCCCCAAACATGTTCAAAAACTCACCAAACTTTGCCAAAAGTTCAGAAATGATGTGACATTCGAGAAAATATAGGTTTCATGCGTGGGGATAAAAAATTGGAGATAATACGCCACCTCGAATATTAGGCTCCGCCCATTCCTATGGGAGCCGTCCCAGCTCAACTTTGTCGTAGAGCCACGAAATTCGGTACACGCATTTGTCACATGAAGACAAACAAAAAATATTATTATGGCCACGCCCCCTGACAAAGCAGAAGGCGGCCATCTTGGATTGAAATCTTCAAAATGCAGAATTCGCATTTTGGCTCATGTTGCGTTTGAATGCACTCCTCTGAAGGCGCTTCACCCACAGGGCTGAAAATCACCGTACATCATCTAGAGAAGTGCGGCTTCAAACTTTACCTCCATTTTTTTGATAACTGTCACGGTTTACGTGCGGGAAGCTCCAAATTTCAATCAAAATTTAGACAATATTCAATGTGAAGATTTGCTCCCGTTGGCACAGACTTAGGCCTTGTCCACACGTAGCCGGGTATCTGATAAACCGAAGATGTTTTGCTGCGTTTTGACCTGTCATCCACACGAACACGCATCAAAAACGAGTATTCAGGGAAAACTCCGGCCAAAGTGAAGATTTTTGAAAACTCCGTTTATGCGTGTTTGTGTGGACAGAGATAACTGGGGTTTTGCGTTTTAAAACGTCACTGTCTGCGCCAAAAAATATGAATCTGCCCTGACGTCAAACGTGCGACATTTGTTTAGGCGACTGCAAAAGCCAAAGCCAAAGCCAAAGCCGACTATGGACCGGAGTCGTTTCTTGAGAGCTGTGTGTGTGTTGAGAGCAGAATTGCTCCTAAACTGTGTTTAGGAGCAATTCTGACTCCGAGTCTGTCCAGACAAAGCAGCTCGGCGCCATGTTTTCTGTTGTTTAAGTTTAGGCGGAAGTGACGGCGGAGTGAGGGCTCAATGGAAATAACGCCATCTACAGGTTTGGAATGTGTATGAATGTGGTTGAAAACGCAGATGTTCGGTTATGTGTGGAAGGTGTTTTTTTTCGAAGACGAGGTGGTGTGGATAAAACTATTTTTATAAACGGAGGGGGGGAAATGTTCGGTTTTAAAAATACCCGGCTACGTGTGGACATGGCCTTAGTCCGATCGTGCTGAAATTTGAATCACTGATGCTGATCTCGTCCTGAATATAATACACTATAAAGCATATGGAAAATTACACTATAGCGCCCCCTAGACATGAAACATCAACATTATCAGATTTGTACCAAATTTGGGAATTGAATTCTATGCATGAGTACGAGCAAAAAAATACATTACGGACATGGTGAATTTTTCACTGTTGGCCACCAGGGACAAAGACTCCTCAAAAATCATTTAAAGGTCCATCCATCCATCCATCTTCTCCCGCTTAATCCGGCTGGGTCGCGGGGGCAGCTTGCTGCCTAATACTCATAGCACCTGTCATTTAAAGGTGCACTATGTAATTTTTCTGATGGAGGATGTGTTGGCCTGGGAAATTTGAATCACTAATACGTGATCTCGGCCTAAATATAATACACTATAAAGCATATGAATAGTGTGGTTGGGGTTTACGGTTATTAGGGTTAGTGTGGAGCATTGCATTTGCTGGGTGCGGTGTTTGCACGGCGCGATGTGTAGGGCACATCCTTTGTGGGGTGCAGCGTAGGCGTATGGAGGGCTGATCATCGCCGCTTGCAGCTATATTTTGGTTTGTTTTTAGGACAGTGACGCAAATTGTCGCATATTCCTTTATACTGCAAATCTTCTCACACCACCACACTAGAAAGACACAATGACAACATTCATCTGTGGGAACTGGAATCAACCTCTCGTCACTGGAACTTACCGCTCAACCAGTGACATTTATGTCGAGAGCGGGATTCGAACGTTCTACCAACTGAGCTACTGTTGTATCGTGTGAACTGCAGGGTTACAAATGTAGATAGATTTATTCATGGATAAATGGTCTTCAGCCCAAGCGTATGTTTCAAATGGATGATTTATCTTTTTCTGTGAGTTTATGGGCAATATAGAGAATAACACTGTTTTTTTGTTTTTTTACTGTAAGTCGTTTTTTTAAGGTTTGGGTGGTTCCTGTGACTTATACTCAGGTGCGACTTATATTTTAAATTTTTCACGCTGACAGTCCATAGAGCAAATATATGAATCGTATATATGAATCAAAACTGAAAAAACAAATCGTTATCTGTTTTTTCATTTTGGTTTTAGAGACAAATAATAGAGAAAAGAGTTGTTTTTTCGTTTTCTTATTGTTAGTTCTATATTGAAAAACGAACAAACGATTGATACACAGATTCTCCTCTATTGGGTTGTTTTTATTACTATAACTTCTATAACTCGCCTTTCAAGATGAAATGTTGGTTCTTGGTCTCTGAATTTATAAACTAAATTTCCCCCAAAATGTGTGGCTTAAACATGTTTTTTTCTTCTTCATTGTGCATTTTTTGTCTGGTGTGGTAAAAATACGGTAAATGAGGAGATTTTATTAGAAAACAATGTAGGACACTATTTACACAATTGTATTTTATTTTTCTTATATTTTTTACTGCTGTTTCATAATGCCTAATATTCTGAACAAAAACATGTAAAATTATAAATGATCACATCTTTATATAGCGCTTTTCCACCTTCAAGGAACCACTCACCCTTTCACATACACATTCATACACGAGAAGGGTTAAGTGTCTTGCCCAAGAACACAACGACAGCATTCATTTGTGGGAGCTGGAATCACACTGCCAACCTGTGGATCTTTTTTACGTCGAGAGGGGGATTCGAACTACCAACCTTCGGATCAATGGACAAATGCTCAAACAAACAACTGAGCTACTGTCACCCCATGTATAAAAAAAATATTATAGACATGTACATAATATACATTCTTGTCCATATAAATACTATTGGATTTTGTGCAGGCCTAAAGATCACCAGAATGTTAATGGATAAAAAAGCTCCCATTATTTATCCTATGACCCTGCAGACCTTCATGAATGTATGCATGAGTGACATTTGTACACACAACTCTCCGAAAACAGCAAAAGTAAATGCCACGCGAGCTGGATCATGTCAAACACCATCCAGGAATACAACACAAATGGCGACGAAGTGTCCGCGAATGTCACATATGGTTAGCTTCACGATACTGATACTTTGATGCCTCAGTTGCCGTGGTAACACAATGGATTCAGATTCAGAAAACTTTATTGATCCCAGAGGGCACTTCATTTGCAGCATTCTCAGAGCAGTTCTCGCTTCTCACATGTACACAAACACCCACAGTTTGTCAGTACCTTACAGTCCACAAGTGGAACTAAATAAAACTATATATATTACAATCTACATCTGCAATCAAGCCTACTACAAAAGCTAGGGCCCAACCAATATATCAGCTGGCCGATATTATCAGCCAATATGGGCACTTGGAAACATCTCGGCTATCGGTCAAAATCTTGCTAATATCTTGCCAATATAGTCCACATGGACATGTTTTACCTTGTTATAAATCTTAGACTCTACATTCTGCCAATTTAATCCAATTTACAGACAGATAAATGTCCTAATATGTGACACCGCATCAGGATTTATCTGAGGACTCATTTGTCTGTGTCTGTGACGTTGTCCTGCCCCTAAACGCAACCCCACTTGCACTTGTTTACAGCCGCAGCCATAGATCCATGTGCACAACACTGAGATTCTCTTCTTTTTCCGGACGCTCAGTGTGAGTCTGGATTAAAAGGACAGTTCTTAGTGCAGACTTGTGATCTGAGAGGAGCCTGTGTGAGGCTGAGTGTTGAAATGTGTCGGTTTTGAAGCTCGTTTTGGTTCTTTCTCATTGGTTAGCGATTAGCTGCTGTAGCTCGCACACATAAACAGGCTGTTTTCTTTTCTATTAGCACCTGTAAAGTGACTATAGTGGCCGAATATATATTACTGGACACGCACTGATATGTAAATGAGCTGTGAATAGAAGTGTGAATCATCAGCATTTAGCAGATCATTAATTACTGCGGTGCACACGCATTTACCGCTAAAAGATAATAGCGGTAGTTTACTTACAGCATTTTCCTTGGCTAGAATATCATAAAAAAAATGCCATTAGGCCGACCGACTGTCTTTAAATATGACGTAAAGAGGCAGAAGAACTATACATCTAATCTAAATAAACCACATTTAATATCCAATAGAGCCAAACTTAAGTTTTATGAACAATTGAAGATTTACAGTGAATTTTTATGTCATAAATATAGCGGCGATTATATTGGCAGCTCCAACGTCCGTTTTATCGGTATCATATCGGCCACAACAAAATCCATATCGGTCAGGCATTAGCCTTAATACAATGTTCAATAAAAAGTTTTGCATCCTCTACTCCCTTATTAGGCTGATATGCAAAGTGCAGTGGACCCAGTTTTCCTTCAGTTAAAAACAAAATGTGAGTCTTTAAAAATCTCTTCATAACTCGTGGCTTCCACCAGCCTGAACTCACTCAGCTCCTTAAATTTGTTTGATTTGTCTTCCAAAAAGTAGGAATTTGACCAAGAGCAACGCACAAGTGAAACATTCTAGTAAAAACAACACTGAGGTGGATGACGCAGTGGTGCAATGTGGATGGCATCTGTCTTTACTTTCTTAAATAAAGCAGTGACCTGATTCTGTAAATCACAATTTCATATGAAGGTTTACGAGAGTTCCTGCAGTCAGACACATTTTTCAAAACAGAATCACATTCAAAATAAGGGGAAAAAGGATTAAATGTACTTGCCAACTCACCCTCAGACTCAGACTTTACACTTTTAGGTTTCTTCTCTTTTTGGCGGCTACTGGAGGCCTTGTTCTTAATACCTCGCTAAGCTGCTCTAAGGTCTCCACTGCTGTACTGGGCTTCAATTTTATCCTTTTATTTCAGTCTGGCCTTTCTGAGCTCCCCTTTCACTTCTGTAGAAATTGCCTTTTTCTCCAACTGATCCCCAGTGCAACAGGTCGCTTTCTTTCTTTTTATTTATGGTTGACTTTAGATCTTTTGTTATCCACAGTTTGTTATACAGGTCAGTGACAGGATGCCTACATTTTCTGTCCAATTAAAAAAAAAAAGTTCAAATTTAATAATAATTTGCCACATTTCTGTAGCACCTCTGACCTCCATAAATATTTTTTTCAGAAATCATGAGTTATTCTGCATGATTTTTGTACTTAAAGTGTTAAAATGTCATGTGGTGCGACTGTGCATCATGTGGTTTGACTAATAACAGCAGGAATTCTATGGATGGATAATAACAGACAAAGTATGCAAAACTTTTAGGGGCAGGAGTGCTACTTGGTTGTGCAAAATTGTCCTTTTGGTGCTCTTCAGTGCAAGGACCAGTCTCAGATACAAAGTTGGAAAACTGAGGCACTCAAAAAGTAAAAAACTTAAAAAAAAAAAAAAAAAATGTATATTTTTATGCTATGTATGTTTGTATGTTTTGGTTATTGGGAACTGTACTATTTATACCTTATGTCTTTTATAATATCTTATCTTACATAGCATGTAATTAAAATCTGTTCTGCCTACATGTCCCATCATGCACCAGGGGACTGTGGGCCACTTTGAACATGTGACCTACACCTATTAACTTTAAATTTGCACTGTGATACCATCTCGAGTTTGCCCTGATGAGGGCCGGAGAGGTGAAATGCATTGGTGTGATTTTAACCTTATTTGCCATGTAGTATTAAAGGCTTTTAACTTTTTCATACTTTCTGAGTGCCTCAGTTTTTCAACTTTGTAACAGACAAAGTCGACTTGGGTGAATGGTTCTTTAGGCATTTTTCTTCATTTGATGCATTTTCCAGGGCAGTAGTTTGTTCATTAAACACAAGCAGGCGACTGTCATATTGGAGCAAAAGAAAATATCAATATGCATTAAAAATCTAAAGAAATGCAACAGTTTGTTTCTATACACTTCATATTACTCAGACTTAGATTAATATTCCAACCATGTTTTAAAAAATAAAACAGTTTTAAGGTTATTCTTGGTCGCACCACATGACATTTTACACTAAAAATGCTTCTTATATAACTTCTAAACATAGATTTATGCACCTGACACTGTTAATATTTGAATATGTTCAACAGAAACTAATATTATTTTATATTTTCAAATTTGCCTGTTGAAAATCTTTACATGTCATTGACCCATACACACTTTTGAATACAATCCACACTTATGGAGGCTCAACTCGATAAGGCTTTAGATGTCCTGAAAACTCAACAAAATAAAGTCCGTTTTTAAATTACATCAAAACAAAGCTCAGATTAAGTCTCTGGTCCAGTATTGATGTATTATATGAGCAGCTCTCAAAAGACGTCTGCTGCGTGCTGTCGCTGTCTGCTCATTACAAAATGTTTGACTGTCTCTACTCTGGCTTCTGAAAGTCGTGAAAAGTACTTATCAACTCATTGTGGTGAAAGAGTCGGAGGTTCTGAATGCAATGGCTGAGTGAGAAATAACTCTGAACTACTGCAAACTGTTTAAAAGACGGGCCTATTTAGCAGAGAGTATTACTTTGACTTTGACTTTATTTCATTGATTAATCATTTTGTTGTTTTTTTACCATTAACATATTTTAATAAATCTTATTTTTTCATGTTCATTGTATTTTAAATATTTTATTGTACTGTAAAAGGACTTGTTTCATATTATTGGTTAGTCCCTGATGAGGTCTTGTTGCTTATTATATATATTAATTAAATTTCAAATAATTAAAGGCTCTGTACCCAATTTTTTCTCATTTATTTGAGCAAATGTCTTGTCCCAGTACAGATATATTGTATAAGCAGATCTTGAGGTCAGCATAACTTCACTGTGTGCTGTCTGCATCATTAGAAAACATTTTAGTATCCGGGTAATCAGGAAATGGACTGTTAGCATACTACTTGTTAGCACTGACAAATGACAGTAATGACAAACCCCACTCTGACCTCTGAAAGCTGTGAAAAAAGCTTATTTTCATTTAGGTGAATAATTAGAAGGATCAGAATCAGTGTTTGGGAAGTTACTTTAAAAAAATGTAGTTATATGATGTAGGACCACGCCTCAACTGCCCTCGCCTCCTCTCCAGCGAATCACAGCTCACTCTTACCACACCTCAATTTCCCAGAAGCCTATTTGTAGCAGCCTATCCCATAATCCCAGTTTCTCAACTAACTCGACCCCACCCTCCCAACCCATATCTAGTGCATCTTCCAGACATAAGATGCGTACGAGGGGGGTCCCGTTCCTGCTGGGCCATGTGAAGACTGAGACTGAACCCCCACCCTGAGTCTCAACCCAGCCATCTCCGCCCTCCCTTGTTCACTCATCAATAAACTTCTTCACTCAGTGTTGTTGTTGGAGTGGTCCTTGCTAGTGAAAGCAGTGTTTGTTACTTCTTTAAAAAGCAATCTCGTACTTTACTTAGTTACCCTCTATGGAAAGTAACTTTTTACTTTACTTTGATAACTTTTTGGTGGTTAACTCCATCTAAGGCTAAATACAGCACAAGACCGATAGTCAACAAGTACCGTAAGAGAAGGTTCAAGAGGCTGTGAAACCGGGTCCGTGCAGTCTGCCCGGGGATTCAACTCGGCGAGCAAGGAACGGCCACTCGGTGCGGAAGGCTCGACTTGAGGGATCTTTCCCGGGTGACACCCAGGGAGTGGTCACTTCCTCCGAGGGTCCTCTGGGTCGGCCAGGAAAGGCTCGAGGTGAAGGTGGCGCAATGCTCAGGCCGCTTTACAGCTCCTCCCATCCAGACCTCGCCGCTTTCCGGGGCCGTGGGTGCCTGCTGCACCCGCGTACACAGAAAAGTAACACTGCGCCGAATTGAAAAAGGAACTACGCTTTGTTACCAAATTTTTTGTAGTAGTGCGTTACACCATTTTTACCCGAAAAAAGTAGTAACGTCACTGTACTGTACTGTTACACCGAACACTGCTTAGAATGCATAAGCTAAGAGAAGAATAACTTTGAACCACTGCAAATTTTTTCAAATGAACTAGTTCTGGTTTTGAGTTTTTAAAAATGGTAAAAATCAGGTACTGTGCTTTGAATTATCATCATATTATACGGCAAAATTTTAACACAATCTCTAAATGACACCTCAGAGCCCCAGAGTATCCGTATTAGTTCATTTTGGATGGACATGCAGACTTGTATAAAGGTGCATTTTGTAACTTTTCTGGTTTGTCCTTCAAATGCTTTTGTCTGTGGAGATGTTATTGCCTTGCCTTGGAATGTTTCTCACTATGGTAATTAATCTATCTTCATGGCGACCAAACCAGACCAAGTTACAGGTCAGATCTGTGGAGAGGCGACCCTGCACACTGTCAGAATGTTTTTCTAAATGTTTTCAAAGTATTTTTGAGCTATAAAACCACCTGTAATTGAATAAATGCACAGGTGGAGCTTAATTTAACGTCATACTGTGGAATATTCTAGACAGACCAATGACATATCCATAGGAACAAGCATATACAATACATAACAAAACATAATGCACCTAAAAAATTTACAATTTACCAACACATCTTCATCTCTGTGTGACCACCCTGTCCTTGTCCAGTCCA
The DNA here is from genome assembly GCA_034769755.1 of Odontamblyopus lacepedii. NCBI lineage: Eukaryota > Metazoa > Chordata > Actinopteri > Gobiiformes > Gobiidae > Odontamblyopus > Odontamblyopus lacepedii. The sequence continues at coordinate 6,941,757 of CM068360.1, forward strand.
AATCCTTCAAGGTATGTAGGTCACGGCTGTGTAAACAAAATGGTGTGTCCTCAGATGGGTGGCTTTCAGATTGGAAGTGCTGGAGGAAGCATGAGCGTGTAAAACGATTGAATCTAGAATGTTTTTTATCGTGAGCCACAGAAACAGCTTACGGCCCAGATGTGCACAAAATAATTCCCCACGCGATTTAGGAACAAAACTGAAAGAAAATGTGTTTAGTTTTGAAAAAAAAAAAATCTCCAGGCAAGGCATCTGCTTGTTTTTAAGGATATGTCATTGCTCTGCCTGGAATGTTCCGCAGTGTGATATTAAACAGCTCTACTTTACATTTATTCAATTACAGCTGGTTTTAAAGCTCAAAAATACCTAGAAACACAGACATTATGACTGTGAGGGGTGTCGCCTCTCCACAGATCTGACCTGTAACTTGGTCTGGTTTGGTCTCCATGAAGATAGAAAGGTTTAATGCCGTACTGTGGAACATTCTAGACAAAGTAACAACATCTCCATGGACAAAAATGTGGACTGCTAAACATCAGGGCCCTCTCCTCTAAATCTCTTTTAATAAATTAATTAATTGACGACTTTAATATTGATCTTCTAGCTTTAACTGAAACATGGCTTCAGGAAAATGATTATGTTAGATTAAACGAATCTACACCTCCAAGTCACGTGAACTTTCAAAGTGCCAGGAGCACAGGTCGAGGTGGCGGTGTGGCCGTCATTTCTCACTCCAACCTAATTCTCAGCATACATTCCGCTCCTTTGAAAGCCTCGCACTATCTATTACGTGCACCAACTGGAAAAATCAAAAAGCTGTTATATTCATAACAATCTACCGACCTCCTGGTCCATATGCCGAGTTTCTGACAGAGTTTTCTGACTTTATTTCAAGTTTAGTTTTGGAATGGGAAAGGATTGTTATAGTTGGAGATTTCAACATTCATGTTGATAACAGCAGTGAGTGCCTCAGCAGTGCTTTTGGTGCTCTCCTGGATGGGGTCGGTTTTACCCAGAGTGTGAACAAGCCGACTCACTGTCACAATCACACTCTTGATCTCGTTCTAACTTATGGTATTGAGATTAATGATTTAATTGTAATTCCTCAAAACCCTATACTCTCTGACCATTTTTTAATTACCTTTCAATTCGTACTAAAAGACTATCCAGCTTGGCAGGAGAAAACTATAATGAAAAGAACAATATCAGAAAAATCGTTAGCCGAGTTCAAAGAAATAATCGAGTCAGTATTAAATGATATGCCATGTGACAATGAGAACAACTTTAATCCAATTATCATGGATCAGTTTGTTGATAGGACAATGCTCACCTTAAAATCTGCTCTTGATGTTGCAGCTCCGCTAAAACAGAAAAGCATTAAACCAAGACCTCCGGCTCCATGGTTTACTCCAGAACTGCGATCACTCAAACAACACATAAGACGCACAGAGAAGCTCTGGCGCCGCTCGCGCTCCGAGCAGTCTCTGAAGGCATGGAAGCTCTGCCTGCTCTCTTATAAGGCCGCTCTGCGAAAAGCGCAAACCAGATACTATTCAAACCTAATAGAAGTAAACAAAAGCAACCCCAGATTTCTGTTCAGCACTGTAGCCAGGCTGACAAACTCGCACACTGCCCCTGAGTCTCTTCTCCCTTCGAAGTTCAGTTGTGATGACTTTCTTGAATTCTTCGATTACAAAATTACAACCATTAGAGAGAAGATCAACGAAGCCACTCCAAAAGTCAGCCCCGAGCAAATTCAGCAAATCCAGTCAGTAACACCAATATCCCACATGAATCCTCTAACAGCATTAGACAAATTTACTCCTGTCGATAAGGTGGAGATTACCTCAGTCATCATGTTGTCCAAACCATCAACTTGTTTGCTCGACCCTATTCCAGTCAAACTCCTCAAAGAAGCTCTCCACTTAATAATAGGTTCCATCCATAACATAATAAATATGTCATTAGAAAATGGCTATGTTCCTCAGTCCTTTAAATATGCTGTAATTAAACCGCTTTTGAAAAAAACTAGCTTAAATCCTGATGAACTAGCCAACTACAGACCTATTTCGAATCTTCCATTCCTCTCAAAGATTCTGGAACGAGTTGTGGTGAAACAGCTTTGTCACCATCTGCAGGACAATAATTTATTTGAAAAATTTCAGTCTGGTTTCAGAGCTCACCACAGCACAGAAACTGCTCTGCTTAAAGTGACAAATGATTTGCTACTAGCTGCTGATGACGGGCTGGCTTCAGTCCTGATCCTACTGGACCTCAGTGCAGCATTTGACACCACTGATCACAACATTCTACTGCAGAGGTTAGAATGTGACATAGGTGTCAGAGGGACCGCCCTCAAATGGTTTAAATCCTATCTATCAGATAGGTACCAGTTTGTTAGTGTAAACCAGTGCACCTCTCCCTGCTCTAAAGTAGCTTGCGGTGTTCCACAAGGATCTGTGCTTGGTCCAATCCTGTTTACTCTGTATATGTTGCCATTAGGTAACATTATCAGAAAACATGGCATTAATTTCCACTGCTATGCTGATGACACTCAGCTGTACTTATCAATGAAACGAAATCAAACTGATCAAATCGATAAGCTCAGTGCCTGTGTGAAGGACATCAAAACCTGGATGACCCTGAATTACCTGCTCTTAAATCCTGAAAAAACAGAGGTCATTGTTGTCGGTCCTAAAGGTCAGAGAGATTCTCTGTCCGACCAGATAATCTCACTTGACAATGTGAGTATAGCCTCTAGCTCTACTGTAAAAAACCTTGGAGTCGTATTTGACCAAAATCTCTCATTCACAGCTCATATAAACCAAGCTTGTAAAACTGCATATTTTCACCTGCGAAACATAACTAAAATCAGAAATATTTTGCCTAAAAATGATCCTTAAAAACTTATCCATGCATTTGTTACATCCAGACTAGATTACTGTAATTCTCTGCTCGCCGGTTGCGCTAAAGGTACTTTAAGAAGCTTCCAGTTGGTCCAAAATGCAGCAGCCAGAGTCCTAACAGGAACTAAAAGACGTGATCACATCAGTCCTGTGTTAAAAATCACTTCACTGGCTTCCTGTTGAGCTTAGAATTAAATTCAAAGTTCTCCTCCTGACATACAAAGCCTTAAACAATATGGCCCCATCATATCTTCAGGATGCCATTGTCCCCTATCAGCCAAATAGAGCACTTCGCTCTCAGAATGCAGGATTATTAGTGGTTCCTAGAGTGTCTAAAAGTACAGTGGGGGGGAGAGCCTTCAGTTACCAAGCTCCTGTGTTATGGAATCAACTCCCTGTTGATGTTAAACAGGCACCCACAGTCTCTTTATTTAAGACCAGGCTTAAAACCTTCCTCTTCGGAACCAGGTTACTTAGTTGATGTCACTAAGATAAGCTGCTGCAGGAGATAACAAGCTGGGGAAAGTGTGGCAACCTGAGCACTGTCCTCTGTTTCCTCCTATTTTCTCATCAGCATCACTTACTATGTTCTCATCTGTAGCTCGTTCATTGCTATTCACATGTTGTCCCCTGTCCCACTCCCCCTGTGGAGTGTAAATCTTTCAGACTCCTGATGGCAGCTGGACCCCTCTCCTCCTCCTTGCCCGGCTCCTCCTCCTCGCCCGGCCTCCTCCTCCTCGCCCGGCCTCCTCCTCCTCGCCTGGCTCCTCCCCGGCTCCTTCCCCACCTGGGTAGATGTGGCCATACCGAACTGGCCCACGGGCCTGGACATCTATAGCCTGTCCGTCCATGGGAGTGGATCTCTCCTTCACTGTAGTTCTCCCCGAGGTTTCTTCTTTTTCCCAGGACCCTGGGTTTTTTGGAGTTTTTCCTTGCTGAGAAGGAGGGTCTAAGGACAGGGGATGACTGGACACTGTTTCATTTGCTGCTTTACATGAATGTTGTTCTGTAACAGACACAGAAGATGTGAGCATTTCTTGCTGTACTGGAAACAAATTCCACCAACTTGTTGTGTGGCCATTAATAAATGATTCTGATTCTGATTCTGATTCTGATGTTGTTTTTTCCTGTTTTGATATGTCTGTGTGTATGTTTTGCTCATCCATATCTTGGAACGCCCTTAGAGGCAACTGTTGTTGCGATTTTGGGCGCTACAAAATAAATTGAATTGAATTGAATATATATGAACAAATAAACATAATTAATCCTTTATTACACAAAATGGACTCTTGTGAGCTTTTAGCCATGTTAGAATGTTGTTACCTCCTTAAAAATAACTGGAGTGGTGTTTTGTTTCATTCACTAAAGCTTGAGAATTATTGTAATGAATCAAACAAAACACAAATGCAGGTTTGTTTTTAAGGATACAACATTATAACAGATAAAAATAAAATAAAAAAAAACTGCCTAATTTTCCCTACAGTTTTGGTTGGAGATATGACATACTGAGGTAATTCCATAACTGTTACCTAGCAACCATAGTCTAGAAAAGGGCTAAAACGGGTCTAAATTGCACGCCTAATGTCTGCAGATGATCCTGTTGTGTTCAGCCCGAGCAGTGCAGAGTGTATGTTCCAGGTCTGGTGTGGTGTTTGATATAAAATATAATGCCAGTAAAAGTATAATAATGGTCTGTCGAACTAAGGATGATAAATATGTAAAGTTTCCTCAGTTTGTACTGTGTGGTAATTGCTTTGTAACAAAGGCAAATATTTGGGACATTTTTTCACAGATGATCTACACATGTGATCACCCTACAAAAGGGCGAGCGCACACAGATTCACTGTGGCGTATAATGACTAACTCTATTGAAAAGGCTGAGATTGGAAAGTACAAATAACCTGTTTGTGTTTGCGAGGATCAGAACTTTTCAGGCAAATCTGAGCTATTTAATGCACAGATTCTTTTGTCGCCTTAACGACTGTAAGCACAGATTTATCATGAGCCTGACTCATGGCAAACTCAGTGTCACGAGGCACCAGTCTGATCTGTGGAGACACGAGGCACCAGTCTGATCTGTGGAGACACGAGGCACCAGTCTGATCTGTGGAGACACGAGGCACCAGTCTGATCTGTGGAGACACGAGGCACCAGTCTGATCTGTGGAGACACGAGGTACCAGTCTGATCTGTGGAGACACGGGTACAGCAGTTTGCTGTGAATATTGTGTTGGAGTGTGTTTGTTGTGTGCCTTTTTGAACTCTGTACCAAGCGTCTGTAATAAAAGTTTGATAATGAATAGTTATATATTTACATTGTATGCATGTAATATACTTACATGCATACAATGTAAATAGATAGGCACTTTAAGCACACTGTGAGAAGAACCTTTCAAGCTGCACTTTAGGTCAAGCCCATCAGCAGATGAATTTTATTATAAATCTATTGTGTCATGTATCACTATTGTAGAGATATATATATATATATATATATATATATATATATATATATAATCATTTGTTTTATGTTGTCTAATGATTATATTATATATATTTTAGGTCTGGGACTACAGATGGAAATTAGGACTGTGCTAAACCTGGCATATTTACATCAAATTGTGTGATTTTGTACAAATTGTACGTCCATTAATATGCACGGTCCCATCCAAATAAACAAATAAATAAAGTAATTGCAATACTGCAATACTGCGCTATGATCAATCACACCACAAGAGGGATGAGATGACTGCGGGTAACCACATTTTGGATTTTAATGAGGCTCCATGTGCACACCTCGCAGAATTTTGGTCTTCTACTGTGAACTAATTCATGTTTATGTGGCTCTGAGCAAATGTGTTCAAATACTGGGACCATAGACAGTATAAAGAATCAGTCTATGATTGGGACCCGACCCAAACCTGTGCACATTAAAGCTCACATGTTGCGCTCCAACACTCTCCTTTGAACCCCACATCAAATCAATCACAAAATCTGCCTTTTACCACCTCCGCACCATCTCCCACCTCCATCGATCTCTCAAACACTTATCCACTCATTCATTATCTCCCGCCTCAACTGTTGCAATGGAATCCTGTCTGGGATTTCCCAAAAGCTTTTGGACAAAACTCTGCTGCTGGGGTTCTTACTCACACCAAACCCTGGCAACACATCACCCCCATCCTCGCTCACTGCACTGGCTTCCCATAAAATACTGGATCCACTACAAGATTCTTCTCCTCACTACAAGTCCCTCCATGCCCAGGCCCCTCAGGACCTCTCAGACCTGCTCCAGACCTACACACCCTCCAGGACTCTTCGTTCTTCCTTTCAGCTCACCGTTCCTCGCTCCAGGTTGTGGACCATGGGGGACGGAGCCTTCTGTGTCCAGACCATAGACCGTATATATGAGTGGACAAAGCTAACCCGTTAGCCGCTGCATGCCAAACAGGAATTGCTCCAGGAGGCTCTTCCAGCTCCTCTCCCTTTTGCCCATTGACTCACAATGAGATCTTCTCGCTCCTCTCCCCGTACCTGCTGCTGTGGCCTCGTCATTTTGCTCTTAAAATGTTCGTGTGAACCTGCGACAGGATCCTGCATTTTTCATTTCACTATTTAGTTCCTAAATCAAGATATGAACATAAATAACGGACCAATCAGATGCCCTCATTCCCGGAGGTCGCTGCCACAGAGCGTTAGCAACAGGTTTGACAGCTCATTGTTGTTCGTACATAACAGAACATAGAACATTTATCACTGACTTAAACTTACTATTTAAAGTTTGATAATAAAAGCTAAAAGTTTCCTTATTATTCTCAAGAATCACCGAAATCCAGCGGTCCGTGCAGGTGCAGAGTATCTCCACTTTGCCACGAGGAGAGCGACATATTTAACGACCTCAATCATGATTGGCTCTTGTGGTTGCTATGACACTCACGGTCGGATTTCCAAATATGGAACCTGGCTCCAAATTCACTCCTGTAACCGTGGCAACGGGAGCCTCATTTGAGCGACGCTGACGCTGTGGTGATGCCACACTCACTTAGTCCACTCCCCTGCACTCTTGAACACATTCCCTCCACACATACAAACTGCTGAAACATTTCTGTTTAATCTGTTTTTTAGTTCCACCTAATCACACTTCTATGTGTATGTGTGTGTTATTGTAAAGCGCTTTGGGGTTCTTGAAAAGTGCTATATAAATGGAAGGTATTATTATTATTTTTATTATTACTGTTCCAAATGTAATCTAAGACATGTTGTTCCTTATCCCTCCTCTGTGTGTACTCTTCTGTGTACTCTTCTGTGTACTCTTGTGTACTCTTCAGTATACTCTTCTGTATACTCTTCTGTGTACTCTTGTGTACTCTTCTGTATACTCTTCTGTGTACTCTTCTGTGTACTCTTGTGTACTCTTCAATATACTCTTCTGTGTACTCTTCTGTATACTCGTCTGTGTACTCTTCTGTGTACTCTTGTGTACTCTTCAGTATACTCTTCTGTATACTCTTCTGTGTACTCTTGTGTACTCTTCTGTATACTCTTCTGTGTACTCTTCTGTGTACTCTTGTGTACTCTTCAATATACTCTTCTGTGTACTCTTCTGTATACTCGTCTGTGTACTCTTGTGTACTCTTCAATATACTCTTCTGTGTACTCTTCTGTATACTCGTCTGTGTACTCTTCTGTGTACTCTTGTGTACTCTTCAGTATACTCTTCTGTATACTCTTCTGTGTACTCTTCTGTATACTCTTCTGTGTACTCTTCTGTGTACTCTTGTGTACTCTTCAGTATACTCTTCTGTATACTCTTCTGTGTACTCTTCTGTGTACTCTTCTGTGTACTCTTCTGTGTACTCTTCTGTATACTCTTCTGTGTACTCTTCTGTGTACTCTTCAGTATACTCTTCAGTATACTCTTCTGTATACACTTCTGTGTACTCTTCTGTATACTCTTCTGTGTACTCTTCTGTGTACTCTTGTGTACTCTTCAGTATACTCTTCTGTATACTCTTCTGTGTACTCTTCTGTGTACTCTTCTGTATACTCTTCTGTATACTCTTCTGTGTACTCTTCTGTGTACTCTTCTGTATACTCTTCTGTATACTCTTCTGTGTACTCTTCTGTGTACTCTTCTGTATACTCTTCTGTGTACTCTTCTGTGTACTCTTGTGTACTCTTCAGTATACTCTTCTGTATACTCTTCTGTGTACTCTTCTGTGTACTCTTCAGTATACTCTTCTGTGTACTCTTCAGTATACTCTTCTGTGTACTCTTCTGTGTACTCTTGTGTACTCTTCAGTATACTCTTCTGTATACTCTTCTGTGTACTCTTCTGTGTACTCTTCTGTATACTCTTCTGTGTACTCTTCTGTGTACTCTTCAGTATACTCTTCTGTGTACTCTTCTGTATACTCTTCTGTGTACTCTTCTGTGTACTCTTGTGTACTCTTCACTATACTCTTCTGTATACTCTTCTGTGTACTCTTCAGTATACTCTTCTGTATACTCTTCTGTATACTCTTCTGTGTACTCTTCTGTGTACTCTTCTGTATACTCTTCTGTGTACTCTTCTGTGTACTCTTGTGTACTCTTCAGTATACTCTTCTGTATACTCTTCTGTGTACTCTTCAGTATACTCTTCTGTGTACTCTTCTGTATACTCTTCTGTGTATTCTTCTGTGTACTCTTGTGTACTCTTCAGTATACTCTTCTGTATACTCTTCTGTGTACTCTTCTGTGTACTCTTCTGTATACTCTTCTGTATACTCTTCTGTGTACTCTTCTGTGTACTCTTGTGTACTCTTCAGTATACTCTTCTGTGTACTCTTCTGTGTACTCTTCTGTATACTCTTCTGTATACTCTTCTGTGTACTCTTCTGTGTACTCTTGTGTACTCTTCAGTATACTCTTCTGTGTACTCTTCTGTGTACTCTTCTGTGTACTCTTCAGTATACTCTTCTGTGTACTCTTCTGTGTACTCTTGTGTACTCTTCAGTATACTCTTCTGTATACTCTTCTGTGTACTCTTCAGTATACTCTTCTGTATACTCTTCTGTATACTCTTCTGTGTACTCTTCTGTGTACTCTTGTGTACTCTTCAGTATACTCTTCTGTGTACTCTTCTGTGTACTCTTCTGTGTACTCTTCTGTATACTCTTCTGTGTACTCTTCTGTGTACTCTTGTGTACTCTTCAGTATACTCTTCTGTATACTCTTCTGTGTACTCTTCTGTGTACTCTTCTGTGTACTCTTCTGTATACTCTTCTGTGTACTCTTCTGTGTACTCTTGTGTACTCTTCAGTATACTCTTCTGTATACTTTTCTGTGTACTCTTCTGTGTACTCTTCTGTATACTCTTCTGTATACTCTTCTGTATACTCTTCTGTGTACTCTTTTGTGTACTCTTCTGTGTACTCTTCAGTATACTCTTCTGTGTACTCTTCTGTGTACTCTTCTGTATACTCTTCTGTGTACTCTTCTGTGTACTCTTCTGTGTACTCTTGTGTACTCTTCTGTGTACTCTTCTGTGTACTCTTCTGTGTACTCTTTTGTGTACTCTTCTGTGTACTCTTCAGTATACTCTTCTGTGTACTCTTGTGTACTCTTCTGTGTACTCTTCTGTGTACTCTTGTGTACTCTTCTGTGTACTCTTCTGTGTACTCTTCTGTGTACTCTTTTGTGTACTCTTTTGTGTACTCTTCTGTGTACTCTTCAGTATACTCTTCTGTGTACTCTTGTGTACTCTTCTGTGTACTCTTCTGTGTACTCTTGTGTACTCTTCTGTGTACTCTTCTGTGTACTCTTCTGTGTACTCTTTTGTGTACTCTTTTGTGTACTCTTCTGTGTACTCTTCAGTATACTCTTCTGTGTACTCTTGTGTACTCTTCTGTGTACTCTTCTGTGTACTCTTGTGTACTCTTCTGTGTACTCTTCTGTGTACTCTTCTGTGTACTCTTTTGTGTACTCTTTTGTGTACTCTTCTGTGTACTCTTCAGTATACTCTTCTGTGTACTCTTGTGTCCTCTTGTGTACTCTTCTGTGTACTCTTCTGTGTACTCTTCTGTATACTCTTCTGTGTACTCTTCTGTGTACTCTTCTGTGTACTCTTCTGTATACTCTTCTGTGTACTCTTCTGTGTACTCTTCTGTGTACTCTTGTGTACTCTTCTGTGTACTCTTCTGTGTACTCTTCTGTGTACTCTTTTGTGTACTCTTCTGTGTACTCTTCAGTATACTCTTCTGTGTACTCTTGTGTACTCTTCTGTGTACTCTTCTGTGTACTCTTGTGTACTCTTCTGTGTACTCTTCTGTGTACTCTTCTGTGTACTCTTTTGTGTACTCTTTTGTGTACTATTCTGTTTACTATTCAGTATACTCTTCTGTGTACTCTTATTGTACTCTTCTGTGTACTCTTCTGTGTACTCTTGTGTACTCTTCTGTGTACTCTTCTGTGTACTCTTCTGTGTACTCTTTTGTGTACTCTTTTGTGTACTCTTCTGTGTACTCTTCAGTATACTCTTCTGTGTACTCTTGTGTCCTCTTGTGTACTCTTCTGTGTACTCTTGTGTACTCTTCAGTATACTCTTCTGTGTACTCTTCTGTGTACTCTTCTGTGTCCTCTTGTGTACTCTTCTGTGTACTCTTCTGTGTACTCTTGTGTCCTCTTGTGTACTCTTCTGTGTACTCTTGTGTACTCTTCAGTATACTCTTCTGTGTACTCTTCTGTGTACTCTTGTGTACTCTTCAGTATACTCTTCTGTGTACTCTTCTGTGTACTCTTCTGTGTCCTCTTGTGTACTCTTCTGTGTACTCTTCTGTGTACTCTTCTGTATACTCTTCTGTGTACTCTTCTGTGTACACTTCAGTGCACTCTATGTTTCCGAGTGTGTGATCCAGCGTTTGATCGTGATGCACACAGCCTCTCTCTTTGTTCTCCTGGAGCTCGCGGCTAATCCTGTCATGTCTCAATCCACAACAAAACCTTTATGCAACATGTGCTGGAGCAGATTACCCTGCAGCATCACCCTCTCACAGTGGAGGATTCTAGGAGGACACATCGAGCAATATTACTCGCTAATAAAACCTGAAAAGCGTGGGCCCTCTGACTCTTATGTAGGATTCCACAATTTACTTTACAGATTTTTCATTATTTATTTCAACATACTGGCATCTATTTTATCGGTAGCTTTGTAACCATGTATGCACAGGTCCTTGCAATCCATATCTTATTTTTTGCAATAAAATATTATAATCAAGTGTATCAAAAGCCTTCTTAAGGTCAATAAAAACACCCACACTGTATTTTTTTTAAATCAATTGCTGTAGACAAGTTTCCTACCAGCTCCATAACAGCCACTGAAGTGGAACGATTTTTCTTGAATCCATATTGATGATCACTAAGGAGCTAATTTTTTCTATACATTTGTCTAATCAATGAAAAAATATTTTTTCTATTATTTTTGAGAACTGAGAGAGTACTGAAATTGGTCTGTAGTTTGAAAATAAATGCATGTCCCCATTTTTGTACACTGGAAAGACTCCCTATTTTCATTTTATCTGGGAATTTGCCTGTTTTAAATGACTGGTTACATATATGTTATGAGTTCTACTGAATTCTTGATTAAGAATCTCAACAATCTCATTTTCATTTGTAGGATTCATATAGAAGGAGCTTGGGTTTCTGCTGACTGCATCACATGGGAGACAGTTCCCGTGCATTTCTATGGATTTTGCCAAGTTAAAGGTGAACTCTGGCACGTTTGAAGCTAAAGTCCATTGCTAGAGGTGGTCGAATACTGTCAGGAAAAAAAAAACTCGGCACAGATCAGTGTTGCCTCGGCGGAGCTCTCGCTGTGGCAGTGAGTCTGTCAAGGCAACAAGCTAGATTAATGAATTAGGCAGGTTCATAACTTCACATAAAACGCCAATTTGCTTCACACTGCAGAAGCTTAACACCACTTTAACCCATTTTACAACAGCCACGACTGGTTCACTCATTAGTGTCTGGAAACATTAGAAAACAACTTTATAAGCAGCATTACACTTACCTCTGTTGATTTCCCACTGCACAGGCCAAAGCCAAAAGGACTCGATCACAGATGTCGTTTCTAATCCCATTTATTTATGAGTGAATTATATATTTTGAAAAACGCTAAAAAATACATTTCCGAACAATTTTCTTTCAACAACTTTCAGTTTCTCGTCTTCACAGTCAGTAGTCGATCTTCACTTGTTGCTTCTGACAACTCGAGCCTCTCGCCGCCGCTGGAGTCGACAATCAAGTCTTTTGGGCTTTGGCCTGTGTAGTGGTAAATCAACAGAGGGAATATATTAAAACTAGTGCTGTCAAATGATTAATTTTTAAAATCAGATTAATGACACTTCAGAATTTTGATTAATCACGATTAATCACAGTTAATTATTCTACAAAAAAAGACCAAAACATTTTGACAAAAAAGCACTCCGCCAATGTTATTTGTTGTGCTCAGCTTGTTGTTGGTACAAGTAGCGTCATTGCTGCTGCTGTTTTGCTTTAAGATGGTATTTTAAACTCGTTGTGCTTCTGTGGAAAGAGAGTTCGTTGCTGCAATATCTGCAAACTACCTTAGTTTCATCTAAAATCCCATGGGGCAGTTTTTTGAAGAGAAATTTGCCACTGAGCACCAGTCACAGTCTCATCTGTCGTCTTCACATCTGCATATGGACAGACCTGATCACTGACCTAATAACCTGCGCCGCTTTTCAGGTCCATCCGCACTTTCCGTAGAGGAGCGTTCAAAATAAATTGTGTGATTAATCTGCATTAAAAAAAAAAACATTAGTGCAATTTTTTGTGTGTGATTAATCACATGTGTTGACAGCCCTAAATAAAATCCCCACATATTATTTGTTCTTTTCCTGTAGACCCATATATGTTGAGCCAATCAGGCCTTTTTTCATTAAATATATCAACGGGGGATCCTGGGGTTCTGTATATACATGCGACTTGCACATTTTTAGATTTTTAAAATTCTATTTCAGTAGTGACACATTCTAATATACTTTCCACGGTGATTGATTTGCTTTCAACAGGTTTACAAGTTAAGGCTGAGTCCACATACAGAGCAACACCACCGCCTTTTTTATCTTCCCTATTTCCAGTAAATAAATCACATCCTGCTATTTGAACCCCAGCAATTTTATCCTTATCCAACCACGTTTCTGATATGGCTATGACAGTAAACAACTAAAGAAACAAAATCCAATATTGCTTGAATTAAGAAAAAAACAGTTATTCCACTGGTAGATCATTTTACTTGTCAAGTTAAATTTACTCAAACAAAGTAAAATGTTCTTAATTTAGGTCATTCTAACTTACCTAGATATTGTTTTTTCCAGTGAAATGTCCCAGGTGTCCCTATTTTTGACCAATCTGACCCCTGTCAACAGTAAACAGAGGCATATATTGTCATCAGTGGTGGCTGGTGATATAATTTTTTTGGGGGGGTCATAAGTCAAAATTATAAATATGTATTATAAATATATGTATTATGTATAAGTTATATAAAATTATAACAAATGCCAGAAACAGACATTCATTGACAATGACAATGACAAACAGTCATTTTAGTCACTATTGGCTGAACTTTATCAGGAGCACAACGCACAGTCAAGCGCCAAGTTTACGCAGCAGCACAACCTGATGCACCTGCTCACACCCAACTGTAAAAACACAAAGTAACACACCGTAACACACCGCTCACAAACGGCCCCCACAACCAGCCCTCATAACGTCATGAAAATGCAGCAAAAATGATGCTCCGGTCACGGCATCAGCACCGCTCCTACAGCTCACAGCAGAACACCGGAGCGGCTCCGTCGCTCATTCATTTACGCATTTACCTGTTAACACTGTAACACTGTGAGGCTCCGTCTTCAGATTTGCCCCAAACTAACAAAAACAAGCCTCTTACCTTCTCCAGAGGACTGATGCAGAGTGTGTCCTCTACCCGCTGTCCTGTTGGTTCTGTCTCTGTCGCGGTCCAGTCTGGTCCACGGGACAAGGTCCTGGAGCTGAGTACATGAGGTGTCTCGTCTTAATCCCACTTCAGTCTGAATGTTACGCCAGTCCATATTAGCACCAGGGCACCGGGTGGACTTAAGCCCTCTGCACTACGCCCTGAGTGCCCCGGCGGCGGCGGCAGCGACTTCCCCAGCTACGGCAGTGACGACCTCGCCAGCGGCAGTGGATGCCGCGGCCCCGACGCGAGTGCCCCGGGACCCGGTCTGTGTCAGTGTGTCCCGTGCTTTAGGTCTCTCCTCCCGCTTTCCTGTTTCGGTTTAGGCGAAAGTAGCTAGCGGCCATAGCACACAGCTCTGTAGTTCTCCATTCATTAGCCTGCAGTAGCATTAGCCGCCAGTGCAGAGTTGGGCTGAGGCGGGACAGAGCAGCTGAATCCTCATAGGTCAGAATGGTGATAATGTTTCTAAAGACCAATCAGTTGATTTGAGTCGCCTCCACCCTGCCCACTACGATGTTTTTCTGGGGCTGCAATACAAACTAATGGGCAAAAGCAACGTAATGACGTCAGATTTTCTAATTGTTTCAGCAGCTCCATAGACCTGCTCCATTGGGGCGCAGAGACTATGTGCACTCAAATGCACCACGTGACTCAAATACAGCGATATGAGCACATTTAACATTAGAAAAACATGTCTATGCAGATACACGTACGGTTTTAAACAAAATATTAAACATATAGCCTAATATAAAATAACTTTATAATTTATTTATAATTTATTTTTTTTAAATCAAGGTTAAGTTAGGGAGTGCGGCGCACTTGCGCCCTCTATTCACCGGCCGCCACTGCTTGTCATTTGTGTAGGTAAAATACAGAAAAGCTGCTTAAAAATGACCAAAACACAAAGAAAATGTGATCATGACTCACATGGTAGTTGTGAATAAATCATGAATGGGTCGAGTGCAGAACAATTTTCCATAATTATGCACTCGTTTCACAAATTGTATTATTAACAACCACTCAAAATCATGAGAGCCCCAGTTTTTTGAAAATCTGGTCACTCTAGTCTTGGTTCTTTATAAAGACAAAAGGAAGAGGAGGAAGAGACGGAGCCGGTTCATGCCTCCCTGGGGCCCGAGGCAAATCTCTGGTAAAGTGCCCTCCTAACTGAACTCAACAGTCGCACCTGACCCCCCACTGCTTCCACTCATCCCCCCTTTAAACATACTGCACTGTCGCCACCTGCTGGTCTGACTAAGAATACAATCAGAACAAATTGAATCAAACTGACTAAACCAGAACTGAACCAGGACTGAACCAGGACTGAACCAGGACTGTACCAGGACTGAACCAGGACTGTACCAGGACTGAACCAGGACTGAACCAAGAATAAATCAGAACTGAATCAGGACTAAACCAGGACTGAACCAGGACTAAACCCAAACTGAAAAAGGACTGAACCAGGACTAAACCAGGACTGAACCAGGACTGAACCCGGACTAAACCAGAACTGAATCAGGACTAAACCAGGACTGAACCAGGACTGAACCAGGAATAAACCAGAACTGAATCAGGACTGAACCAGGACTAAAACAGGACTGAACCAGAACTGAACCAGGACTAAACCAGAACTGAAAAAGGACTGAACCCGGACTAAACCAGGACTGAACCAGGATTAAACCAGGTCTAAACCAGGACTGAACCAGGATTAAACCAGGTCTAAACCAGGACTACACCATGACTAAGCTTAATAATAATAATAACATTAGATAAAATACACACACATCAGTGTGTTCTAATGCTTCCTGCCTCTTTACAATAAGTGGAGTTAAAATGATGAACTGAGAGTCAGGGTCTGGACCACGCCTCAACTTCCTCTCCAGCCAACCACATCTTATCTCAACCACACCTTCAATAACCCAGAAGCCCTACTTATAGGGCCATCCCTCTCGACCCCCTCCTCCCACCCTGGGTCTTTCGTCCATCCTTCAGTCTGAAGACATCATCATCTTTAAGAAGGGCAGATTCCAATCAGAGTCCTACACAGGTCTGATTTTGTTAAACCACACCTGCCCGTATCCATCATACCTCAATCCACACCCGACCAGTTTTCACCAAAATTGAAATCAAATTCCACACCTGATCCGACCCACTATAAATACAAACCCAAACCGCACCCGAATGAAAATCAGTCCAAGAGCCAAAAAAGAGCCACAGCTTTACACTCTCCACTCACTAATTTGCTCGGGAGTCATTTTGAAGGACATCGCATGGTTTGAAAATTAATGTGGCAGAGATTTCTGGGAATGTGCAGCAAAAACAAAGTATTTTACATCGAATCATCTTGTAAAAACACTGGCATTTTTGCATTGCACTAAAATACAGCCCTGTTTTGTGTTCACACATGATGTTTTGTAAACCGCAGATTAGACCCGCACTCTCCTGTGTCCGACCCAAAAACATTTTTCACCCGTTTCTTTAAAATTTGCAGTTCACCCGTGGGGTATCCGTGGGTACAGTTGGGTGATCGTTCTGGATTGGAGACAGAACCCCCACCCTGAGTCTCCCCCCAACATCACTTTGTCAATAAACATCTTATCGTATTCCATTGTTGTGGCATGGATTCTAAATATTCTGTAACTAAGAGAGCAGGAGCTGTATTTATTTTTTGGACATGTTTTGGCCACTCGCTGCTAGCCATTTTCAGAACCGATCGGAAAAAGGAAAGTCACGACGAATATTTGCATCTGATTTAACTGTTGCGTCCAGTTGAGAGAAAAGCACAGCATTCTTCCCCGTTTGCAAATGCACAAAGCACTCCCCTCGGCATATTTTTCACAAACTAAATACTCTGTACTTTTGCTCAAATAGGCTGACGTGCATGTTTGTTTTGGACGTTGTGTTGGCTAGTGTCCGTGCTGTAATAAAGGACTTTAATTTCTCATCCTCCAGAGAGTTTCGGATCCCTACTCGACTGCTGTACACATACCTTTTTGGTAATGCACAAGTCATTGGTTTCCTGTTCTTTAATAAAAGCCCTTTTGGCAGTGCACCTGTACATTATGATCATGACTCACTGACTCACCGGGTTCCATGAAGATACAAAGGCTTAATGCCATACTGTGAAACATTCCAGACAAAGCAATAACATCTCCATGAAGAAAAGTGCTTGATGGGCCCTAAACCAAGAACGTTACACAATGCACCTTTAACTCTTCCAGACTTAAGGTCAATTTTAGAACATTTGTCTTCGCCTGGAGGTTTTTTTATTCTTAATTTTGCTTTTAAAACTGCCCCTTTTACCCCCTAATGAAGTGTTCTACATCCTTTTCTCAGTACAACGTGTTATTTCACAATCTGCTGCTGGAGTTGTGTCATGAGGCTTTTTGGACATAAATTCCTTAATTTAGGGCCTTAGATGCAAAAGTGCAAAATATCAATTCTGTAAGCAAACTAAAAATATCCTTATGGCCCTAAAAACAACAAAAAAGTGTAATGGCCCCATGACTTTCCTCCTGTCAGGTCCAGGGCCAGAGCTGCAGCACTTCTGCATTTCCATGGTGGAAATTACATTTGGATTTGTACATTTGGACTGAAATAATCCTTGCAAATAAAAACAGCAAGGGATGTGCAATTACGCAGCCCAAGACGTGTAATTTGCCATTTATTTGACAAATAACTGCACTTAGAGCAGCCTTTTCAGTTGTTATGAACACAGACGGTCAGAACATCGACTATTTTGATTCACTTCTGTGTGTTCCAGATAATTGTGCATGTATGATTTTTCATCACCAGGAAGAGGCTTTTTGCTTATTGTTATTATATCAACATGTGAAATGCACATTTTTATTTAAATATTGTTGAATATTGTTCTTTTTCATTAAAATATTGTTGAATATTGATTTAAAAATACAGAAAATAATGCTATATACTTGTTGATATAAAATAAATGTGTTGTTTACGTTCAGAACTGAACTTCATTTCTTTTTTATTTGACTTGCATAATTATCTGGAACAGTCACATTCAAGATAATTAGATTATTGCACCCCTAAATAATAAAAAAAATATTTCAAAACTACCAAATACAGCTGAAATAATAACGCAATAGTAAGAAAATAGATTTAGTAAAAGTAAGCAAAACACCTCTTACCGATAACAAAAAATCCTACATGCAGAATTCTCTGGAACACACAGTAAACTCTTTGGCAAAGACTGAGCCAATCAAAATGGACAGAGTTTGACATTTGGCAAAAAGCAAAGTTCCTATTGGACACTTGTTTTCCCTGTGTCACCGCTGCAACGTAGCATAATGCCGGAAATATACTTGAAAAGCCACGACTCTCAGCTTTTCAAGGAAAAAGTAAGTTTCTTTCACGTTTGGAAAGTTATGTGCGGTTAAATGAAACATATTCCCCGGCTGTTGTCATGTTGTCATTGGAAACACGTGAACTTAATTTCCTTTCTGGAGTTTCAAACATTCTAATGAGCATTTTAAACTGTCTGGCTTCTTTATTGGAGGGTCTGCTTTTTGTAATACCTTTTGGCTGTAAATTACTATCACGACTCAAAAATGCACGTGAGAAACAACGGCAAAATGTAGGGCTTGTTATTTTGCACTTTAAACCGTCTTACATTTCTGTTTCGAATGAAATCGTCTCGTTAACGCTTAAAGATGTCACAATATCAGGTTTGAGCGACGAACCGAACGGCCTCCTCGACCTCTGTGTGTTTCCCCAGAGCTCATAAGCCTCCATTAAAGTTTACTCCGTCCTTCTTAAGCTCCATGGAGACGCAGCCACCAGAACAATGGATGATTGACTGAACGGCGCTTTCTCAACTCCTCGATTTAATAAAGGAAATACCTGGACTCCCCACTACTCACATAAAACACACCATTTCACACATTTGTACATTCACAACACTCGGTTATATCGGCTATTTAGACATGCCGCTATTAGCTGTCGGAATAGCGGCTTAAACATTATCTTTCAAGCGTTGCGCTACTTCCACTTTTTTTTTCATTGTCAGAATAGCTGCACTTAGAGCTGGGCGGTATGACCAAAAATTGATATCACGGTATTTTTTTTTAATTATCACGGTATCACAGTATTTAACGGTATTTTTGTCTTTGGCTAAGTGGAGTGCGATAGAGTTGGTAATATCATTCCAACGTTTGCTTTTCTTGTCATAGACGGTCCCTTTAGCAAACGCGCCTACCAGGGACGTCTGTGTAGTGTTTTGTGCTGCAGTGCCAACGTTACGCAGAAATTGGGGAGAAGATGCAGATTTTACTTTCATGCAATCTTCGTATTCCAGGATATGATTGTGGCGGAGGTGGTGAAGCAAGTTGCTTGTGTTGCCTCCTGCAGCTAAAACATTAGCTCGACAACACTTACAGATGATGCGTGTTTGATCCGCGTCAGATTTTTTAAAACCGAAGTATTTCCAAACAACAGACACGGCTCCCTTTTTCGGAATGAGTTCTGTGTCTGTGTCTGTGTCATTTTCTTCGTCCATGCTCATCGCTCAACTCGCTATCCTTACCACCCTAGTCTCTGCCACTACCACGCTCTCCTGCAGAGTTGTCTTGTTTGGTGTAACACTGAAAAACAGCCCCCGCTCAATCTACCGCTGTGCGACGTTCCGCCGCTCTGTGTTGCCGACATATGCGCGCACACACGGTATGGCGGTAAATAAAAAATTCATATCATAAAAATAAAAATTACCGGTATACCGGTTCAAACGGTTTACCGCCCAGCCCTAGCTGCACTTTACTAAATTTCAAACATTCTGCTTTTATAAATGAACGTTCTTTTATAGATTTATAAAGCTCTTAATGGTTTTAGCCCTATTTAGTTATCTGATCTGCTTTTATCATATGAGCCTCTTCAGGTTTCCTCTTTTAAGAGTCAAACTAAAACTCACAGTGAGGCGACATTCAGCTTTTACAGCCCCCATTTGTAGAACAGTCGATCTGGGGATGTGAGGTCCGCTGTGAGTTTTTAAAAGTGAACTCAAAACATATCTTTTTAATTTGGCTTTTAATTGAAATTTTTACTTGTTTTAAATTAAATTATTATTATCTTACTTAGTCTCCAATTTGTTTTTGTTTTTTTTACTATAACCTAGGAGCTTAGGAGCTTTATGTTTTATGTTTCTGTCTAAACCACAGGTGTCAAACATGCGGCCCTCCAACACCTTTAATCAATTTTCTATTAAAATATAATATAACATATATTCAAATATTTACATTTTTCAGATTTTTTGGGTAATTTTCTGTGCCACTTAGCATAGCAGCGTCTCCAGCTCTTCTGTTTGTGGCGCCTCCCACCAGAGCAGCACAAATGAAGACTTTCCTCTTTCCAAACACTCTTAAAGGACCATTGTTTTGACTGTTGATGTCCTCATCCGCAAAATGTCAAAAATGAGAATAGTGGAGTGCAGGATTTTCTAAGAAAAATTGACTAATTCTTATTTGTTCACGGAGGTGAATGGGAAACCTGTGTGCTCGTGTGTTTGTAACAAGTGGTGATGCTCAAGGAATATAATCTTAAACACCACTACGAGACATGGTGAAAAATACAATAACATGAACGGAGAATTACGAAGACAGAAGATAAATGAATTATTACTGAAACTGAAGAAACAGCTGTCTGATTTCACCCGGAGCTAAGAGGGGAGTGATGCTGCTGTGAAAGCGACCTGACCAAGCATAATATTATAATATATAATATAGTAAAATGGAATCAAAGAAAAAAGATTTCTGTAATTGATTTGCATTTCTCTGTACAAATATTTGGACTTATTGCTATTTTCAAAGTTGGTTGTATACAGACCCCGGACCAAAATGAGTTTGACACCCCTGGTCTAAACTGTTGTATATATGGATGAAACACTGGGGTGGGGTTCGCTGTTGTTTTTAATCATTGTCATTTTTCTGTTGCTGTGAAGCTCTTTGTGCTACATTTCCAGTGTATGAAAAGTGCTATACAAATAAAGTTTGACTGATTGATAACTTTAATGTGATATCCTATTATACTTAGCGCTCCTGTATATCAGAAGATGCTTTATCAGAGAATACTTTGGCCACAGAGGATATCAGACAGTGAGAAAATGTCCTCACTGATCGCCGTGGGAAACAGTCATGCATTTTAAAAAAGAGCATAGGCCTTCAGGAAAACATCTCATCTAACACGGTGTTTGCGTGGGCCCTTTGTGCTTCATTCATTTTGTTTTGTAGGCGATCTGCGGAGAACACCATATCGCCTGAAGAAATAACACAAAATAACATGAGGTGACACTCTCACAGCCCAAAACACACATTTGACTACCTATTTACCACCATGAAATTTGAACATATACGCGTTAGGAGCCTATTTCTTTTGGCCAAATCCATTCCATCGCGGTGGCTGCTGGCCAAGCTCGGCTACGCTTTGCAATCAGGAATCTCCACTGCAGAACAGATAAGAAACTACATTATACAAAACAATATATTTACAAATCGCCTAATCGCACAGTTGCCTAAGTCATATTTGATCACATTTTTTAGCAAGCACATAGGTGTTTTTATATTACTGATCTTGTAACAGAAAGTTCAACCAGATGTGTGAACAAGTTTCCAAAAAAAGAAAGACTGATTGCAGTGGTAGGAGAGTAAAGTTAGGCAGATATCACAATTTGGCCAAAAAAAAAAAGACAATTATGCTATTAGGCTAACGAAATATTTGTCATTATGAAGTTGGCTACTGTATAAGTGGCTTTTGTGTGTGACTTGATCGTTATCGAGATTAAGAACATCGAAAACAGCGAGGGACAGGCCTGGGTAGACTAAAAAAAAAAAAGACTTGTTGGAATAAAGATACTAAAAAGTGTTGGAAAAACTGGCCCGTTTAAATAGAGAAATGCTGTTTATGTAGTCGTATGTTCCCTCAGCCCAGCTCGAGGTCATGGTGTGAAGGATGCAGTATCCAAATAAAAATGACTTGAATTAAAAGTTTCATTTTGAGAAAACTTTTAGAAATGAGGGAACATAGGGCTGTGGGAACATAGACGGACCCCTGATTGAACACTGCTTTCTCAATTCCTTGACTTGAATATAGGAAATACCTGGACATTTCACACGTGCAGTCAATTCCATCGACCATTACCAAGAGCGTGAGCGTGATTAACTGCAGTTTAAAATCTCTAACTAGCGCGTTACCTCGGGTTTGGAATAATTAGAGTTGGAGTTAGTAATGACCGAAAGGACAAGATCGCGGATACAAGCGGCCAAAATGAGTTTCCTCCGCAGAGTGGCCGGGCGCTCCCTTAGAGATAGGGTGAGGAGCTCGGTCACACGGGAGGAGCTCGGAGTAGAGTTGCTGCTCCTCCACGTCGAGAGGAGCCAGCTGAGGTGGCTCGGGCATCTGGTCCGGATGCCTCCTGGACGCCTCCCTCGGGAGGTGTTCCGGGCATGTCCCACCGGTAGGAGGCTGGGGAGAAGGAAGCTTGGGAGCCCCTGCTTAGACTGCTGCCCCCGCGACCCGGCCCCGGATAAGCAGAAGAAGATGGATGGATGGAGTTGTGGTTAAACGATTATTTTTAAAATGATTAACTGGCCGATTAGTCTAACAATTATTTTTCTATTGTTCGATTAATAAAAACCATAATGCTTCCCCCCAGCTCTAGTTTACATATATACATTTATATTGTGAATGTATTTCAACATTATGGTGTCGCTCTAGTTAAAATAAATCGCATTATTCTCAGAAATATAAATCTGTTTTTTTTTTTTTTTCAAAATCAACCACAAGGGGCTTCTCCTTTTTTACTCATGAATCGCATTCTGTTAAATAAATATACTAAACTAATCTTAAGTCCAAACAACTGGGAACAAAGCAGAAGGAAATGTATCTACCAGAAGAATCAGCCAGTAATGAAGGAGATGAAACAAATGAAGAGCCATCAGAGTGTCCATGGGGTCTTATTCTGTCTAACAGCTGCAAACCCTGAAGTTTAGATTCTACAAACATGTTCTGAAATGCCCCTGTGTGTCAGATGCCCTCCCTGCACTGGAAAAAAATAATATGTAGGTAAGTTAGAATGACTTAAATTAAGAGCATTTTACTTTATTTGAGGCGATTTAACTTGATAAGTAAAATGATCTGCCAGTGGAATGAGTGTTTTTTTTTCTTATTTCAAGCAACATTTGATTTTGTTTCTTTTTTAAGTGCAAAAAGTTGTTTGTCTTATTTTAAGTGTAGCCAGATGTATTTTCATATTTCAAGTACAAAAATCTTGCTCCACTGACGGATCATTTTACTTCTCAAGTGAAATTTACTCCAATTATGGTAAAACTTTCTTAATTCAAGTCATCTTAACTTGAGATTTCGTTTTTGCAGTGTGTATCAGATGCCCTCCCTGTGTGAGAAATGCTACAGTCGGACTAGATCCAAAACCAGATGCCTGAACCAGTGGAGAGCAGCTCTGGTTCAGGCTCAGTTCAGAATGGGCCACTCAGAACAAAATGGGCCTATAACAAACCCGACCGGATCCACATTTCTGCCTGGATGCTTTGCTCCACCTCAGAACCAGTTGCGATCCTCATGCACGGAGGACAGGTAACAATCTGGTGGACCCAACCACACCTACAGTCCTCGCCACAAGATCTGACATCCCGGACTGGATCCTGCTATGGTCCTCAGAAACAGCGTCTGTAACCCGGCAGTGAAACGACGGGATTATCAGACTACGTTGTGTTGATGAACAAATAATCTGTCCATATATTAAGCCGCAGGCAGTGTTGGGGAAGTTGCTTTAAAAAGTGTTTGCTTGTTACTCATTACATTACTACTAAAGTAATCCCTTACTTTCCTTAGTTACCCTGTACAGGAAGTAACATTTATCCGTTACTTGTTACTTTGGTACTTTTTGGTGATAAACTCCATCTAAGGCGAAATACCTGCACGAGACTGACAAGTGCCGTAAGGGAAAGCTGAAAAGAACTTTGAAGAGAGAGTTCAAGAGGACATGAAACCGTTAAGAAATGCAGGGACCGGTCAGGAAAGGATCGAGGTGAAGGTGGCACAGTGCGTGCTGTGTGCTTTACAGCTCCTTCTCTTCCATCGTCGGATCAGTGCCCACTGCGCCCTCTTGTGGACGGGGCCCCACGACTGTCGACAGAGGCAGTCTGTCCTGAAGCTGCTGCCAGGGTGGGAACTGGCCCGTGTACACAGAAAAGAAACGTTGCGTCAAATTGAAAAAGGAACAATGTTTTGTTACCAAATTTTCAAAAGTCACGCGCATTTTTACCGGAGAAAACTTACTTTGTTAAGTGTTACACTCAACGCTGGCTGCAGGGTTCAAAGTGTGTGAAAAAAGTAATGGTTTATGGTCCGGAAATTACGCTATTATTATTATTATTATTATTATTATTATTATTATTATTATTATTATTATTATTATTATTATTATTATTATTATTATTATTATTATTATAACTGAGTGTTTTCAGTTTGAGAGGAGCCTAAATATGCAGGATTGGTACATTAAACATGTGAATGAAACAAAACACAACTCCAGGCGTGTTTGTGATGAGGAAAACTAGATTAGAAAATTAGAACACAGATCAGAGAATAGCATAATACAGATCAGAGAATAGCGTAATACAGATCAGAGAATAGCATAATACAGATCAGAGAATAGCGTAATACAGATCAGAGAATAGCGTAATACAGATCAGAGAATAGCGTAATACAGGCCCTCTAGCACAGAAGGAACTCAGTCAATAAACAGCACACAGACATCCCTGCTATGTTGTTTCCGAGACATCTGGAGTTCTGTTTCGTTTCATTCATGCCTGGTTGGTTTCTACGATTTTCCACCAGACCTCTCCAGGATCCACACTCGTTGTGTTTGCACTGTACGAGGTGAGGCGGGCCCCGGCTCGATTTAACAGATGTGTGAAGACCTCGCGCAGAATTCTAATGTGTGTTTTTGTCTCCTTTACCTCACCGGGGCTCCTGATGTCCTTCTGTCCTCTGTCCTCTCTCTGTTCACCGGAGCGTGCCCATCACCAGCGTCTCGGAGTTGAAGTCGTACTGGTTGCTGGACGATGCAGACTTGCCCCAGGAGTAGAGGCTGGGCGGACGCTGCTTGAACGATGAAGTGTATCTGGAATTAAAGGCAATAAATAGCTATGATTGTACAGTAAAGATATATTTTTAGCTGATCATTTTGGACTAATATAGAAATGTTGACCCCACAGTATTATATTTGCATATTATTTACCACAAATTATAGTTTTTGTGAAGCTATATGAGGCTAGAGAATAATATTTTCCCATATTTTCCCTGGAAATTCTAAATGGTGCATTATTTTTTCTTATGTTATAAAGATTTAAAAGGTGCAATATTTTTGATTAGGGGTCAGTCATCTTGTTTCTATGGACATGTCATTGCTCTGCCTGGAATGTTCCACAGTGTGACATTTACAGCTCTACTTTATCTATTTATTCAGTTACAGATGGTTTTATTGCTCACAAATACCTACAAAAACAGGAATCCTGACTGTGAGCAGAGTCACCTCTCCACAGATCTGACCTGTACTTTAAACTGTTATCATTGGAAACATATGAACTTTATTTTCCATTTTCCATTCTGGACTTTTGAGCATTCTAAAGAGCATTTTAAAGGGTCTCACTTCTTTCTTGGTCTGCTTTTTGTCTCTCTTCGATGATGTATTGCTTAAAATGTCCCACAGTATGGCATTAAAATTGTCTGTTTCCACAAAGATGAGCAAATGACACCAGCAGGTCAAGTTAGAATTGCAAATCTGGTCTGTAGAGAGGCGAATTCTATTTTATAATCTATATATTTGAATAAGGTAACCTGATCTTTGAATTGCACTGTACTGTACACTAGTGTTTTTAGCTTCATTTATTTATTTTAGGGTCACTATCATGGTTAGAGATGATGTTATTTGCTGTGTCTGTGTATGTAAATGTTTGTCCTGTCTTGTACTTTAATGTGTGTTCTGTCTGGTTTATGCAAGGGACAGAGAGAAACGTCATTTCAGTTCCTTTGTATGTCTAGTACATGTGAAGAAATGGACAATAAAGCGAATTTTGAACTTGGAACTAAGTTTAAGCCACACTTGGAAAGAAGATGAGACCTTCCAGAAGAAAAACTGACGTAGTCCTAGCGACGCACTTATCTGATACTCATTTAAACACAGTTGTCTTGTAGTTACTTGAGGGATAAATAAGAGCTGCATAACATATTTGGATCATTTTTGATGTATTTTGTTTTTATTTTAAGGAAATAAATAGAGGTGTAACGATATCCAAGTCTCACGATATGATATCGTCACGGTATGAACCTCACGGTACGATATTTATTGTGATATCGTGGGAAAGCTCACGATATGGTGGGGAGGCTCACGATATTATGATATTCTACATAATAACAAGACATTCTAAAACGCTTTGACCAGTCATTTGGTACAACATTTATTGTCATCTGTACCAGATTTTCACCATATACATCTCATAGTACGATATTTATTGCAATATTTTGTGGAGGTTCACAAAACTGTGACTCTGCTCCTTTTTCCTCTAAAAATGCTTCACAAGACTTAATCCAAAGAATGAAGATTTCAAAGTGCTTAGAACAGTTATTTCTTCATGTTGTCTGCACTGAAGCAGAGCAAAGGATCATGGTCTATGTAGTTCCCTCTGTTTAAAAAAAAAAAAAAATTTCTACATCAGAACTATTCATTTAAGGGATTCGATATATTGTGATGATCCACGATATTATTGTGAGACCTTTGACGATACGATATCACCATATTTCAGTTAATGTTACGTCCCTAGAAATAAATGCTGTTTTCAGTCTCTGCACTGGAATCGGTTGATCTCGGGTACAGATACTTAAACCTGCACTGTGTAACGTTTGGTTGTGGGTCTGTTACCTGCTTGTTTCTGTGGATATTGCCTTATTCACACGGGATATGCAAATTACCGCCTCACCTCTGTGTTACTCGCAGCACATTCACACAGGATAAACAGAGTCCGTAAATGATTCTATTTTACTGACAATGACAGAGATTGAAAGAGAAAAGAGCACGGAAAGAAAAGAAAGAGATACAAAAGGAGCAATTACAATAACAATGACTGATGCGCAGATTTGCACGGGACTAGTATTATCACCGGAGGTCTGTGTTTGGCGAAATATACAATCACTGCCTGGCCAGAAATTAATGCAACACTGGATGGAAATGAATCTTGTGACATTGCAGAAACTTATTGAAACAATGCCACAGCAAATGCATTCATTTTTCACCAAGATCCTGCAGTGATGATAGTTGAGTCTGACCTTCTCCAGCACATCCCAAAGATTCTCAGTGGGGTTAAGGTCTGGACTCTGTGGTGGCCAATCCATGTGTGAAAATGACGTCTCCTGCTCCCTGAACCACTCTTTCACAAACTGATGAATCCTGGCATTGGCATGTTGGTGTCACCAGGGAAGAAAAAATCCACTGATGGAATAACCTGGTCCTTCAGGATATTCAGGTTCAGCTGACCTCATTCTTTGAGCACACACTGCTGCTGAACCTGGACCTGACCAACTACAGCAATCTCGGACCTGTTTACATAGTTACATGCAGGTAGCAACTTTTTTTTTGGCCAGGTAGTGTAGTAAGTAATTTGCGGCGGACTTTTTACATTACAAATTCCAGACATGGCGAATTCACACAGGATTAAGAGCTCAGGCATCCTCCGCAATTATTACAAATCACTAAAGGTCCACAGGTCATGCTAATCCCGTGCGAATAGGGTTTATGACATTAAATCGTTCTCCCTGAAGCCCTTCAAATTTACCCGTGTGAATCTGCAGCTCAGTGTTTGTTGTCATAATTGCGCCTTTTCTATCTCTTTCATTTCTTTCCACTTTCTTTTCTCTTTCAATCTCTGTGTCATTGTCAGTAAAATACAGTAATTTGTGGACTTCGCTTATCCCGTGCGAATCTGCTGTGAGTAACACAGATATTTGGCGGTAATTTGCAAATTACCGGACGTTCGCAGGTTTTACTTATCCTGTGCGAATAATAATAATAATAATAATAATAATAATAATAATAATAATAATAATAATAATGAAATACCATCTTAAAGCAGAACACGGGTTTGATTCAGCAGCAGCAACGGCACTACTTGTACCAACAACAAACTGAGGACGACAAACAACGTTGGTGGAGTGCACACGCGGCAATAATGCCAACAAAACTACCAGCGATAAAAAAAATGTCAATAATATAAGTTTTTGATGATAAATTGCATTTTCATTGAAGAATAATTAACTATGATGAATCATGATTAATCAAAATTCTAAAGTGTGATTAATCTGAGTTTTCAAAAAATGATCGTTTAACAGCACTAATTATTATGTATTAGTATTTATTCAATTACAGCTGGTTTTACAAACTGAAAATACATAGGAAATCAGACATTGTGACTGTAAGCAGGGTCACCTCTCCACAGATCTGGCCTGTAATTTGGTCTGATTCGGTCTCCATGAAAGGTAGATAGAAAAGTTTGAAAATTCCACACAAAGCAAGAACATTTCCACATAAAAAGCCTTTGATGGAGCTTCCACCAGAAAAGTTACACGGTGCAACTTCAAAGCTCTAGTGAACTGAAGTGAGAAGAATCCCCAGATTGTTTTTTGAATACGTTACGACAGCACCGACCGGACACTGACCTTAACCTACTTCAGCACGCATCAGCACCTCTGCACCGGAGTCGACAGCAGAGTGAGCCGAGCTGTTTTTTTTCAGTAGACTTGTACAGGCTGTAATACACCTCTAAGAGAGCCCTGACTTTGAAAATGACCCCATCAGCTCCACTCTGCTCCACTGGCCTCTTGTCCATCCAGGGGAAACTATATTAGGAAAGTCGAACGGACAAACGGATGACTCAGCAGACGCTTTACAGATACATTACCATAGCATTAAACACCAGAACACAAACTGATCTAAACTACAGGGCTAAACCAGCTACAAATGTTCTAATTTTGTTTTTTCATCGCATGTTTATGCATGTTTAACCTCACAAATCCTGCATATTTAGACTGAGATATTGTCTCTGTTCAAGATTCAAGATTGTTTATTTGTCATATTCAGGTTCAACACAAGGTCGACAATGCAATGAAATGCTTAGAATGAGAAGAACCGTTTCACTTGCTAAGATATTCAAGAAGTACTAAAAGCATACAGTAAATAGTACTGGTAAAAAGTGTTTGCAAATACAAGGGAAATAAGTAAACAATAAAGTAAAAAATATAATAAAATATAATAAAATTAGTGCTCTCAAACGATAAATTTTTTTAAAATCAGATTAATCACACTTTAGAATTTTGATTAATCGCAGTTATTATACTTCAAAAGAAGACCAAAATATTTTGACAAAAATACAATTTATCAAAAAGTTATATTATTGACATTTTTCTATCACTGGTAGTTTTGTTGACCACATTGCTGCGGGTTGTCGTGCTCGGCTTGTTGTTGTTGGTACAAGTAGCGTCGTTGCTGCTGAATCAAACACATGTTTTGCTTTAAGTTGGTATTTTAAACTTGTGCTTCTGTGGAAAGAGAGTTCAGTGCTGCAACATCTGCAAACTACCTTAGTTTATCTAAAGGGGGGGCATTTCAAAGAAGGTAAGGTAGGTAAGGCTTTTGTCGTCGAATGGACTTTTTGGAGCTAAGGTATGAACTTCCTCCATGACATTACATTACAGAGACGGCGGTACCGGAGCTATAAAAAAAAAAAAGTAGTAGAAAGAGCACGCCTAAAAAAAAGAAAATCGGAATCGAATCAGACGCCAAAAAATCTTTATCGGGACATCTCTAACACGCACTCACTCACACACAACTGTTAGAATAAGTCAAAAGAACAAAAACTAAGACAAAATTTAAATATAGTCACAAAATACAACCAAATGAACAAAAAAAAACTCAACAAAATGATCAAAAACACGTACATGGGTGATGTAAATATTAGAATTTGAGCCGTGCAATTGCCAATCTCGACTGATCAAAAGTTAGAAGGAGCTGTTCACTTGAAAACTGCCAATTCATGACATCACAAGGTGGAACAGAACATTTTGAGCTTTGGACATGTAACAGACTAATAACACGTGTGAATGAAGCATGTTTTGATGATGTATCAACATTGTAACGTGACTTAAAGCTCACCCGAGACAATTTTGTGTCATATTTAGTTTAATTTAACAGCAGAAGTGTGGATCTGCTTGTCAGTGCCCAGGCTCATTAGATCTTTGGAAGCGGAACGTGTCTGGGCACAGTTAGGACTTGGATGGGAGACCGCTGGGAAATACTAAATGGCACGGTGAAGTGGCAGCGACTCCGGTGCATATTGTTGTAGTGTCCTTGGGCAAAACACACATTCACGTAGCCTAGAATGAACGTGGTTTGCTGAAAGGGCTGTGCGATCTAACAGTGTCTCACCACCGCGAAATATGGACTCGATTAGTAATTCATCGTAACTGACTTTAAAACGGGCAGATGTCTTTTCTGTCCTAAACTAGCTCCAGGATTCTGACCGGCAACCCTCCAGTTGTTGTGGAAATGCTCATTCCACTAGACTGCCCTGCTAATCCATGGAGATGATGTGTACACTGATACTCACACTTTTAGGTTTGTTTAGGTGCATATTTCGGTCGACACGTGGTCTTGTGCAAACACAAATCTAAACCGGAACTGAGCAAGACTAAAACAGGTCTATGTAAAGAGAGAGAGGTAAGATCTGTGGAGAGGCGACTCCGCTCACAGTAAAAACGCATGTGCAACAAAACTAAAGCAGGGTTGAGGCAGGATTAAGTTAGGTCTACATCAGGATTAAACCAGGTCTAAATCAGGTCTAAACCAGGATTAAACCAGGTCTAAACTAGGACTAAACGCAGGTGTAAAGTAGGACTAAACCAGGATCAAACCAGGTCTACATCAGGTCTAAACCACAACTAAAACCAGGTCTAAACTAGAACTAAACCAGGTGTACATTAGGACTAAACCAGGACTATACCAGGTCTAAACCAAGATTAAACCAGATCTAAATTAGGTGTAAAACAGGACTAAAAACATCTCTATACTAGGGCTAAACCAGGTGTAAATTAGGACTAAACCAGTATCAAACCAGGTCTAAATCAGGTCCAAACTAAGACTAAAACAGATGTAAATTAGGAGTAAATCAGGACTATACCAGGTCTAAACCAGGTCTAAATTAGGTCTAAACCAGGACTAAAACCAGGTCTAAACTAGGACTAAACCAGGTGTAAATGGGGACTAAACCAGGACTATAGGTCTATACCAGGTCAAAACCAGGATTAAATCAGGTCTAAATAAGGTCTAAACAAGAATTAAACTAGGACTAAACCAAGTCTAAACTAGGACCAAACAAGGACTAAACCAGAACTATACCAGGTCTAAACCTGAATTAAACCAGGTTTAAATCAGGACTGAACCAGGATCAAACCAGGTCTAAACTACAACTAAACCAGGTGTAAATTAGAACCAAACTGGGACTAAACCAGAACTATACCAGGTCTAAACCAGGATTAAACCAGGACTAAACCAGGATTAAACCAGGTCTAAATCAGGACTAAATCAGGACTAAAACCAGGTCTAAACTAGGACTAAACCAGGTGTAAATTAAGACTAAACCAAGACTAAACCAGGTCTAATTCAGGACTAAACCGGGATTAAACCAGATCTAAATTAGGACTAAACCAGGACTAACCAGATTTACACTATACCCAACCAGCCCCCATCCCACTCTAAACCAGGACTGGACCAGGATTTCTCGGACTCCGTCTAACCACCCCCCAGATCGGAACTACCCCGTGTGAGATTACCGGTAGAAGCTCCGGTGCCGGTTCTTGAGGTACTCCCGGTAGTTTTTCGTCAGCAGCGTGTAGAGGAACGGGTTGATGCAGGAGTTGGAGTAGGTCAGGCTCGCCACCAGGTAGTTAATGCACGTATGCGTCTGAGAGGGCAGGCTCAGCGGCTTGTTATGGTATAGCGGGAGCAACTGCCAAATCCAAAACGGCAAAAAACACGCCCAGAAGACTAAAACTATGGTGAAAATCATAATCAGAACTTTTTGTTTGGGCGAACGCTGAACGAGATTCTTCTGGGACTCCAAATACGTCCTCGCTAAACGTATATACAGATATCCGATGATCAGTCCCGGCGCCATGATACTTGTGCCAAAAAGTACAGTTAGGTACACTTTGTAAGCCAGCGGTGCCCACGTCGGCGCGCACATTCGCTTCATGCCGCCGTTGGGAGCCTTCTGCGTGGTCTGCGTAACCATCACCATCATGGGCACGGTCAGGAGCACGGAAAGAATCCAGACCCCCCACGCCAGAGCTTTGCGGTAACTTTTGGAGCGCCTCACCGTGTCCAGCGGCTTGGTCACGGCCAGGTAGCGCTCCATGCACATCACCGTGAGCGTAAAGATGCTGGCGTGCATGGTGAGCAGGTCCAGGCTGAGGAGGATGCGGCAACCGACGTCTCCGAAGTACCAGTCTTTCAGAAAGTACGTGGACACGATGAACGGGATGGTGGACAGGTACAGGAGATCCGCCAGAGCGAGGTTTATGATGGAAATGTACATCGAAGTGGCGAAACGGATCGAGTGGCACATGACAACGAGTGTGTATATATTCCCAGACACGCCGATAACGTAAACCACGGAGAGCAGAGTCCCGAAAGTGGAGGTGACGACAAGTTCTTGGTCCACGCCGGAGCTCACGCGAGGCGGGTTGAGGGTTCTGTTGCTCATGGTGCCGTGCTCGTCGCGCGTAAAATCCCGAAGAAGTTGGATAGAGAGAGACGCGGGGAGCTCGCGCGGTTGTGTTGTGATGCCTGGTCCGGAGCGAGCGCGCACGGCTCACAGGCACGGCTCTCGGCTGCCTCCACGCGCACGTGACGTCACCTACCTCGTATCCACACGTAGAGTGGCGTACGGTGCGGGAGATGAATGAGGGACGGTCGGTGAAGGCGAGGGGACGGGGGGATAAGAGCCGTGAGCGTGCGTAAAACGGTGCCGCCAATGCGTAAAAGTCTCGAAAAAGAAATGAATTGCGCAATAATTATCATGTTTTATTAGTTTTTGGGCATAGATAATAATACATAAGCCTATTGGATTGAACAAAAATAGGCATGAATAAAATACGTGTTGATATCAGTGTTACTTTTTGTGCTTTTGTTTTTTTAAATTCCGCTGCTCGTTTTCCATCAAGGATCAAGACAACAACTACTTTCAGAGTCATTACGCAGTGGATGCATACATACATACATACATACATACATTACTGTGATTTCAAGGGCATTTGACTGGAGTAGACGGACGTGCGTGTGCGTAACAATGGCGCTCATGCGTAAAGCTTCATTGATTCAGTCATTGGTTTAGGTTTCTATCAATGAAAAGTGCTATTTATGAAAGCGTCCAACGAGAACATAACAAATGGATCTGTTTTTACGCACTGACTCCTTGCGTAGCTGGTATTGTTTTGATAGTACAGTATGTATACGTTCACCTAATTGGAAAAACATGTCAGAAAAATAGAAATTAAATATTTTTTCTAAATCTTGCTGCCCTAAATGGTGATCGGAGGGACTGACGGTGCA
This sequence comes from Odontamblyopus lacepedii, assembly GCA_034769755.1. NCBI lineage: Eukaryota > Metazoa > Chordata > Actinopteri > Gobiiformes > Gobiidae > Odontamblyopus > Odontamblyopus lacepedii. The sequence goes on from CM068360.1 coordinate 6,975,348, forward strand.
GATTGGCAGGCTTTTATCTGTGAGATCTGAGGGCAGCTGTGGCTACAATAGCAGTTTACCATCACTGAGCGTAATGAATAATGCAATGGGCACTTTTGGATGCCAGTGTGATGGGAATTTCTTACTTTGTTAAGCTAAAGTGTGTATTTTATGGGTTTAGATAACTGGAAACTCACAACTGCTAAAGCATCTCTGGATCCCTGTTCACGTGCAGTGGTGTGATCTGCTGTTCCTGGGCTGTCTCAAGGCAGGACACTTTGCTCTGTCTTTATCCATCATGGTTAAAATAACAAGCTGTTGTTTTATCCATTCACATCATTTAGAATTATTGGTACTCTTGGGTTCAGTCTAATCAATGCCCCAGCTGACCCAGACCAGTCGTCTCCTTTTGAGAATAGTTCAGATCAATCCTATCGTATGTTTTAGCTCATGTTGATTTTATGACGTAACTGTATAAGAAGCCTGTTTTTGTTCTGCAATTTAGATTAGGGAGAGGTGGACCTGTGAAGGACAAAAGGTTTTGTTTTCATTATTTCTCTGTAATTGTACCAAATTGCTTTAATAAATCCAGACTCTTTAACTCTTTCGTTTATTCTTCTCAGATTTAGAAATCCACAACAGTCATGAAAGGTGTTATATAATCCAGTGCATTACAGGCAGATTTGATGCCAGATGCCCTTCCAGCTCTATACCAGCTACATTGCATTGACTTGAGTGAGCATTTCAAGTCTTATGTAGAAACAGTAATAATGTCAACTCTAAGTTTTATGGCAATTTAACTATACTACACGGCTAAACCATGGAGATCATGTTTTTAATAATAATAATAATAATAATAATAATAATAATACATTTTATTTATTAGGTGCCTTTTTGGACACCCAAGGTCACCTTACAACAACATAAACAAATTAAATACGATCAAAACATAGAGTTAAAGTGGGACAGTATTTAAATGACTGATTGTATTTAGTGTTGTATTTTATTAGTATTTAGTATTTAATAATGTATTAGACAGTATTTGACTGATTGTATTTAATTGACTTACAGTTAGTTCTCAGCTGTTCCCCTTGGAGACCTGTAGCATGTTTTGGGTCGATGGGGGAAACTGGAGTTCCTGGAGAACATGCAAACACCACACAGCGAAGCCTGGGCGACCCGGGGATCAAACCCGGACCTTCTTGCTGTGAGGCAGGAGTGCCACTGAGCCACCGTGCAGTTCTGGTCTGGTGCTGTGGTGGAGTGAATAGGCCAGTCTGAACAGGTGTGTTTTGAGTTTGGATTTAAAATGTGGGAGTGAGTCAGAGTTTCGGAGGTCAGGAGGGAGAGAGTTCCAGAGCTGAGGAACAGAGTGACTAAAAGATCTGCTCCCCATGGTGACGAGATGGACAGAGGGAACAGAGGAGGAGGAGAGAGGAGGAGGAGCAGAGGGAACAGAGGAGGAGGAGAGAGGAGGAGGAGCAGAGGCAACAGAGAAGAGGAGGAGAGAGGAGGAGGAGATGGAACAGAGGAGGAGAGAGGAGGAGCAGAGGGAACAGAGAGGAGGAGGAGCAGAGGGAAAAAGAGAGGAGGAAAGAGGAGGAGCAGAAGAAAGAGAGAGGAGGAGGAGCAGAGGGAACAGAGAAGAGGAGAGAGGAGGAGGAGCAGAGGGAACAGAGCAAAGGAGGAGCAGAGGGAACAGAGAGAAGGAGCAGAGGGAAAAAGAGAGGAGGAGGAGCAGAGGGAACAGAGAGGAGGAAAGAGGAGGAGCAGAAGAAAGAGAGAGGAGGAGGAGCAGAGGGAACAGAGAAGAGGAGGAGCAGAGGGAACAGAGAGGAGAGAGGAGGAGGAGCAGAGGGAACAGAGCGAAGGAGGAGCAGAGGGAACAGAGAGAAGGAGCAGAGGGAACAGAGAGGAGGAGGAGCAGAGGGAACAGAGAGGAGGAGGAGCAGAGGGAAAAAAGAGAGGAGGAGGAGCAGAGGGAACAGAGAGGAGGAAAGAGGAGGAGCAGAAGAAAGAGAGAGGAGGAGGAGCAGAGGGAACAGAGAAGAGGAGGAGCAGAGGGAACAGAGAGGAGAGAGGAGGAGGAGCAGAGGGAACAGAGAGGAAGAGAGAGGAGGAGGAGGAGAGAGAAAAAAGAGCTGGAGAGAGGATTTATCCATGGCCTAACTTAATAACAAAAACAGTTCAACAGTTATAATCCGCTACCTGTAAGTGACACTGAAGATGCGTTTAGAGGAACATCCCCCATCCAGTCTAGTCCACTTCATTTCTACAGCACATTTTATAAACAAAAGTTTCCTGTACAAATACAAATAAAACATCCAATAGCAGTTTAAAATAAAGCTCGACTTAAGTCCACTCGTCCTCGTTAAAACAATAAAATGAGAAACACCAAATAAGAGCCATCAATTCTATAAACTGAAATATACTGGAAGCCGGTGCAACAATGCTAAAATCAGGGTAATGTGCTCTTGTTTTTTGCTTCCAGTTAAAAGTCGTACACCAGAATTTTGGAGTGGTAAAGTGCACGGAGGCTAATACCAGAGAAAAGTGCATTACAGTCATCTAAACAAGAGGAGATAAAAGCATGTGTGACCCGTTCGAGGGTATTAAAAGAAAAACGGCTTCACTTTGGATAAAAGCCACAAATAATAAAAGCCAGATTTGATGACGTCATTCGCTTGTTTTTCAAGTTTCAAATCACGGTAAATAATGACGCTGAGGAAGGTGTTGGCAGGTTGTGAAGACGCTGCTGCTGAAACCACGGTTTTATCCCCAGTCCGTGTTCTAAGTGAATGTGGCAAATGAGGCTCCTGATGCCACGGTTACACCAGTGAATTTGTCTCCATATTTGGAAATCCAACCATGAATATCATAGCAACCACAGGAGCCAATCATGATTGAGGTCATTAAATGTGCCGCCCTCCTCATGGCAGAGCAATGATACTCTGCACCATTCTGCATGAACTGCTGGATTTCAGTGATTCTTGAGAATAATAAGGAAACTTTTAGCTTTTATCATCAAACTTTAAATCGTAATTTTAAGTCATTGATTTATGTTCTATGTTCTGTTAGGTGTGAACAACAACAGAGTTTCAATTTAACGAAATTCACTTTACTTTGTTAGTTATGCTAGTTAAGATTCTAGCAACATTAGCTATTCTAACTGATTTATTTTGTCATTTTATTTAAAAAATAGTCAGTCGGGGCAGGAAAGTGAACTTACTTAGCAGCGAAACGTGCTAGCTGTCAATCAAACCTGTTGCTAACGGTAGGTGGCAGCAACCTCAGGGAATGAAGGCATCTGATTGGTCCGTTATTTATGTTCATATCTTGATTTAGGAACAAAACAGAGAAATAAAAAATTCAGGATCCTGTGTCGCGGATTCATATGAACATTTTAAGACCAAAATGACGAGGCCACAGCAGCAGGTACAGACAGAGGGGCGATAAGATCTGAATGTGAGTCAATGGGAAAAAGGAAGAGAAGGAGCCGGAAAAGCCTCCTGGAGCACTTCCTGTTTGGCACGTGGCAGCTAACGCTTTAGCTCTGTCCACTCATTTATACGGTCTATGGATTTATCTTGTGCCCAGTGTCGGGAACTACACCGGAAGTCGGCATCCACATTGTGAGAGAATTTAAGTAATTTATCCTCCACTTACATTTCTCTTACAAAAGTCTGTGCTTGAAGCAGCAGCTCGTACCACAGATGATCTAATGACGTGTGGCAGCAATTCAACAAATGCAACTACAGGAAGAGGAAAGAGCAGGGACTTCTAGAGAGGCAGGAGTTCAAACTAGTCACTTGCAATCAGCCACTCTGGACAGCACACTGGGGGAGCATACAGCAGAAGGAGAGTTAGTGTTTCCCACTAGTACATCTACTCCACACTCCAGGCTCCACCTATGGAGCCTTACCATCCCTTGTACTATCCAGTAGGGATGGGCAGGATTAGTCGACTATTCGACTAATCCTGCCCATCCCTCCCATGGGAGAGATCCACTCCCATGGGAGTGGATCTCTCCTTCACTGTAGTTCTCCCCGAGGTTTCTTCTTTTTCCCAGGACCCTGGGTTTTTTGGAGTTTTTCCTTGCTGAGAAGGAGGGTCTAAGGACAGGGGATGACTGGACGATGTTTCATTTGCTGCTTTACATGAATGTTGTTTATTCCTGTTTTGATATGTCTGTGTGTATGTTTTGCTCATCCATATCTTGGAACGCCCTTAGAGGCAACTGTTGTTGCGATTTTGGGCGCTACAAAATAACTTGAATTGAATTGAATTGAACTATTCGAAAATTGATCATTAAGAATTTCGTTGATCATGTTCATTTTAATCGACAAACTGAATGTAGGTTGCTGTGTGTAACGTAGTGTAAGGAGTCGAGGCACAAACACTGGAGTTACAGCCTCACAGTCCCACATCTATCCCCCAATGAGCGCATTTACCTGCACATCAGTGTCCTGGGTATGATCGGGTTTTTTGAGTATCGCAGTTTTGCATGTATACACAGTATCTCCAATGCAACATACACAGAACAGAGTCGTGTCCTTTAGTCCAACAGAAGCTGACCACATCAGTGCACAAAGAGCTGTTTTTTTTTTTGCTTACGCAAATGAACCATGTGGTTTTAAGTTTAGTTTCAGTAAGACGTAAACAAATGTGCGCAAAGGTGCATTAAACACATTTTAATCTCACACGAGCTGATGTGGCTCTATAGTGGTGATGGTTTATATGTTGTAAAGTTGAGTTTATTTATGCAAATTACTAACAGTAATAATAGTGATGATAATTGTAAGATAAAATGGTAATGATTAATCGATCGATCGTTAATTTTCCCGATGATCGATTAAGAAAAATTAATCGAATGCCCATCCCAACTATCCAGTACAAGGGACGTGGGCTGCACATGGGCCTGTGAGTGGGAGGCCTACATCCTTGTTGTCCCTCTTGCACTGATAGCACACACAGAAAGGCGAGCAGTCAGGCAAAGGAACTAAAGTTACAAACAATGAATGAGATAGTGAGAGTGAAAATGAGGGTTGTGAGTTTCTCCACAGTGAAATGTGTTATGAGCTGAGGGATCGTGGCAATAATAACAAAAGCAGTGCAGACAGAAGCAAAGCTAATCCTGCAAGTGGAGGATAAATTACTTAAATTCTCTTACACACGTTTCCAAACGTCTTCCAGTAAGTGTGAACAGAGCTTAGTGTGAAGAAAGCTTATGAATTCATCCTGGTGAATAAATAGAATGCATGAGGTAAGTGAGGAATAACTTTGGACTAACCAATATATCGGCCCAACTGATATATTAGTCTGCCGATATGGGCACTTGGAAACATATGGGCCGATATTCCACATGGACATGTTTTACCTTGTTATAAATCTTAGACTCTCTATATTCTGTCCATTTAATCCATTTACAGACAGATAAATGTCCTAATATGTGGTGCCGCATCAGGATTTATCTGAGGAGTCATTTGTCTGTGTCCGTCCTGCCCCTGAACACATCACCATGTGCACTTGTTTACAGCCACAGTCATAGATCCACGTGCACAACACTGAGATTCTCTTCTTTTTCCGGATGCTCAGTGTGAGTCTGGATTAAAGGACAGTTCTTAGTGCAGACTTGTGATCTGAGAGGAGCCTGTGTGAGGCTGAGTGTTGAAATGTGTCGGTTTGAAGCTCGTTTTGGTTCTTTCTCATTGGTTAGAGATTAGCTGCTGTAGCTCGCACACATAAACAGGCTGTTTTCTCTTCTATTAGCGACTGTAAAGTGACTATACTGGCTGTATATATGTTACTGGACACGCACTGATATGTAAATGAGCTGTGAATAGAAGTGTGAATTATCGGCATTTAGCAGATCATTAATTACAGCGGCGCACATGCATTTACCGCTAAAGGCTAATAGCGGTAGTTTACTTACAGTACTTTCTTTACTGGCTAGAATATCGTACAAAAACACCATTAGGCCGACTGACTGTCTTTAAATATGACGTAAAGAGGCAGAAGAACAGTAAATGTCGCCTAAATAAACCCAACTGAAAATCCAATAGAGCCAAACCTAAGTTTTATAAACAACTGAAGATTTACATTGAATTTTTACGTCATAAATATATTGGCAGTTGTATCAGCAGCTCCAACTCTCATTTTATTGGTATCATATCGGCTGCAACAAAATCCATATCGGTCGGGCCCTACTTTGGACCACTGCAAACTCTTTCCAATCCAATCCACTTTATTTATATAGCACATTTCATAAACTGAAAGCGTTTCCAAAGTGCTGCACAAAAACATCATTTAAAATAAACAAATAACCACAGAAACTGTTTAAAATAAACAAGTAATCAAATGCCCTACCAGAGTGCATACAAATAAATATACCATAAAATAATAAAAACAATAAAAAATAAAAACGCTAATAAATAAATACTATAACAACAATAAAATAATAAAAAAAAACCTAGAACACAATAAAAGACACAGAGGACCACACAAATCATGCGGTGTTAAAAGCCAGAGAATAAAAGTGGGTCTTAAGACGAGACTTAAAACACTCCACTGTGGGAGCTGCTCGGACGTGGGGGGGCAGGGCGTTCCATAGTTTAGGACCAACCACAGAAAAAGCTCTGTCCCCTCTGGATTTAAGTCTGGTCTTAGGCACCACGAGCTGGAGCTGCCCTCAGACCTCAGAGTGGAGATTTGGATGAGGTCCGAGATGTAATCTGAGGCCAGTCCATTCAAGGCTTTAAAAACAAACAATAAAATTTTAAAATCAATTCTAAAATGAACAGGAAGCCAGTGCAAAGACGCAAGAATAGGGGTGATGTGCTCACGTTTTTTGATTCCTGTTAAAAGTCGTGCCGCGGAGTTCTGGACTAACTGTAAGCGTGAAAGAGCATTTTGTGATATGCCAGTATAAAGAGCATTACAGTCGTCCAGACGCGAAGAAATAAAGGAACTAGTTCTGTTTTTCCCATTTTTAAGTACAGCATCATCAATTCACACTATGATTTTTAGAGATACATTTTCGTTCCATTCACAAGACGAATGAGCAAACTGTGACTTGTGTTAAAGCTGCATTGTGTAACTTTTCTAGTGGAGGGTCCTCCATGGAGATTATTATTATTGCTTCGTCTGGAATGTTCCACAGTAGGGCATTAAACCTTTCTATCTTTGTGAAGACCAAACTAGACCAACTTACAAGTCAGATCTGTGGAGAGGCGACGCCGCTCACAGTCAGAATTCCTGTTTTTCGAGGTATTTTTCAGCTCTAAAACCACCTGTAATTGAATAAACATAAGATATAGCTGGTTAATATCGTACTTTGGAACATTCCAGGCAGAGCAATGGTGTATCCATAGAAACAAGCAGGTGACGGGCCCCCAACAAGTTACACAGTGTGACTTTAAAGCTAATTTCACTTGTAACGTGGTTTGGATGATAAAAGTGTCTAATAAAAGGAACTCGACAGGTTAATTGTTCAGCAGGAGAGCGCCGCTGAAGTGCCAATAAAAGAACCCTGGAGCAAAAAGTAGAATTAATTTGTTCCAAAAAAGATCCTTAGTAAAACTCTAATTCATTTCACTTGTCTATTTCCACTTTGTTCACTCACTATTAACGTGAAGAATTATGCACTAAAGATGAAACATGACCTTACCTTTTGTACCCGGCACCTCTTCGACTTCGGATATTGAAGGATGGGATGAAATACTGACGACCAATTGGCCCCGTGCACGAAAACAATTGGCGACCTCACTCACGTAATTTTTCTGGTAATGAGTGTAATATATAACACTACGATATTAATGAAACAATACATACATTACATACAATACACTACAATACAGCTATCTTTTTTTATATGATTTAGTTCTATTTAGTTTTATTCTATGTTTTAGTTCATTTGGTTCAGTGATTTCCAGCATTTTTAATCAGTGAAAATAAGAATTGAGCTTTCTCACACTACAAAAAAGGATTTTCTTGACTTGAATTAAGCAGATTCATCTTAAAAGATACATTTTAAGATTTTTTTTACTTAATAAGATGAGTTTTTTTGACTTGTTTCAAGATATTCCATCCTGATATATCTTATCTAGATATTACAACTTATTCTAAGCACTTTTTAGATTAAATCAAGCCAGGTTAAGCCTCTTTAACTTCCATCTCAAACCAATAAGGTGAAAAATCTTGCCATAAATACTTGAAACTAGTGTTTTCTGCTTAGAACAAGACTCATATTTTGTCTTGTTTCTTACTGCACTGGCAGATAATTTCACTTAAAATAAGGCATTTTACTTCAAAATTGATATTTTTCTTATTTTTTGATAGGGCTTTTTTGCAGTGCAGACTATTTTATTTTATTTCTTTATTTGATTGGGACAGTGGACGTTCATGGACAGACATGATAAGACACATAAATGCTGGATTGGAGCCTAAAAGACTCATTTCCATGTGTAGCCCCAGGGGCAGGGGTCACACAGGGGTCACAGTAGATTACAAAATAACAAATGTAGTTAATATGACTAACTTAGGTTCAATGGCAGGTCCTCGTCTCCAGCGAATCACAGCTCACTTCTGCCATGCCTCAATTTCCCAGAAGCCTATTTGTAGCAGCCTTTCCTGAATAACTCGATGCCACCGTCCCAACCCTGATCCGTTCACTTCCAGACAAAAGATGTCTACGAGGGGGGTCCCGCCCTACTGGGCCATGTGAATATTGAGACCGAACCCCCACCCTGAGTCTCAACCCGCCTCGTCTCCATATAATAGATTGTATAATAGATTGTGTAGATTGTTTATATTGCGAATTTAATAATAAACGTGAATCCACTGTACTCGTATGCAACTTTATTAGCAGCTTCCTCGTTACATTGCGCCAACAACATAACCAGTGTGGTAAATACCTGACAGTATTCGGGGTCCCCATCTCCGAATTGTTAAGCAATACAGATCTACATTTTCAATATGCAGAAGCCTATGCAAAGTGGTGTATTACAAGGTAAGCAAACGAGTAAATAAATGTTAGGTATCGACACGCAGTCAGTGCACTTGTCAAGGACCAGGGTTTTCAAGACAATAACTGGGGACAGAACAGTCACATAACGGGTGAAATAATGTGCTGTGACCGTGAGGTAGTTCTCATTACTGAGGGACGTCCAGTGATCTGCAGTTAGTCTGTGTTTGTCGCCCCAACTCCCGTGGTACCCAGGGCACTCGCGCTGGGACTTTCAGGCCACGTCGTGCTCGGACACGGTTGTCTGAGGCCTTGTCCACACGTAGCCGGGTATCTGATAAACCGAAGATGTTTTGCTGCGTTTTGACCTGTCATCCACACGAACACGCATCAAAAACGAGTATTCAGGGAAAACTCCGGCCAAAGTGAAGATTTTTGAAAACTCCGTTTATGCGTGTTTGTGTGGACAGAGATAACTGGGGTTTTGCGTTTTAAAACGTCACTGTCTGCGCCAAAAAATATGAATCTGCCCTGACGTCAAACGTGCGACATTTGTTTAGGCGACTGCAATAGCCAAAGCCAAAGCAGACTATGGATCGGAGTCGTTTCTTGAGAGCTGTGTGTGTGTTGAGAGCAGAATTTAGGAGCAATTCTGACTCCGAGTCTGTCCAGACAAAGGAGCTCGGCGCCCTGTTTTCTGTTGTTTAAGTTTAGGCGGAAGTGACAGTTAAGTGATGGAAATAACGCCATCTACAGGTTTGGAATGTGTATGAATGTGGTTGAAAACGCAGATGTTCGGTTATGTGTGGAAGGTATTTTTTTCGAAGACGAGGTGGTGTGGATAAAACTATTTTTATAAACGGAGGGGGGGAAATGTTCGGTTTTAAAAATACCCGGCTACGTGTGTACATGGCCTGAAGTTCTGCGTTCGCACCTGTTGGGTTGCGGCCAGGGCGTCGTCGTACGGCACTGTGGAGAGGTGGAGCTGCAGTTTTGTCGGAGAGGGTGGGTCCAGCGGCAGGAGGTGTCTGTTGTGTGGTGGGGCGGGTGTGGGTCCTGCTGCGATGTGCACTCCTCCGTGTGTTTGTGGATGTGGTGGTGCAGGGGGAGAGAAGTTGTCCGTGGTCCTTGTCGCAGATTCTCCGTATGTTTTGAAGTGGACTTTGTTTCGTGTTTTCCTCGTGCGGGGGCATCGATGCAGATGTGTCGTGCTTTGACCCACCTCCTCCAAACGGGACTTCTCAGTTTCGTACAAATTGTTTTCCTTCTTGTTTACAACCAGATCGTGGAGTTTTTCTAACGTTACAGCCTTTTTAGGGGGTGGGATGGCTTAATCGCACACTGAACATAACGTGTATAACATCAAAATAAAAGATTTTTTAAAATAAAAGATTGTTCAGATTCCGATAACAAATACAACGGAAATAATTAATTATTTCTTGGCCGGTACCGGTCCCCGGCCCCGGGGTTGGGGACCACTGCTCTATACAACATTCAATAACTGTGCAATAACAGACTGTATTAAAAAAGAAACACTAATGTATGCAACTTTGGTGTGACCAGAGCCAGTTTTTCAATTGTGTTTTGAAAGAATGATCTGTGGGACTTTCTCTCAGCGCTGATGGGAGGATGTTCCACAGGTTCCCTCCTCGGACAGACAGGTCCGACCAAAGGTGGTGCCTGTGGGGATGATCAAGTCCCCTCTGGTGGTGGCTCGTGTCGTCCTTAGTGTGTTCTCTTTACTCTCTCTTTCTCAAGGCTCTTTTATTTTTTCTAATAAGTCTCCTCCTAATATAGACTGTAGGGGAGTGACATTATCAGTCTTTTCGTTTTTTGCTTTTGATTTTTGATTCTTTTCTTTTCCTCCTGAGTCTGTCTCTCCTCTCACTACATTGACAATGTCGTCAATGTCATGACGCCTACATTTTCTGTCCAATTACAGTTTCCTCAGTTAAAAGGGTTCAAATTTCATAATAATTCAGCACACTTCTGTAGTACCTCTGACCTCCGTGGAAGCAAATCGTTTTTCAGAAATCATTTAGTCATTCTGCATGTTTTTTGTACTTAAAGTGTTAAAATGTCAAGTGGTGTGACGGTGCATTACTAGGTGCAATAGGGTCGTTCCACCTGAAATCACCCAAATTCTCAGAATCTTCCCAGGTGACTGTCTCAGAATTTAATGACTTTTTTTTGTAAGGTCCTTCACATGTGTAATGAACACAGGCCAAGTTATTTGCTCTAATTCCTAATAGTTTTTGAGAAACACATTTTTACAAAATCAGGTGTCATACCCCTCTATTTTGCTCGCAAGTGCTTTTTGGGCTTTGTCTCATTTTCACAGAGCTGTAGCTCAGTGGTGCATGTACAGGGCTCAAATTTGGTCTGTTCAATATCTACCACCTGTATTTTCAGGAAAACTGTACTACATGGTTTACTTTGGGATTTATAGCCTGTTGAAAATGGCCATTTGTGACTTTCTGAACATTTTTTCCTAAAATGTTAGGGGTTCTACAGAAAAAGCCTATGGAGTGATCATCTTCCCATTTTAGATTTTAGTTTATGAGGGTATTTGCTTGTTCCAAAAGAAGTGGGATGTCCATCTGATGGAGGGTCTTTGAGTAATAGCTGCACCAAGACAGGTCCTACTCAAAAAAATCACAAAAACGACTCTTTAGTCTATGTTAAATTTGACCACGTAGTCAGGTACTCAGACACTTCAAACTTTTATTTTTAGGTAGAAGGTATAAGGATCAGTTTGTAGTAAAGTTTTTTTTATCTATGTAAAATGACTTCATAGTAAAAAAAAAAAAAAAAATAAATATATATATATATAAATATATATATATATATATATATATATATATATATATATATATATATATATATATATATATATATAGAATTTTATACTTTTTTTTTTTTGCAAAAACAAGGGTAAAAAATGCATTAATAATCACACATGTTTGAGTAACCCTTTATTATATCTGTCTGCATCTCCAAAGCTCAAAATGCTCTGTTCCACCTCATGATGTCATGTAGTGGTAGTTTTCTAGTGAACAGCTCCTTTTACCTTTTGTTCAGTTGAAATGAGCAATTCCAGGGCTGAAATTGTCCAAATGATTCTAGTGAAGGTGTATGACATATTTTACTCACTGCTATATATTTTGAGGGACTTGATTCTGTTCTATTGGATGTTCTTCCTGGCACATCTTCAGTCAGTGGAGTGAGCGATGGAGCCACGTGTCCTTGGGCAAGACACTTAGCCCTCCTCTAGCGTCTGTGTGCTCTGATGTACGAGTGTGAGTGAAGTGCTTCATTTAAAGCACTCTGAGGGTCTGCCAAGGTTAAAAGGTGTCACCACGGGTCAGCAGTTTCTATAACAGATCGACGTCGAGTGTCTTTCTTCACTCCACAAAAATCCAATTTAGTTTATTCACTTAAAGGTGCATTGTGTAACTTTTCTGGTGGAGGGTCTGCGAAACACTTTTACACAAAACTGACTCTTGTGAGCTTGAAGCCGCGTTAGAATGTTGTTACCTCCTCAAAAACGTACCTGGAGTTGTGTTTTGTTTCATTCATACATGTTTGTGTAATCCGGTATTATTAGTCTACATCTCCAAAGCTCAAAATGCACCTTGTGATGTCATGCAGTGGTAATTTTCAAGTTCTGTTAACCTTTTGTTCGATAGGGATTGGCGACTCCAGGCCTCAAATTATCCGAATGATTTTACTGAAAGTGTACAGAGTTTAAAAACACAGTGGAGCACTTCCTGTATTACCGAAAATCCTGTAATGTGGGCCCTTTAAAGATCAGGTAGAAAGATAGAGGCCTAACTAAATATATATAAAAAAAATGCCACAAACTGAAGTCATCTACGTTAAAAAGAACTTGGTAAGCTTTCATTCATTGGATTTTGAATTGATTGTTGATTTTATATTTTACAATTTTAATAAAAGTGTCTGTTTGCTTTGAGACACCGTGAGTGTCACTAAGGCGGATAGAGCGGCTGGATTTACAGTGAGTTACCCTTGCACAGATGACGTGAGGCAGGATTTGCAGGGTTCAAATTCTTTAGTGCCATTCCCCCCTCCCGATGTCCTCCATCTTGAGCTGGCCCGGAACTTAAACGGTGTCTGGGATTCTTTTGGCCAGACACCTGGACACAAGACACGGGTGAGTAAAAGCACTACTGCATTCATCACATACACACGCATACCACTCCCACTTTAAAATACCTACAGGACACACACGCAAACACACACGAGACACAACCAATTTAAAATATATCTCTGCAGACCGGCGGCCGCCATTACCGGAAGTGCCCTGCCTGACCGGAACTTGCACGACAAAAGATAAAGTTTTAATAAATATTTTAAAACAATACAAATGTGTGCAATGTAAATATATATAAAGTGCAAAGTGAATGAAAGTGCACATGTGAATACTTTACTCGTAATGAACGGCCTGTTCGTTACAGTGAAACACAGAGCCAATGTCCAGTGATGGAAGAAGTACCAAAGCAAAAACATACTCAAGTGAAAGTATAAGTATAACTTAGAATAAATCTACTTACCGAAAGCATTAAAGTACCTGTTTAATAATATACTTAAAGGGCCTGATCTTGCCCCCAGTCTTAACAGTAGCACAAATGTGTGGGGTGGAGCTCTAAACCAGAGGTGGAGTGGAACAGACTGAAGGCGTGGTGTGGTCTGAGGGCGTGGTGTGGTCTGAGGGCGTGGTGCGGTGCGGACTGAGGGCGTGGTGTGGTCTGAGGGCGTGGTGTGGTGCGGACTGAGGGTGTGGTGTGGTGCGGACTGAGGGTGTGGTGTGGTCTGAGGGCGTGGTGTGGTGCGGACTGAGGGCGTGGTGTGGTGCAGACTGAGGGCGTGGTGTGGTGCGGACTGAGGGCGTGGTGTGGTGCAGACTGAGGGCGTGGTGTGGTGCGGACTGAGGGTGTGGTGTGGTCTGAGGGCGTGGTGTGGTGTGGTCTGAGGGCGTGGTGTGGTGCGGACTGAGGGCGTGGTGTGGTGTGGTCTGAGGGCGTGGTGTGGTGCGGTCTGAGGGCGTGGTGTGGTGTGGTCTGAGGGCGTGGTGTGGTGCAGACTGAGGGCGTGGTGTGGTGCAGACTGAGGGCGTGGTGTGGTCTGAGGGCGTGGTGTGGTGCAGACTGAGGGCGTGGTGTGGACTGAGGGCGTGGTGTGGTGCGTTCAGTGAACTGTCAGAATCGTAGAATCGTCCATTGAAAACTAGTCCATTGAAAAACAATGTGTTAGACTTCTTTTATTTGGAAATATATTAGGATGATAAATGCTGAAGATTCATAACATGTTTGTGTGCTGTCCGGATGCCCTCCCACAAAAGAGCCCCGCCCCTCGCCGCCTCCTGTATAGGCTCAGCTCTGCTCTATAGTTTGGTTTGATCTGGAGCTGTACAAAAGCTGCTCATTCAGATTCAGATTCAGGCCGTTTACAGCTCTGTACTAAAGTGTGTTTTCTTAGCCTGTGTGTGGCCCTAATGCTGTGATGTCATATTTCCTCACATCCTCGTGCCCTTTCATCAGCTTAATTTCATTTCGCAACTAAATTATTTCCAGAGTGCTGCTTTGGTTAGTTTATAAAGTTAGTCACCAGTAGGTAGGCGACCATCAGAACCGTAGATAATCCTGAGTCTGAGCCGACACTGGACTCAGAGATCATCGCATTCTCTGACTGCTCGGGGCCGTGACAGTGGAGCAGATGCACATCGCATATGTGCTGCTTTCTTGGCAGCAGCGATCAGCAGAGCTTTGATCAGTGGTGTATAGTAGATGTACAGTGCATATAGAGACATACAGTGCATATAGACATGTAGGCTATAGAGCATAATGAGCACTGCTCTGTACAGACACCTGCACATCCTGCTCTGTGCACATATGGGGCAAACGAGCCACTTGTGCGGGGCAAATGCAAGTTGTGCAGTTACCCTCCCCTTGGGGCAAATGCAGGTCGTGCAGTCTCCCTCTTCTTGAGGCAAGTGCAGGTCGTGCAGTCACCCTCCCCTTGTGTTCATGGTTTACTCCAAGTCTGTACAGGAACATCAGAAACATTTAACATGAACACTAAACAATTCCACAATCTCTGAGACATCCACCTGTGTGGGACCAAATGCAGTGGACACCCATGAGACGAGACTGAGCGGTCAGCAGCAGCAGCAGTGGACACTCGTACCTCAGGTGAGAGACACGGGAGCCAGAACCAGGACGGGAGGGAACCAGTGCGACCAGGGGGAGGCTGCACTCACTGTGGGATGGGGAGTGTGTGAGAGACAGTGGTCTGCTGTGTAATAAGAGGAAACTAAAGAGGTTGACAGGGTTCATGCGTGTGAGTGCCAGTTCTGTCACGGCCCATCTAAAATTCTGTATTTTTGCACCTGTACTGGTGCGTACTTAAATCATGGGGCTCCAGAGCTTTCTTTGTCCCCACATCCCTCTGTGCTGCTGTAATGAAGCAAAGACATCACAGACATTCCCCACAGGGGCAGTGCTTTTAAATGCTACAGCACAGATTGGTTTTCAGACTCCATCACTGTACATGTGCTTGTGCCGTCCCACTCCAGAATCCAGCAGTGAAGAACAGCCTGACCCCAGCTCCTTAGCGCTTGTGCTACTGCTCAGATTGGGGGCAAGATACAGGCCAATGAGTAAAATGTGAAAGTATTTTGTGCAGATTTTGAGGTTGAATACAGTTTCAAATGTTGTGGTTTTGGTCAAGATTTGTTATGAATTTTGTTCAACAAAAACAATGGAATTTATATAAATTTTTTCATGGCTGTTTTTATATTTGTATATTTTTGCTCAAACTACAAATGTGTCCAAAATAAACCTGTCCATGTATCATTCTTTTGAATCTCAATTAAGAATGAAAAACAAGAAAATAGAGGTCGAAATTTGTTTTTTGTTTGACACTAAAACAGAATGAAACAGTTTTCCCATTTTATTGTCTTTCGTTCTCCTCTCAGGCTTTTCACCAGGTCTCACTCAATAATAATTAAAACAAACAAACTTATTTTTCAGTGCTGTTTGAAAATGTAGTGGAGTAGAAAGTACAGATACCTTAAATGTATACTGAAGTACTTTTACTACTTTTAATTTGTAAGGTTCCACCACTGCCAAGGTCACTGCAGCTGATCTTAGAACGTGATTTTCTACATTTATTCCCAGAGAACGACCGGAACACATTATTATTTACACTGTCCTAACAATGGCATGCTGTGCTTTAAACCAAGTAATTCTTTCTATATGTATTCCTGTATTGACTCATGTATATTTAATTGTTGCTTGAGAAATCCTACATATTCTACATATTCTATCCCTTTTTTGTCCAGATTTTTCCTCTCCCTCTCCGTGATGTCTTTGCTCCAGCAGACCACACCATACAGCAGTGTTATTCGGAACGATTTTAGATTTAAAGGAAGGATGACGTTGGGTGGTATTTGAAGGTAAAATATTCTGTGTAGTTCCTGGAATTACCCATTTCTCCTGAACCAAAGGTAAAAGGAGCTGTTCACTTGAAAACTACCACTACATCCAACCCACTTTATTTCTATAGCATATTTTATAAACACGACCGTTTCCAAAGTGCTGCTATTAGTACATTAAAAGACAGTAAATCATAAATAAAAACAATAAAAAAAGTGTTAAAATGCATAAAGCTAAAAATGATAAAACAATGAAGAAAATAAATAAATAAATAAATAAATAAAATACACACAACTCACGTGGTGTTAAAAGCCAGAGAGTAAATGTGGGTCTTAAGGGGAACTTTGGCACGTTTGAAGCTAAAGTCCATTGCTAGAGGTGATGGAATTCTGTCCGAAGCCAAAAAGGAGGAAGATCTTGCTGTGGTAATGAGCCTGTCAAGGCAACAAACTAGTGTAGTGATGGGGGCTTCCACGTAAAACACCAATTTGCTTCACACTGAAGAAGCTTAACACCACTTTAACCCATCTTACAACAGCCACGAGTCTAACAAACAAAAGGCTCTGCCTGGTTCACTCATTAGTGTCTGGAAACGTTAGAAAACAACTTTATAAGCAGCCTTACACTTATCTTTGTTGATTTCCCACTGTGCATGCGAAAGCCCAAATGACTCTATTGACAATGCTGTTTCTAATCCCATTAATTTAATACATTTATTTATTGAAAAACGCTGTGGTTAAGTATTTAAATCATCACCACAGTATTCTTCTTCACCGTCAGTTGTTGATCCTCACTTGTTGCTTCTGGCCGCTTGAGCCACTTGCCGCTGCTGGAGTATCTCTTCCTGCAACAACAAACTCACGTGATTTCAGAGCGAGAGTTCAGCTTGCAATATGGTCAATTTTTGGAGACCCGCACCCGCCCATAAACCCCTGATTATATCAAAGTTAAACCCACACCTGCCCGTGCCGTGATAAATCACACAAATCATTCCAACTTTCCATCCATCCATCTTCTTCCGCTTTGTCCAGCTGGGTCACAGGGACAGCTGCCCAATCCTCATAGCACCTGACCCCCCCATGAACCCCTCTGTGAGTGGTGAGCCCACAGGAGGGTGGACGTCATGGTCCATGATGTTAGTTCATAGTGCTGCATGTTTTTAAGTTTCAAGCTTTAAGTACCAACTTTCCGACATACTTTGTTATTTTTTTATGTGTGTCTCAGCGAACAACAATGAACAAATTGCAATAGTAAGTAGCCGCCAATTTCTTTTCTTTCAACTAAACTTGTGAGCTAAACATTTTGCTCTACCTGAGCCCTAAATATCACAATAACAACCAAACGAACAACGAAAAAACAACCGATGTCAGTCTCACCAAGGTTACTGTGCAGGAACAGTATATCGATATCGAATAACAGTAGGAACAGTATATTACATAACAAATCCAGCGCAGGAAAAGTCTCTCACTGGCAGCGCTGGATGCAGGAACTGAGAGCACACCACAAGCAATAATTGCCAGGTTGGGGAAATCCTTTTGATGTTCTTTCCACCACTGAAGAACATCGGAAGAATCCCCCTTATGTGGCTTGAGTTTGATGCTGAATTCGTCTTCGTTCAGCTCGGTGTCATTGCTGGAATCCTCCACATCGGATAAATGATCAGATGGGGAACGACGGGGTGTCTTTGCCGCTCGGTTCACAGCCTCAGTGCTGTGGCCTGCGGTTGGTTTGATATTGGAGACTGGAAATTTGACACATAAGATATTTAACCTGTGATGTACATCACAGATTCTTTTCAAGTACAGTAGTTATATAAAAAAAAAATCATACTAAACTATATCTTACCCTCCACAAGACGCCAAGCTTCATTGCGAATTCCCATTATTTCAGCTTCAGTGGACAGCAGCTTCAGGCTTTTCAATTGTGGGTGTAAAAACATGGCCAATTTGTGCAGGGGACACAGTTGAAATTTGTCATCAAGAACCTTGAGACATTTTTCCTTCAGCGATGACAATGTCATGCTGTCAGTCGAACATTGCTGAAGGTGACGTCTGAGGCGCTCCAACCACACAGCTGTCAAGTGAATGGTGGGAGTTTTGGAGGCTTCTAAGGCTTTGGATCGTAACAAAAAAGCCACGATGTCATTCAAAGTCTCCATGCTAATAGGGGCGTCTCCACAGATGCTTTCAGTGTTTTCTCCAGACGACTCTGGAGATGTGTCTGCTTAAAGTAAGTCACAAGCGATTTGGCAGACTCGATGAGTCCAGACACCTCTTCACCAAACAGATCTTCTTCGGTGTGTTTTCCAAGTGTGGTATGCAGTACTGTGTTCAGGTTATGAGCTGCACAGTTCAACCTTGTGACTGTACGAAGAGCAGCGACAATGATTGAGCCTTTGTCAGTTACATACACCAGTTTAGGAAAAAGCTCCTCAAGTCCAAATTTATGGAGTGCATGGATTAAGACTATTGTCTGCTGTTTTGTGTAAAGTGTGTTCCCATTCCGCGGTGCAAAGCACTCGCTCCTTCAGCTCCCAATCTCAGTTAATGTCATGCAAGGTCACACAGAGATAGCCTACTTTTCGGAAATTATCCGTCCAGAAATCGCGCATAACAGCCCCGTTACAGTCGGGCATCTGTGACCTTAGCTCAGGAATATTGCTTTGTCTGGTGTCTTCGGCACACTTCTTAAGTCTACAAGAGACAGTGGTTGGATCGGGCAAAAGCTGCAGCGCATCCACTCTACCTACCCGCGCTCCAACGTCTATTAAACCCTGAGCTAACTGTCTCAAAGGATCTAATGTCCTGACTCACAAATATCACCGCCAACTGCGCTATGACCTTCTTGTCCAGAGGGACCAGTGGTGCAGATTGGAGCCGCGTTTCTGTCAGTCTGTCCCAGGGCAGCTGTGGCTACAATAGTTTTATACACCAGCGAGTGTGGAGTGAATGAAGAATGAACTGTAAAGCGCTTCGGGTATGTTGAAAGGAGCTATATAAATGTAATGATTCATTAATTAATTGATGATTAATTAAATAATTAACCACAGCGTTTCTCAAAAAATATAATTCACTCATAAATGGGATGGGAAATGACATTTGCAATCGAGATGTTTTGTGGGGGTCAGTCCATTCAAAGCTTTAAAAACAAATAATAAAATCTTAAAATCAACTCTAAATCAAACAGGAAGCCAGTGCAAAGATGCAAGTACACGACGTCACAAGGTGGAACTTAGCATTTTGAGCTTTGGAGATGACAGACTAATAATAAAAGATTACTCAAAATGTGTGAATGAAACAAAACACAACTCCAGGTCGATTTTTGAGGAGGTAACAACATTCTAACATGTCTTAAAGCTCACAAGAGTCAATTTTGCGTAATGTTGGACCTTTAACATCTTGTCATATTACCTGAAGTAGGGTCATCTTGTTGGTCTATTTTGTTTTTGTTTTGTTTTTACTCTTAACATTATTGAATTGTATTTTAGATGCTTGTGGCTCCTGGTGCAACAGGACATCATCTAATTTCCAAGTCCAAAGCTCCAAACGATCGTGGTAGATGAGACGATTTCAGCAGATGGAAGCAGCTTAGACTCAGGCATTTCTTCAGTTTATACATTCATCGTTTTGCCTGTGACATCATACATTTTCTCTGCTTCTAAATGTCACAAATACATTTAACTTCTTTGAATTCTTCGAATAAAAACTTCTTCAACTCTGTGAAGTCTTTGTCATGGCTTAAAAGTAACACTAAAGTTGTGTTGTCAGCGGGATTGTTCAATGGTATTTCTATTGAAAATCTTTAAGTGTGGGCTTGACACTTGGCCTGTGCTTCGTGCGGTCTGTTCATCGATGTGGGTCTGAGGTTTTATTCTGTCAATAATCTTCGCTAGGATCAGTATGTGTGTCGCATCATTTGCATTATTGTATTGTGGAGATGTTGTTTGGAAGGTGGGCTGGTGACTTTTAATTTGTTCTGCTCAAAAAGACGTCAATCTGTGTTCCAATGTTGTTTCCTCGTCGCAAACATACCTGGAGTTGTGTTTCATTTCATTTGCACTCACAGAAATTTGGATAATTTCAGCCCTGGAATTGCTGATCTCGGCTGAACAAAAGTTAAAAGGTAGATGTTAACTTGAAAACTATGAAGTCACAAAGTGGAACAGAACATTTTGAGCTTTGGAGATGTGGCAAAAAATACAAAACTACTCAAACATCTGTGGAGACCAAACTTCACTCCGTCTACCTCACTGCTTTTCCAGAGTTAACCTGCTCCTCAGCCTTTCATCTCCAACGTCCCCTTAACTCTTCTCATCCTGTCATCGTCCTCTCATTGTTCCACTTCACTCTCCTCATCCTCTCTTTATCCTTTTATTTTCCTCTTCGTCTCAACATTCCCTTTGCTCTATTCATCCTTTCATTGTCCCCTTAACTCCTCTCATCGTCCCTTCACTTTCCTCATCTTCTAATTGCCCCTTCACTCTCCTCATCCTCTCATCATCCTCTTCACTCTCCTCATCCTCTCATCATCCCCTTCATTCTCATCATCTTCTCATCATCCCCTTCATTCTCATCATCCTCTCATCATCCCCTTCATTTTCATCATCCTCTCATCATCCCCTTCACTCTCCTCATCCTCTCATCATCCTCTTCACTCTCCTCATCCTCTCATCATCCCCTTCATTCTCATCATCCTCTCATCATCCCCTTCACTCTCCTCATCCTCCCATCGAGTTCCACTTTCCTCAGCCTCTCATTGTCCCCTTCACTTTCCTCATCCTTTCATTGCCTCCTTCGCTTTCCTCATCCCTTCACTTTCCTCATCACCCCCCTTCACTCTCCTCATCCTCTCATCATCCCCTTCACTCTCTTCATTCTCCCATCGTCCACTTCACTCTCCTCATCCTCTCATCATCCCCTTCATTCTCATCATCCTCTCATCATCCCCTTCATTCTCATCATCCTCTCATCATCCCCTTCACTCTCCTCATCCTCCCATCGTCTTCCACTTTCCTCAGCCTCTCATTGTCCCCTTCACTTTCCTCATCCTTTCATCGCCTCCTTCGCTTTCCTCGTCCCTTCACTTTCCTCATCACCACCCTTCACTCTCCTCATCCTCTCATCATCCCCTTCACTCTCCTCATTCTCCCATTGTCCACTTCACTCTCCTCATCCTCTCATCATCCCCTTCTTTCCTCATCCTCTCATTGGCTTCTTCACTCTCCTCATCCTCTCATCGTCCCCTTCTTTCCTCATCCTCTCATCATCCCCTTCATTCTCATCATCCTCTCATCATCCTCTTCACTCTCCTCATCCTCTCTTTATCCTTTTATTTTCCTCTTTGTCTCAACATTCCCTTTGCTCTATTCATCCTTTCATTGTCCCCTTAACTCCTCTCATCGTCCCTTCACTTTCCTCATCTTCTAATTGCCCCTTCACTCTCCTCATCCTCTCATCATCCTCTTCACTCTCCTCATCCTCTCATCATCCCCTTCATTCTCATCATCCTCTCATCATCCCCTTCATTCTCATCATCTTCTCATCATCCCCTTCATTCTCATCATCCTCTCATCATCCCCTTCACTCTCCTCATCCTCCCATCGTCTTCCACTTTCCTCAGCCTCTCATTGTCCCCTTCACTTTCCTCATCCTTTCATCGCCTCCTTCGCTTTCCTCATCCCTTCACTTTCCTCATCACCACCCTTCACTCTCCTCATCCTCTCATCATCCCCTTCACTCTCTTCATTCTCCCATCGTCCACTTCACTCTCCTCATCCTCTCATCATCCCCTTCTTTCCTCATCCTCTCATTGGCTTCTTCACTCTCCTCATCCTCTCATCGTCCCCTTCTTTCCTCATCCTCTCATCATCCCCTGCACTCTCCTCATCCTTTCATCTTTCTCTTCACTCTTGTTATCCTCTCATCGCCCCTTCACTTTTCTCATCCTCTCATCGTCCCTTTCACTCTCCTCATCCTCTCATCATCTCCTTTGCTCTCCTCATCCTCTCATTGTCCCCTTCACTCTCCTCATCCTCTCATCATCTCCTTTGCTCTCTTCATCCTTTCATCGTCCTTTTCACCATCATCATCTGATCGTCCACCTTTACTCTCCTCATCCTTTCATTATCCACTTCGCTCTCCTCATCCTCTCATCAATAAAACTACTCATACTTTGTTTGTTGTTTGGAATAGTTTTGAGCTTTGCAAACTTGAAAACCTTTGAGAAACCTCCTGATATTAAAAATGGATTCACCACAACAACGAGCCGGATCAGACTTACAGACGTCTTTAAAGACCCGGCGGTGGGAGCGAGGGGATTAGAGAGATGCCGGGACTGACTTTTCAACAACTGCTGCCACAAATGAAAAAGACACTCACAAAGACTTGGCAACAATTAGAGGATTCTACAAAGCTGAACTTCAACAAAGCAGGTGCAGAGTTAGTGGTTATAAAATGACAGGAAATAAACACATCATTTGGAAGAAGCCACAGTCGGGAAGAGCTGTGGGGTTAATCAGACTTCAGTGGATTCAGGAGAAGCTGTGGTATTAGCAGAGGCAACATTGGACACTTTGATTTAGTTTTTACTGCTCTTTGCTCCCTCTGCAGACTGGATTTCCATGTGTCCGATGGGTCTTGCAGATGATTCTTTTCCACTGCCTCGGTGTGCACCTGCTGCACAACCGGGAGCACGGCCACACTGATAACAGCCCGGCTTAAAGGGACAGTTTGGAATTCTGGACATAGGACCTCATTTCCTGGTGAGTGTTGAAGACGTGTGGAGACATTCTGTCAACCGGAGGCGCTCGAGGTCAATCATGAGACTGATGCAGATCCGGGGAGAGAAAAATAAGGGGGGCTGAGCGAGGTTTGCGGGGCACTATGTGTAAGGTTTTATGTAGTAGTGTCCCGCAAACACTTGGAAACCTGACTGAAGTCCAACAGGTTCAGCTCAGACTCAGCGCGTCAGTTGTGTTCAGTCTACAGTAAAAGCACTTTGAGACCCGGTTCAGTCCAGATCTATACCAGGACTGAACCAGGTGAGGACTGAGTGTCGAGACAGACTGGAGGTGATTCCTCAGCTATAGAGCTCAGCACATACAGAGCTCACGCTTTATGGACAATCTGCTCCCAGACTCGTCCAAGACTATTCCTGGTTTAGTCCTGGTTTATTTATTTTATGCTCAACTACAGCCAAATACACACAGATTTCTATCCTATGCACACGCATGTTTCTAACAGAAAAGTCTAAACTTCAGCTCCTAACTAGTGTTTTTAAAAGTGTTTCTAAAAAAAAAGGTATTATGCGTGTGTGTGTTCCGTTTACAGTTGAACAGATCCAATAAAGTCAACCTCCCCAGTTTGACAACATATTTCTTTGGATTAGAGACAGCGGTTAATGCTTATTTTGAAAGCATTGTTCTAGTCAGGACCAGCTCTATACCTTCCATCGGGTGCTCGAGGGTTCATGGGAGTTTGCCCAACCAGGCCACATGTGTTTTGTGGACCTGGAGAAGGCATTCGACCGTGTCCCTCGTGGTGCCCTGTGGGGGGTGCTTCGGGAGTATGGGGTCCGGGGCCCTTTGCTAAGGGCTGTCTGGTCCCTGTATGACCGGAGCAGGAGCTGTGTTCGCATTGCCGGCAGTAAGTCAGACCTGTTCCCGGTGCATGTTGGACTCCGCCAGGGCTGCCCTTTGTCACCGGTTCTGTTCATTGTATTTATGGACAGAATTTCTAGGTGCAGCCAGGAGCCGGAGGGGGTCCAGTTTGGGAACCACAGAATTTCATTGCTGCTTTTTGCGGATGATGTTGTCCTGTTGGCTTCATTGAACCAGGACCTGCAGCGTGCACTGGGGCGGTTTGCAGCCGAGTGTGAAGCGGCTGGGATGAGAATCAGCTGTTCCAAATCCGAGGCCATGGTTCTCGACTGGAAAAAGGTGGATTGCCCCATCTCTGGGTGGGGAGTCTCTGCCTCAAGTGGAGGAGTTCAAGTATCTCGGGGTTTTGTTCACGAGTGAGGGGAGGATGGAGCGTGAGTTTGACAGGCGGATCAGTGCAGCGTCGGCAGTGATGCGGTCGCTGCATCGGACCGTTGTGGTGAAGAGGGTCAATTTACCAGTCAATCTACGTTCCTACCCTCACCTATGGTCATGAGCTCTGGGTTATGACCGAAAGGACGAGATCGCGGATACAAGCGGCCGAAATGAGTTTCCTCTGCAGAGTGGCCAGGTGCTCCCTTAGAGATAGGGTGAGGAGCTCGGTCACACGGGAGGGGCTCGGAGTAGAGTCGCTGCTCCTCCATGTCGAGAGGAGCCAGCTGAGGTGACTCGGGCATCTGGTCCGGATGCCTCCTGGACGCCTCCCTTGGGAGGTATTCTGGGCATGTCCGGGTAGGAGGCCCCAGGGAAGACCCAGGACACGCTGGAGGGACTATGTCTCTCGGCTGGCCTGGGAACGCCTCGGGGTCCGTCCGGAGGAGCTGGAGGAAGTGGCTGGGGAGAGGAAGCTTGGGAGCCCCTGCTTAGACTGCTGCCCCCGCGACCCGGCCCCGGATAAGCGGAAGAAGATGGATGGATGGATGGATGGATGTTCTAGTCAGTCTGCACTTGCACTTTTTTGTTACACACCATTGTCACTGAAATAAAAACTTAATGTTTCATAATTTAAATACAAGGACTGGATGGAATATTTAAAAAAGTGTCTCCACTCATCTCCAACACTCTGGCTCATGATGAAATGAGGCCCTATGTCCAAAATTCTGAACTGTCCCTTTAAGTTCAGCTCATTTGTCTCTGAGTGAAGCTACTGAATGCATAATTGCTACGTTTACATGAGAGCTTTAATTCCAAATAAAAATGAATTCTGCTTTAAAAAGACCATGTAAACACTTAATTCCTGATGAAAATTATGATTCGGAATTAAACTTTAATTCCAAAGTAAGTGGGTGGTTTATTCCAATTTTAAAGATGAATTAATTTCTTCCTGGATCATGTAAACATTTCTTCTTCAAAATAATCCCAGTGGTTGGTGCTCGTTGGGTCGTCCTTCTGACACAATCCGGACGATCCGGCTCCTCCAGTCGTCTTTTCAGACTTTCCTCCACTGTTCTTTGGATTTGTGAGTGGGATGCGGGAGTGGGCTGAGGTGTTGCAACCTCAGACTCAGCTCACAGACGTAAAGCGTGAGGAGAGAATTCTCCAGCTGCTGCTTCATTATCATCGGAACCACTGGGGAAAAAGTTTGGATTGTGTTTGTGTCCGTAGCGTAATGTCAAACCGAGATGACAGAAAAGCCGGTAGCAGCTGAAGTGTGTGTTTTCTTCCCAAAGACGTAAATATGTTTGTGTCGCTGTCCAATCAGAACCCTTCCCCACCCCCAGACGCTGAGCGGAATTAAATAAAGGTGATTTAATGTGTTTTCCATGTGAGCCTCAATCCAGAATTATTATTTCCATGTAAACTCCAAGGAGAATATTTTAATTCCGAGCGGTTTAATTCATGTAAACGTGGCCAATGTCTGTGCACCATGAACTAAACACAGGCAAGAATTCCTCAGTGCTGAAGCTGCAGCCGTGGTCACGTATATTCCACATAAATTCAATGAAATCAGACTAGAGAAGGACTGAACACTGAAGAAGCTTAACACAACTATAACCCATCTTACAACAGCCATGAGTCTAACAAACAAATCGCTCTGCCTGGTTCACTCATTAGTGTCTGAAAACGTTGACACATGCAAAAGCCCAAAAGACTCAATCGCCGACGTCGTTTCTAATCCCATTTATTTACAAGTGAATTATATTTTTTGGAAAACACTAAAAAATACATTCTATTTTCTTTCAACAACTTTCAGTTTCTCTTCTTCTTCACCGTCAGTAGTCAATTCTCACTTGTTGCTTCTGGCGGCTCGAGCCTCTCGCCGCCGCTGGAGTGGACAGTCGAGTCTTTTGGGCTTTGACATGTGCAGTGGAAAATCAACAGAGGTAAGTCTAAGACTGCTTATAAAGTTGTTTTTGAACGTTTCCAGACACTAATGAGTGAACCAGGCAGAGCGTTTTGTTTGTTAGACTCGTGGCTGTTGTAAGATGGGTTAAAGTGGTGTTAAGCTTCTTCAGTGTGAAGCAAATTGGTGTTTTACGTGGAAGTTAAGAACTTGCCCCCATCACTACACTAGTTTGTTGCCTTGACAGACTCACTGCCACAGCGAGATCTCTTCTGAGGAAACACTGATCTGTGTCGTTTTTTTGGCTTCTGACAGAATTCCACCACCTCTAGCAACGGACTTTAGCTTCAAATGTGCCGGAGTTCAACTTTAAACATGAGATGACAGGTCGTGGAAGTACATGCGTGAAAAATGCCACCTGTGGCATCAGAGCGGTGCTGCGACAGGGACACACATCACCCCTCATCCAGGATTCGTCCAGGACCAGACTGGACCCTGCAGTCTCCACTTCAGACACATGAAAGCCCAGTTTGATGGACAGCTGCTGTGGAACACTCTAGGTCAGGCCAAAGTAAAGAGTTTATATTTTATTTCTGTTGCTTTGAAAACCGCATGTTATCATCTCATCAGTCATTTTAAAACATTCTAAATCAATATCAAATGCTCTATTGGACCTTTTTTTGGACCACAGACTAACTGTGCCACCTTAAAAGATTAAAAGATAAACCCGTATTTGTTCCATAATGGGGAAATTATAGTGTTGCAACATAAAATCCAAGAAGAGAACAAGAACGTACAATGCTATAAAAGATTTACATTACACAAAAAGAAAAACACAGTTATAAAGCTACACAACTACACAATAAATGGGTGTAACTGTGGTTATGTAACTGTAAGTGTCATTAAAATAGTTTATGCAGAAAACAAGTTCATCAGTCAATTAAAATACTGTCTAATACATTACTAAATACTAATAAAATACAACATTAAATGCAACACTAAACACAATCAGTCAATTAAATACTGTCCCAATTTAACTGTGACTTTTAACTGTATGTTTTAATCATATTTAATTTGTTTATGTTGTTGTGACCTTGGGTGTCCAGAAAGGCACATAATATATCAAATGTATTATTATTATTATTATTATTATTATTATTATTATTATTATTATTATTATTATTATTATTATTATTATTATTATTTTGGTCAAGAAAGGGTATAAAGTTGAAATGATTTTTTTTTAGGAATTATAATTATAATATTAGAATTATTAGGAATTATTATAGGAATTATTGGGTAAAATATGTTTTTATTTTGCAAGAGTAAGTTGTATTACAGCTATATATTAGTCATTGTAAATGTAAATGTGCGATTTCTCTGTCAAATATAACAACACACAAAACTATCAACCATCAGTGTTTCTGAGGCAACTTCTGTCATCTTCACTTTCAGAAGAACTCTCTTCTGAATTCTACCGCTGAGTTTCAGACACTAACAACAGTCCCCTTCTTCCAATCAGGCACATCCATGTTCCTGTAAAACCTGAAGGAGAAATTGCTTCTCATCTTCATTTTCCTGAGGATCACATTAAAGTCTTGAATCAGCTTTACTCTTTCAGCTGCGTCATTAAGAACTTTCAGTGAGTGGACCCTCTCTGCTTTCTTCTAATCTGCATTATCCTTCCACAAACCCCTCCCCCCCAAAAACAAAACAATGTTGCTGGCTGTAAGTAAAGGGAAATACATATAATAACAAATGACCAGCGCACAATGACAAAATAGCAAGACAAGATGGCAATTTCTAGAAACATCTTGTGCAACCTCTAAATCAACTCAGAATGTTACTGATTTGACTCTTTTTAGTTTTAGATGTGTAATATCCTAATGTAGGGTTCAAACCAGCGAAAATTAAACTTTTATTTTTTTGCATGTTTTTTGAACCACCCTATGCAGTACGTATGCAGTACGCAGATAGAAGACCTTTTACCTAAAGACCTCCAATGTATGTAATATTTCTGCTAATACATGCGCTAACACTCGAGAACTGTGTGCAGTGTTTCCACTGAGGAGCTACAGGAGCAGTGCAGGATGCAAACAACAATAATGACGACACTTATCTATACTGTTGGATAAGGACAGAATATAGTCAATCCATAAAGAGCAGCTAAGTGACTTAGGTGAATTGTACCACTAATGATTCACATTACCGTATTTCATTACTATAGGGGAAAGGCACATGTACAGGGAGCACAGTGTTCATTGTACAGTCAGACCTAAAGAACATCTCCTTAACACTCTTTCTAACACATTTAAAGGTCCCATGTTATGTAAAATGTATTATTGTGAACTTTAAGCCGTGTTAGAATGTTGTTACCTCCTCAAAAACCTGCCAGTAGTTGGGTTTTGTTTCATTCCCACATGTCTGAGTAACACTTTATTATTAGTCGGTCTACATCTCCAAAGCTAAAAATGCTCTGTTCCAACTTGTGATGTCATGAAGCTGTCCTTGATGAGGAAACATTATAATATAGATCAGAACATAGCATAGAATTTTTTCATGGTTTGGGTGTTTCCTGCAACTTATACTCAGGTGCGACTTATATATAACATATATAATTTCACAACTAAACAAGAAGTTGTGCTTATTGGAAACATGGGCAAAGTACAAACCCGAGGCACTGACTGAATATATTAAAAGTCCTTTATTACATCAAGGGACACCAACACGTTTTGACCAGGAAGATATAATTCCACATGTTGGTTATTTTCACACTGAGGTCACAAGGGGGCGCTCTAGGCTTGTGTACCAGCATCTGCTCCACCCCAGGCTCTTCCTCCTGCTCCACTGTCACTTCAACAACTGCAGCACCTCAGACCTGTTTGCTCAGTTAAATCCAGGAGACTTTTTTTTGTCCAGTGAATAAATCCACTGAATCTTGTCCTAGTCGACAGAAGCATCAGCACCAGCTGTTTTTATCACTATATGCAAATGAGCCATGAGGCTTTAAGTTTAGATTCTGTAAAACTAAACAAATGTGCTAAAGCTGCATTACACACATTATTACTCAGTGTGTATATTGAGCGGAGGAAACGTCTCTAGAGCGGTGGTAGAGAGGAGCAATCGAGCAGCAGAAAGAAAGTTGAGTGAGTTGGAGTGAGCGAGAAACTTGTGTTTGATGGAGAAAAGTGGAGGAAACTCAAACTGAGATGAAGAAAACAAAAGCTCATCGCAGCTAAAAGCTGGATTTATCTGGAGTTGGTGGAGTTGCTCAGAAGTGACACCGAGGATGAAGAATTCAGTGGATTTAGTGATTCAGAGTGAGATGGAGAGTTTGGTAAACTTGTTCTGTTGTTTCTGCTCTAGTTTTCTGAATAACTGTTCATATGTGACGTGAACACACCAGACACATGTTCAGCCTGTTCTTCTCTGTTCTACTGTTATTACTGTAACTTGACTTTAAAGATGAAATGTCTGTTCTTGGTGTCTGATTTGATCAAATAAATTCCCCGCCTAAAATACGCCCTATACTCCGGAGCGACTTATACTCTGGAAAATCTGGTAATATGGGCCCTTTAAAAACTCATTGTCCTTTGGTCTCATACTGTATGCATACTGTATGAGAATATTAAATCACCAGCACTACGTCCCACTTCTACACTGTACTATAAACATTGTAATGTACTTTATATTATAAAGCTATTTTTGATTGCTAATGCATCAAAAAATTATGTGCTTCCATTACAGTGGGACATGATAGTGAGGGCCAGAGGGTCTTATTAAGTGCACAGTGAGAGCCTCTGTTAGCGGCGGTCTGTGTGGAGGTGATTAAACTTTAACGCCATGTGCCTCTGGAGCAGGAAGCAGGTACAGGCCTGTGTACTCGGGCCCCACTGTAAAAGGGTTTAGCAGCAGTTTGTTTGAGCTATCAGAGCTGTACACTAGCAACTAAAAGTTTGGACTCACTTTTACATTTATGTTTCTTTTGTATTGCCATGATTATTTACATTGTCTTGTGTCCTCTGACCTGCACATACCACACATACAGTATCTCAAGTGAGTACACCCCTCACACTTCTGCAAACATTTAATGATATCTTTTCATGGGACAACACTGACGAAATGACACTTTTATACAATGTAATGTTTTCCATGTACAGCTTGTATAACAGTGCAAATTTACTGTCCCCTCAAAATAACTCGACGCACAGCCATTAATGTCTAAACTGCTGGCAACAAAAGTGAGTACACCCCTAAGTGAAAATGCCCAAATTGGGTCCATTTAGCCATTTTTCCTCCCCAGTGTCATGTGACTTGTTAGTGTTACAAGGTCTTAGGTGTGTAAGTGGAGCAGGTTTGTTAAATTTGGTGTTTTCGTTCTCTCATTCTCTCATACTGGGCACTGGAAGTTCAACATGGCACCTCATTGCAAAGATTTCTCTGAGAATCTGGAAAAAAGAGTTGTTGCTCTACATAATGATGGCCTAGGCTATAAGAAGATCACCAACACCCTGAAACTGAGCTGCAGCACCGAGGCCAAGACCATACAGCAACTTAACAGCACAGGTTCCACTCAGAACAGTTCTTGCCATGGTCGACCACAGGAGTTGAGTGCTCGTGCTCAGCTTCATATCCACATGTCTTTGGGAAATGGACGTATGAGTGCTGGAGCATTGCTACAGAGGCTGAAGGGGAGGGTCAGTCTGTCAGTGCTCAGACCATACGCCGCACACTGCATCAAAATGGTCTACATGGCTGCTGTCCCAGAAGGAAGCTTGTTCTGAAGATGAAGCACAAGAAAGCCCACAAACAGTTTGGTAAAGACAAGCAGACTAAGGACATGAATTACTGGAAGCAGGTCCTGTGGTCTGATGATACCGAGATAAACCTATTTGGTTCAGATGGTGTCAAGCGTGTTTGGTGGCAACCAGGTGAGGAGTACAAAGACAGGTGTGTCTGGCCTACAGTCAAACATGGTGGTGGGAGCGTCATGGTCTGGGGCTGCATGATGCTGCCGGCACTGGGGAACTACAGTTCATTGAGGGAACCATGAATGCCACATGCACTGTGACATACTGAAGCAGAGCCTGATCCCCTGCCTTCAGAAACTGGGCCGCAGGGCAGTATTCCAACATGATAATGACCCCAAACACACCTCCAAGGTGACCAGTGCCTTTCTAAAGAAGCTGATGGTAAAGGTGATGGAGTGGCCAAGCATGTCACCAAACCTAAACCCCATTGGGCTTCTGTAGGGCATCCTCTAATGGATGGTAGAGGATCGTAAGGTCTCTAACATCCACCAGCTCTGTGATGTTGTCATGGAGGAGTGGAACAGGATCCCAGTGGAACCCTGTGAAGCTCTGGTGAACTCCAGGCCCAAGAGGGTTAAAGCAGTGGAAAATAATGATGGCTACACAAAATATTGACACTTTGGGCCCAGTTTGGACATTTTCACTTAGGGGTGTACTCACTTTTGTTGCCAGCAGTTTAGACATTAATGGCTGTGCGTCAAGTTATTTTGAGGGGACAGTAAATTTACACTGTTATACAAGCTGTACATGTATAAAAGTGTCATTTCGTCAGTGTTGTCCCATGAAAAGATATCATTAAATATTTGCAGAAGTGTGAGGGGTGTACTTAGTAAGTTAAAATGACTTAAATTATGAAAATTTTACTTTATTTGAGTCAATTCAACTTGACAAGTAAAATTATCTGCCAGTGGAATAAATGTGTTTTTCTTAATTCAAGCAACATTTCATTTTGTTTCTTATTTTAAGTGCAAAAAGTTGTTTTTTTTTCTGATTTTAAGTGTAGCCAGATGTATTTTCATATTTTAAGTACAAAAAGTCTTGTTCCACTGGCAGATACTTTTACTTGTCTTGTGAAATTTACTCAAACTATGGTACAACTTTCTTAATCCAAGTCATTTTAGCTTCACTAGATGTTTTTTTTTTTTTTTTTTTTTTTTTTTGCGGTGTATAACATCTTAAAGCTCAGAAGAATCTATTTTGTGTAATATATTACTTTAAGAATGATTAAATATAACTGATGGTAGGATGGTCCATCAAAGAATGATCACCTCGATTAGAACCCTGCATTAGGTGCAGCATCCAAAAGATGATTTAGAAAGAAATTTGGAAGAAAAAGTTTCCTGGAAACTTTGCATGAAGTTTCCTGGAAATGACTAATTTTGCGTTTTAAGAAGCTGTCACAGTATGAAAATTCAATTGTCAAGAAAGCAGCTTTAACGGCTTTTGGCTGACATCTTTGGTACTTGAGTGAAGAAGTGTTTGGCCTTTCATTCTTCGACTCCAGTGTGACAGAAGAAGCCGATGGTTCACAAAATTATGGAAAAGGAAGGTTCAAAGGTTTCACCAAAGCAATGTGATGCCCTTAATCAAGAAGATTAAGAAGGGAAGCAGATGAGTGCTTTTGTCACCACCAGCCCAATGTGTTTCTCTGAAGTTCTTAATCTGCCAAAAACATTTAACAATTCCCCCGGCAGACTGGGCTGATGTTCCACTTTCAGAAGACTGCTAAAACTGTGCATTCCAGGAACGTTAGTTGTCAGTGATGCTGAATGAAAGGGGGGGTGAAGCTTATTCAAGTTTTTAACTATAGCCTGAAGATCAGAAACAGTATCTGCTGCAGGTCGTCAAAGAGCACAGGCACATCTTTGTGATGCCAACAAAGTCACAGTGTTTTCTGGACTTTTAAAAGTAACTTTTTCTGCAAGTTTCCATTACTAAAATGACAAATGATTTGAATAGTTCTCATTTATTTGGTTTATTATGTTAAAGTTCCTGCAGGGCAATTTTCAAGTGTCTTGAGCAACCTCCAAATATGAATTAATTTGCATAAAATTTGGACCCAAATATTTTGGCCAGATATGGAACCAAATGCAGAGTTCTGATATAGGGAATGACAGAGTTTCTACTTTACCTGCTATTTATGAATCTGTCCATACATACATAACCATATTCATAATCTCTAATTGCACGTAACAGTAAAATGAAGTCACTGTTCCTCTGTCGCTGAGGCACTGGAATAATCTGTCATCAGAAATTCAAACCTGCACACATTTTCAAATGCTTATACGTCTGATCTCTAAGCAAGTTTGTACACATTAATAGAATGTAGAATGTGTGTGTGGGTGCGTTTGCAAATGCTGGGCCTTGGTACAGGGTGGAACAGCCTAAGTGCATGTGGTTGTGTGTCTGGTGTGTGTTGTTTTTAATAATAATAATAATAATAATACATAACACTCGTATAGCGCTTTTCAAGATACTCAAAGACGCTTTACATGGAGAGACAAAGGCAAAAGAAATAAGATAATTAATGGAAGGAGGTTATAAAGAGATGGGTTTTTAGAATAGTATTTCAACACTGTAATGCTAAGTAACATCTGTTTAAGTTTATTTTTGGTCACTTTATCTCTATATACTGAATCTGTACTTGTATTATTTCCACCAACCTGCTCAGGACTACAAGGTTAGGGTTCATGTACAGGTATAAATGAGCATCCATGCTAACCCTAACCCTAACCCTAACCCTGCACCAGATTATAGCACCACCTGTGGCTTCTGTCTTGGTTAATATTGTGCACTGTCCCAGTACAATTAAAAAGCAGACCACACCATACCATACTGTAGTGACTTTTGACAGTTTGTTCCTGTTCATATGTTGAATTTGGATGAATTCAGCCCAGGAATTGCCTGTCTCTACTAAACTAAAGACATCCCTTCATCACGACATGCCTCTATTTAGACATGCCAGTTTTCCCTTACCTGCTTCTCGCTTGTCTTCGTTCCTATGTAAGACAGACATTCTTAGGTCTAAACATTTGCCTACAAGCCCGTTCCTCCCCTCTATCAGCCTAATATCTCCCTTTTACCTCCTACCACGGAGTTGCAGGGAAAGTTTCTTATTTGTTTTGTAGCGGTGCGATGGAGTCTCCAAATTGCAATGTGTAATCAAGCTTGGCCAGCAGCCACAGCGATGGAATTGATTTTACAAAAAAAAAATATGGGAGAAATACAGGCTATCACATTAATATTATTCATGTCGGAAAAGCGAAATGTTTGAAAATAGTAAAGTGCTGCTACTCTGACAATGAGATCGTGGGATGCTTGAAAATTTATATTGATGCCACTGCTCCGACAATTAAATGTTTAAATAGCGGAATGTTGAAATAGCAGCATGGAACCAGCATCACAAACAACAGAACAGAGCATTTTGAGTTTCGGAGATGTAGACAGACTAATAATAAAGGATTACTCAAACATGTGAATGAAACAAAACACAACTCCAGGTATGTTCTGGATGAAGTAACAATATTCTAACATGATTTAAAGCTCACAAGAGTTAAATTTTGCATAATATAGGACCTTTAACAAGCCCATGTTTTTCCATGATTTCATTTTTGTCTCTCAGCTCCAATACAACCAGCATGAGCACCCGAAATGAGCGAGAGAAGCCGTCCCATGTATTTAAATTTTATGAGTTTGCTTACTTCTCCAAATGTCAGGCGTTTCTATCACAAAGACATTCTAACAATATTCTGTTCTCCTGGGCTCAAGTGCACGATCATTTCGGATGTTGTGTTCTGCATTAATGAATATATGATTTGTGCCGGAACAGTGGCTGACCCTGTGAAGTGCTTTCCTTCGGGACACTTCTCACTTCCTGTCTGAGAATCCGTTGTTGTCATTCTCATCTGACGCTGGGCTATTGTTCAGTGTGACACTAATGAAATGCTGACACAAGAGCTTGTCTTCGTAACTACGCAAATGACACCATCACGTAAGCTGTTAATACGAGTACGCCTAAGTGAGAGTTAACTGTCAGCCGTAAGAGTGATCGAGGAAAATGCTGACGCACTTTCAAGCCTTATGTTATTAGGTTCTTTTTTCAGACCCAGAGTTTGTTTTCATACCTGACAGTTTGGACTGCTCCCTGCGGTGTGCCTCAGAGTGCTCACGTGATGTTGCGTTGACATATCCGGTCGGCTGCTTTACAGTCGTCCCTCACTATAACGCGCTTCACCTTTCGCTGCCTCGCTGTTTCGCAGATTTGTTTGGGCGCAATTTTGCATGCTTTTTTTTTTTTTTTTTTACGGCATGTCTGTGTCTGTTTATAAGAATGTTCTCACCCAGAAGAAAAAACAGCGCCAACAATTACCCATAACTATATTCTTCACTCGGAAAAAGGTACCTGCACCAAGGCTCAGTTTAGATTGTGGAGCCTGTCTGAGAAAGGTGTATATATAAATAAGTATATATAAAAATAAAGATGGCTACTTCACAGATTTTGCCTATTGCGGGTTATTTTTAGAATGTAACCTCCACAATAAACAAGGGACCGCTATATACAGATTTTAGCGCTGTCTTCCTTCCTATCGGTGGAGGCAGGACGACAGCGCCATCAGCAGTCCCACTTCCTCAGGACAGTATCCCAGGTGTATGAGAGTAAAAAAGCTCCCTTGTCCCAGTTTATAGTCCCCTGGGCACGTGTCCGTATTGCGATTGCCTTTTTATCTAGCAACAATGTTTGGTGTCCTCTGTCCCAGTGATATTTGCTCCGTCCTGTTCGGAACAGAATAACTCAAATGAGCCATCTCTGACCAATGTAAAAGAGAGGACCACATTATGGACTGGGAAATGAGAACGCCTTACACAAGGAATGTCCAACCATTTTTTTGTCAGGGGCCACATATCAAAACACAGGTGAAGAGGAGGGACGATCAGTGAACAATGTGCTTGTAAAACGGGCCATCAGACCTTTATCCATGCTAGATCCTCCCTAAACACACAATAAAGGTAGAGCTTGAAGTAAAAAGCACTTTTAAGGTAATATGGGCTTAAGGGCCAAAATAATACTAGTCAAGTCATAATTTGGACATGCCCGCTTTAAACACTAACACAGGTTACATTTATTCGAGTAACATTTTGATTTTCTACTTGAGTAATAATAGCCCTGTTGTTTGAGTAAACATTTGACTTCCCAAAGGTTATTTCTCCCTTCATGCTGTGTTCAGTCGGCTGTGTCACAATCACACCAAACACCTCTCGTGGGTGCCTTCGCGTTTGAGGGCAGACGCTTGAAACGTATTGATATGCAGCAAAATACGCCGAAAGATCAGATTGTTAAACTCTGGTGTCGACACTCAAACGTGCTGTGGGAATGAAACACGGCATGGAAACGATGGACCGGCCTATTCGAGCGCCCCCTATAGACATTGTGTGTAAACGTGACACCCCTGATACAGCGTTTGAACACAGCATCGTGCATCATTGTTATTCACTGCAATGTGCAATTTTGACGACTTTCAGTTTGAGTCGAGAGTGGAGTATACTGTGATAGCTATTGTCCCTAAGTGGAAATTCTCTTTCACAAACCCAGAGCTCATTTGACAATTACAGGAACAACGCAGCACAATAACACAGACACTACAATAGATATTTAACCTTTAGCTCTCCACCTCCTTCCAAGTAGCTCACCAAAGAATTTATGAATAAGTTTTGTGCTGAATAACTAACATTTGATGAATAGAATGCCTGTTAAAATTGTAAATGCACCGTTTCCATGCCTAACTTTACTTTCTGCACTAATAAATGGATAATGATGTATGTTTTAAAGGCCTTTAATTGTTCCTGTCTAAGGCCGTGGCTCTTATATTGACTTCATTTCTTGCAACCGTTAAAATTTGTAGCTCTCTGGCATTTTCGTTTTGTAAAGGTAGCTCACCGGAGGAAAAAAGATTGGAGACCCCTGCGGTACACTCACTGTTGTTCAAAAATGTCACGGCTTGTATCAAAGGATTTGTTTTGAATGGAAAACCAAACCGAGTTCAACCTCCAACAAAGACTGAGCCAGATCAAATCTAAATCATCTTCTTTCGACTTATCCCAGATCCCAAAGTTTGAGTCCATCACATTTCACTACACCAGAGGAAAATACACACAGTCCATCTGTGCCCACGTAAATATTGAGCTGTTGTTGTGTACAATGGAGCAAAACAGGCTGGAAATAGTGCCTCTGTAATGTGGTGCTTTAAGATACTTTATAGAACTTTGGACAAATTGTTTCCTGACTCAGTTGTGTGAAAGAGTTGGACTGTTGGCTTTAAGGGTATTCTGCAAAATCAACAAAATCAATCAAATTTCATAGTTTTTAACCATGATATAGTTGTTTTCCTTCTCAGTTATCCTCTTGGAGTGATTTGTGAATGTCTGAACGATCTTTAATCACTTATTTTCCAAACTCACAGCCACCAGTAGACGGTCACTGCTCTCTACTTACTTTGTTATCCACTTTTATTTCTTAATCTGTGATACATGTAGGACAGGGGTCTCCAACCTTTTTCCTTGGGTGAGCTAATTTTCCAAATGAAAATGCCAAAGAGATGTAGTTAATATAACTAGGTTCAGGAGCACGACCACGCCTTAACCACCCTCGTCTCCTCTCCAGCGAATCACAGCTCACTTCTACCACACCTCAATTTCCCAGAAGCCTTTTTGTAGCAGCCTATCTCGGCAACTCAGTTAGTTCCGAATAACTCGACCCCACCCTCCCAACCCTGATCTGTTCACTTCCAGAAATAAGACGCCTACGAGGGGGGTCCCGTTCCTGCTGGGCCATGTGAAGATTGAGACTGAACCATAGTCCGTATATATGAGTGGACTAAGTGAGTGTGACGTCTCCACATCGTCAGCGTCGCTCAAATGAGTCTTCTGATGCCACGGTTACAGGAGTGAATTTGGAGCCCAGCACCATATTTGGAAATCCGACCATGAGTATCATAGCACCCACAAGAGCCAATCATGATTGAGGTGGTTAGATGTGCCGCCCCCTCCTCATGGCAGAGCGGTGATACTCTGCACCTGCACGGACCGCTGGATTTCTGTGATTCGTGAGAATAATAAGGAAACTTTTAGCTTTTATCATCAAACTTCAAAGAGTAAGTTTAAGTCATTGATTTATGTTCTATGTTCTGTTACGTGCGAACAAAAATAGAGTTGGCAATTTAATGAAATTCATTTTACTTTATGTTAGTTAAGTTATGCTAGTTAAGATTTGTAATTGTTTTTTGTCATTTTATTTCAGAAATAGTCAGTTGTGAAAGGAAAGCGGGAAGGGAACTTACTTAGCAGCGAAACACACTAGCTGTCAATCAAACCTGTTGCTAACGCTAGGCGGCAGCGACCTCTGGGAATGAAGCCAGCTGATTGGTCCGTTATTTATGTTCATTTCTTGATTCAAGAACAAAATAGCAAAATGAAAAATTCAGGATCCTGTGTCGCAGGTTCATACGAACATTTTAAAACCAAAATGATGAGGCCACAGCAGCAGGTCCAGAGAGAGGGACGATAAGATCTGAATGTGAGTCAATGGGAAAAAGGGAGAGATTGAGCCAGAAAAGCCTTCTGGAGCACTTCCTGTTTGACACACGGCAGCTAAAGCGTTATGTCCACTCATATATGCTTGCCCGGCTCCTCCTCTTCGCCTGGCTCCTCCTCTTCGCCCGGCTCCTCCTCCTCGCCCGGCCTCCTCCTCCTCGCCCGGTCTCCTCCTCTTGCCCGGCCTCCCCTCCTCCCCGGCTCCTTCCTCACCTGGGTAGCTGTGGCCATACCGAACTGGCCCACGGGCCTGGACATCTATAGCCTGTCCGTCCATGGGAGTGGATCCCTCCTTCACTGTAGTTCTCCCCGAGGTTTCTTCTTTTTCCCAGGACCCTGGGTTTTTTGGAGTTTTTCCTTGCTGAGAAGGAGGCTCTAAGGACAGGGGATGACTGGACAATGTTTCATTTGCTGCTTTACATGAATGTTGTTTTTTTTCCTGTTTTGATATGTCTGTGTGTATGTTTTACTCATCCATATCTTGGAACGCCCTTAGAGGCAACTGTTGTTGCGATTTTGGGCGCTACAAAATAAATTGAATTGAAAATATATACGGTCCTTGGACTGAACCCCCACCCTGAGTCTCAACCCAGCCGACTCGCCTCATCTCCAGATAATAAACTCTTTTGCTTCGCATATGTATTGTTGGTGTGGTCCTTGCCAGTGAACTACAGGTTATAGCGATCATAAAAAATGTACATACATAAGAGCCACATTGAGCCTTAGATGAGGTACAATTAGATTCCTATAAAACATAAACCATTATCCATTTATTAGTGCACAAAGTTAGGCATCAAAATGATACATGTGCAATTTTACTTATTCAGAACAATATGTGTAATTCAGAAATCCCTTGTCGAGCCACTTAGAAGAGGGTGGAGAGTTCCTGGTAGCTTTCAAGGTACAGATTGGAGACCCCTGATGTAGACAACATAATGATCCACAGGAGTCATAGGTTATATTTATACAGCGGACACAAGCACAATACAAACACAGTAAAAGGTAACCGTTAAAAAAGTTAGGGCTCCACACTCCACACTTAAATGGCATCCACTATAAATGCATGGACACGCCGTTAGGAAAAATAATATCGTTATTATATTCTTATTTGTCATAGTTCTTTCAAACTTTTGCCAACAAATGTCATTCTCACATGTTTAAAGAAGTGGACTGAGGGAGCGTGACGTCACCTATAGCGTTCGGTTCCAGCCAAGTGAAGCCAATCGATGCTTGCAGTTATAGCAGCTCATTTGGACCCAAGACCCATATTTAGGAATCCAAGTATGTGTAGCAAAGAGCCAATCAGGAGTGAGGATGTTGGAGGTGATGTCCTTTTTCACCCGCACCATCATTTTGGCAGGGGTGGGCTCTTAGTGATCACAGAACTCTAATAAAATCTGGAAGGTGAACCCAAAATGGCATCGTATTGTTTTCAGTGGTCTGTGCTCATTGGCTCATGGGCCCAATAATACTTTTCTCTTCCACTTTTACTTCCTCAATATGAGTGAGCGCCACTCGGAGCACAGTGTGGAGCATTTGGACCAATCAGAGTACGGTGTGGAGCATTTGGACCAATCAGAGTACGGTGTGGAGCATTTGGACCAATCAGAGTACGGTGTGGAGGGTTTGGACCAATCAGAGTACGGTGTGGAGCATTTGGACCACTCAGAGTACGGTGTGGAGCGTTTGGACCAATCAGAGTACGGTGTGGAGCATTTGGACCAATCAGAGTACGGTGTGGAGCGTTTGGACCAATCAGAGTACGGTGTGGAGCGTTTGGACCAATCAGAGTACGGTGTGGAGCGTTTGGACCAATCAGAGTACGGTGTGGAGCATTTGGACCAATCAGAGTACGGTGTGGAGCATTTGGACCAATCAGAGTACGGTGTGGAGCATTTGGACCAATCAGAATATGGTGTGGAGCATTTGGATCAATCAGAGTACGGTGTGGAGCGTTTGGACCAATCAGAGTACGGTGTGGAGCATTTGGACCAATCAGAGTATGGTGTGGAGCATTTGGATCAATCAGAGTACGGTGTGGAGCATTTGGATCAATCAGAGTACGGTGTGGAGCATTTGGACCAATCAGAGTACGGTGTGGAGCATTTGGACCAATCAGAGTACGGTGTGGAGCATTTGGACCAATCAGAGTACGGTGTGGAGCATTTGGACCACTCGGAGCACAATGTGGAGTGTTTGGACCAATCAGCGTGAGAGCTTGTGATGGAAATTTATATTCTCAGTCTGTCTTTGTGTAAATGAATATGATCTACCTAAAACCAGAGGAGTTATGTGTAAAAGCTCAGTCTCCAAGTTGTTTTAGTTTGTTTAGCTGTCAAACATAAATTAAGTTGGTTGGTAGCACAAATCTGTGAACGAAAGTCACTCTGCATAAATTCTGCATAAATTTCTGTATAAATACTGCGAGCTCAGATGCTCTGGAGGAGATACGAGGGGACTTGGCGGCAGAGACAGGAGGAAATGCTCTGGGGTAGAGACTCAGAGAGGCTGTTGGTCTGTGGCCAGGGAAAGCTTAGGCCCTGTGCATATCTGCTGTAACAATAATAAACTTTTGTCTGTATTCCAAAAACTCATTAGGCTTTGCAAATGGATTAATTATTTTTTTCTTCAAGATCTATATAATTTTTTCCATAACAAGCTGCCAGAGCGGGGCGAGGCTAAGTCTTACAAAACAAACTTTTAGGCGCTTTTAGAATTTAAAAAATGTAAAAAGTTTGTGTTGTGAAGATAGAACAGAATCCTACAAAATCTGACCTTTGTGAAAGCTCTCGATGCCCTTTCAGAACACGGGCAGTTTGAATTCCCAAAATACATTGCGCTTCTTTGGGAGAATTCCTTTTGGGCCAAAGCTCCTGATAGTGGCAGTACCTAAAGCGACCACTAGTCAATTTTTA
The DNA here is from genome assembly GCA_034769755.1 of Odontamblyopus lacepedii. Lineage (NCBI taxonomy): Eukaryota > Metazoa > Chordata > Actinopteri > Gobiiformes > Gobiidae > Odontamblyopus > Odontamblyopus lacepedii. Next base: position 7,017,000 of record CM068360.1, read on the forward strand.
TTATAGACCCATGTTAGTAACGGCGTCAATCAAACCTGTTGCTAAAGTTAGCCGGAGCAATCTTGGCGACAGAAGGAGGCTGATTTGTCTGCTATTGACGTTCATATCCTAATTTAAGGATAAAATAACAAAATAAAACCACCAGGATCATCTAAAGTGGGTTAATACAAATATTTTAAGACCAAAATGATGAACCTGACAGCAGTGGTTACAAAGCGAAAGGCACAATTTTCCAATAAAAAGTGAACTGGAGTCGATGGAGGTGGATTGCGCCCGTGCTCAGACATCTTTCCCGAACATAGACAACAGATTAATTTCTAAACTGTGAACTACCAAAGCGAGAGGACACTAAAGCGGCTTCAAGGGCAGTGACGGTTAACAACAGAATGTGTGTGATTTGAGCACTCTAACTGTCCGATTGAACGCTCGTATGAGGAGCACTAGCGCATGTTTCTGTTTACATGACACTGAGGTCCCATGGATGATCACCCAAGGGCCCTTAACTATTCATGAAATGTAAATCAAACATTCAACGCCTGATAAATAATCATAACGCTGGTGGAAAGTGACAAAGTAAAAGCGAAGTAAATGTACTGTACTGTACTTTTCAGGCCATAAGGTGCATTAAGTGAAACAAAACAGTCATATAAGTCAAACTTTATTCAACTCATCCACAATAACTCTCAACATTGTTCAGGTGTAACACATGAAATACAAAAGAATACACTCACTTTTTCAGTTAATTTCTCCTCCACAAATCCATCAAAATCTTCATCACTGTTTGAGTTTAACAGTGTGGAGATTTCGGCAACATCGGATCCCTCTCGTCATTATCGTTACTTAGCTGTTCGGTGCTGATTCCGGCCTTCATGAAAGCTCGGACGACACTTGAGGCTGATACCTTAGCCCGGGCATCCACGATCCATTGGCAGTAACTCGGCCGGTGTTGCCTCGCTGTCTTGAATGTGAGTTCTTCCTTCTGTTGTCCAACGCTCCCACACAGCCGCAGTTTAACTCTGAACGACCTGTTGACGCCAAGATCTATCGATTGGAATTCTTTGGTTAATCCACCTGGAATGATCCCAAGCATCGAATTAGTTTGCCTCACTTGGGTGTGTGAGTCAGCATGTCTCTGAACAGGGGCCATTTTGGGTCCTAATACACACCGTAATATGATGTTGAAGCTGAGTACGTATTACTCCACAAGGCTCCCGACTACTGTCGTTGTAATGCTCTGACAATCCATCCAGCGGTGCGGCTTCATAGCATAACAAAGTCATACTAGAACATTTTGACAGATTTTTGAGCGCCGTGGACCACATAAATTCAATTTGAGGTCAGTAAGCACAATCACAATTAATACATAAGGCGAATTATAAGGCGCACTGTAAATTTAAAGGACTTTAAGTGCACCGTATAGTCCGAAAAATAGGGTAAAGTAGTGTACTGTTCTCAACTGGTTCGCCTATATTCAGCGTCATGTTTTAGTATGTTTGGTTTTATGTATTTTAGAATGTTCATATGTATGTGAGTGTGTGTGCATGTGTGTGCATGTGTGTGCATGTGTGTGCATGTGTGTGCATGTGTGTGCATGTGTGTGAGTGTGTGTGCATGTGTGTGCATGTGTGTGCATGTGTGTGCATGTGTGTGTGTCTGGGTTGTTTAGTGGTGTGAGGTCGGACAGTTTTAGGGGTTGGGTATCTGGAAGGAAATGTGGGATTGTTTTTAATCACTGTAAAGCACTTTCGGTTAATGAAAAGTGCTTTATAAATAAAGTTTGATTGATTGATTGATACTGAAATATAAATTGTAGGCGTCTTTACTTAAGTAGAAGTAGTAGTAGTAGTAGTAGTAGTGGTAGTAGTAGGAGTAGTAGTTTATTCTGTTATTTAGCAGCACTACAAAACAAAACAAAACATAGACTACAACTCCATGAATCACGACCGAAAGGGTTTAGGCTGTAAAAGTAAGTAAAAGCACTTCAAATGCCAAACCCTAAGTACATTAGGTTAGGTTAGGTTAGGTTAGGTTAGGCTTTATTTGTACCCGTAGGTAAATTTGCTTTGCAGATTTGAGAGGCTGGTCCCACATTTCATTCATCCACATTCTGCACAATAAACACCAATAAAAATACAAATATAAATATAAATAAAGTGTTGCAGTTCTCCAGTGCAGAGTGGTTGTTCCATAAATAAAAGAATTCATCTGACTGAGCTAAAAATTATAGAGTGGATACTTTTTACTTTTAGTTCACTACATTTGAGAGCAGGTGTCTGTAGTATTATCTGTTTCTACTTCACTACATTTTTAAACAGGAATTGAAAGTATAAGTATTTTTTATTATATTTTGACACCTGCTTTAAAACATTTGTTGTTTGAGAAAAAAATATACAATTAAACCAATCAATTCAAATGTTTCTGTTGGGCGAAATTCTGTTAAAATCTGTATCAAAATCACAGCATTTGAAGCTTTATTAGATCTCAGAATCTGCATAAAATACTTTTGCTTTTTACTCTAAGCACATTTTAAACACTTAAAAGTAGTGAAATGATCTGTCCGTGCAGCAAGATCATTTTACTGGACAAGTTTTCTTAAAATAAATGACCTCTAGACAAGAACGAAGCGTCTCAGAACTAGTAAGTTGTTAATAAATGTGAAAACAAGACGAAGAACCTGAGAGAAATTTGCAGTGAGAAACTTTTATAATTTTACTTAAGTAGATTTTTCATGTGATACTTTGATTTTACGTGTATTTTTTTCTTTCTGATCATAACATAAGGTAATAGAGCACATTTAGCATGAGTCTCCTTTACCGTGAATACCTTTGATCAGTTGCATAATGTCTTCGGTCATCGAGAAATCACAGTGTAGCATGAAAGTTCATCTCATTTCATGTTATATAAGCCCTGCTGCTCTGATTGGCTGCTTGTTAGTGAATCATTTCCTGCAGGATGTGAAGAGGGCATTTTTCTTCCTGCGATAATAATGTACAGAACACACAAAGCAACATTCATTCATAGTTCCGTCATTAAGTGTGTATTTTATTTATTTATTTGATAGGGACAGTGCATATTAATGAACATGTGTAATTACTGTACAGTGCAAATATGTCAGTTTATAACCAAAAAGGGAGTTGTAGGGAATATTATCTGTGAGTTTCTGTATAGTTGTAGGGAGTATTATCTGTTACATAAAGGTGAGTTGTTGTACATCTGTATGGAGTACAGGAGTAAAAGAGTGTTCAGTGTGGGGAGATGGACCACAGGGAAATGCTTGTACAGTGGTTCTTCACAGGCCTGATTTATGTGATGACCAAATTTAGCAGAAGGTTAAGACTTTATTGTCCCTATAGGGAAATTTGTCCTCTTTGTGAGCCATTGTTCATTGCTGCTGGGGGCCCTCATCAGGAGCAGGGGGCCCCGCAGTGCACTGATCTTGTAGCTTGGTCAGGACTACCTTAGCTGGAGGATTTGACCTATTGTGTGCACTTTAGATTGATGGAGGAAAGCGCCCGGAGACAGGGAGAGCGTGCAAACTTCACTCCTGCGAATAGAACCTCCTTGCTGTGAAGCATAAGCACCAGCCACTCAGCCACCGTGCCGACATATTTTAGAGGGTCCAGCACCTGCTTGTCACCATGAAGATTAGTTTGCCTAGAGCAGGGGTCTCCAAGAGTGTAAAATCTAACACGGGGGTTCACTTGCATTCAGCTCGATCTTAAAGGGATATAAATTAAATCAAACAACACATATCTGATGGTAAACCTTACAAAGTTTTAATGAAGTTATCATACATTTTTACATGATTGTAACCAAGGATTCAGTAAAGTAGAAGGTCACACATGTTTCTGCCTGGGTTTGAACCAGGGACCTTTTGCGTGTAGGGCAAACATGATAACCACTACACTACAGAAACTACACATGGGACACTTCATGTACGTAACCCTGGTCCTAGTTTTCACATCAGCCACTTGCATCACTGATTCAAAGTTAGAAGGACAAAATCAATTACTCTTTGCAGCTCTACTTTACATTTATTCAATCACAGGTGGTTTTATAGCTCAAAAATAGCTAGAAAAACATTCTGACTGTGAGCCTCTCCACAGATCTGACCTGTAACTTGGTCTGGTTTAGTCTCCATAAAGATAGGAAGGTTGAAAGGGATAGTTTTTTGTGTGTTTTTTTTTTTTTACATGAATCTGTATGTCCCCGTCAGCAGTGTCGTGCATCAACACTGACTTACCTCCCGGTGAGCCCAGTTCTTTCCCGGTTTTGGTGCAGATGAAAGTGTCCGGCAAGTTGGCTGGAGTCACGAAAATAAAGTGTTTTTCTTCTCAAAACAATGTGTGTTCAAAGGTGATACATTTGTGTCACAAAACATGAACCATGAAAAAGTCCGAGCTCAGCGGCAGCGTGTGGAGATACAAATGAAGAGATAATAGCACCAAGCGATTATGAGGTCGGACTTTTTAGCTTTAGTTTTGAACTAAAGCTGACTAAAAGTTTTGCTATGTTTTTTTTCAAAGACTAATAAATCTTCAAATCCTTGTGTACCTGCTGCAGATCTAAGTGGCATTCTTGTAGAAAAAGAACCTGTTTTTACTCTAATTTGTGTATATAATTAACATTTACTTGCTCAGTTCAAGGCAATCTGTTTGCATAGTTTTACCAAGTAACATTAAGTTCCCTGTAAAGTAAAGTTTACTACATATTTCCGATTTGAGGAAGTGACTGATTCGTTGGTACAGCTTCACAACATGAGTTCTAAGAATGAAAACTAAAGTACATTTAACTTGCTGTGTCCTGCTCTAGTTAGATGGAAGAGGAATTTACTGGACACCACACTGAGGAATTACTTTAATCTTAGCTTTAGATTCACAGTCCTTTTTTGTCAGATTTTTCAAGGCAATCGGTTCCCTAGATTTTTTTTCAAGGTCTACTTATTAGATTTTACAGTGAACCTGTAGCTCAGGGACGCCCAGTAACTCTCCATCCTCTTCCAAGCAGCACCGAGGGATTTCTGAATCATACATATTGTGCTGAACAACTCAAATATGAATTAAGTTAGTTAGTGTTATTTATATAGCGCTTTTGACAGACATGTCCACTTTAATACTATGCAGCCTGTGTTTGGGGAGACCGGAGTGCCCAGAGGAAACCCATCCAGACACGGGGAGAAATATAAATTGTAGGTTTCTTTGCTTAAGTAGTAGTAGTAGTAGTAGTAGTAGTAGTAGTAGTAGTAGTAGTAGTAGTAGTAGTAGTAGTTTATTCTGTCATTTTGCAGCACTACAAAACAAAACAAAAGGCTGAAGTAAAAGTACTTCTAATGCCTAACCCTAAGTACATTATAGATACTTTTTACTTTAACTTCACTACATTTGAGAGCAGGTGTCTGTACTTTGTACTCCACTACATTTTTGAACAGGAATGGAAAGTTAAAGTATTTTTTTATGATAGTTTGACACCTGCTTTAACACACTTGTTGTTTGAAGAGACAAAAATATACAAATAAACCAATCAATTCAATTATTTCTGTTGAGCAAAATTCTGCTTAAATCTGTATCAAAATCATGACATTTGAAGCTTTATTAGATCTCAGAATCTGCATAAAATACTTTTGCTTTTCACTCTAAGTACATTTTTAAACATCATTGAGAAAAAGCTTGACCAGAATGTAAAATATAAACAATGAACATGCAAACTCGACCTGGGGATCAAACCCGGAACCTTCTTGCTGTGAGGCGTGAGTTTTGAATTTTGTTCACTAATAAATAGATAATGGTTCATGTCTTGTCGCCGCTCTATTTACTCAGTTTCTTGCTACTGCTAAAAGCTCTCTGGCACTTTCGTTTTGTAAATGTGGCTCACGCAAGGAAAAAGTTTGGACTGTTCCGCAGATTAACGTTAAACATTTAGCGAGTGCTTCAAGCCAGTAAAGGTCAGGTCTGTGGAGAGGTGACTCCACAGACTGATTAATAATAAGTGGCTGAAGATTGCTCAAATGCACAAATCACTCCAACTATACCAGGGGTGTCAAACTCATTTTGGTCCGGGGGCCGTATGCAACCTACTTTGATCCCAAAAGGGCCGGATCAGAAAACTCAGTTCTCTCTTCAAGTTATTGTATTTTTCTCCGTGTCTCGTAGTGGTGTTTAAGATTATATTCCTCGAGCAACGCCACTTGTTCCAAACACACTGAGCACAGATTTCCCATTCACCTCTGTCAACAAATAAGAATTAGACTATTTTTCTTGGGAAATCCTGAACTCAGCATCTGCTTTTCTCATTTTTTGACATTTTGCTGATGAGGGTCACGGTCGACAGTCAAAACGATCGTCCTTTAAGAGCGTTTGGAAAGAGGAAAGTCTTAATTTGTGCTGCTCTGGTGGGAGTTGCAAAGTACAGAAACGCCGGAGACGCTACTATGCTAAACGGTGCAGAAAATTAACAGAAAAATCAGAAAATTTTAAGTATTTTAATAGAAAAATCAGCCGAGGGCCAGATTAAAGGTCTTGGAGGGCCGGATCTGGCCCCCGGGCCGCATGTTTGACACATGTGAACTATACGATACAACAACGATAGAACATGGTCAAAAGCTCTGAAAAAACTATTTTGCAGAACAAGTCCCATAGAGTCCACTTTTAGTTTGACAATTTCAGCATTGTTACATCCTTCAGGCAGTTTTTTTTAAATTAGGATTACTGTTTTGTTGATAAAAAACTTGTATTAATTTATCAAAATATATGATTAAATCTGTAGCTCAAGTTTTTAAAGAGGAAAATGATCAGGTGTGAAGTGAGACAAAACAGCCGTGAACTGATTTGTCACAATATAATGACATAATTGCTGATCCCCGGGAGATGTTTGTGGATTAGCATTTGAAAATGTGGTGTTGTATTTTATGTTCCAAACTTAATCAGGGAGCAGGGCTGTTTTTCTTTGTTCTGACTCAAGTGGGGTCTCTGTCATTGTGTTTGTCATTTTGTTGGAACCACTTTTGTTGGAACTTGCCAGCGCTTCAGAGTTCTTCACAAAATATCTGGGTTTACTTTATTAACAATTTGCAGGGAAGTTTTAGGGCGATTCTCTTGTTCACTTGGGTGCACCGTGTTGATAAATTGCCATCTTCCGCTATAGCCCCGCCCATGCCACCCCCAAAGCTACGGTAAAGGTGTACGATGTAACTTTTCTGCGTGGCCATGGAGATGTTGCTTTGCCTGGAGAAGCAGTACGAAATGTAATGTGTAAATGAATAAAAACAAGATAGACAAGTAATTTGAGTGCAGAAAAAATAGTACCTCGTGTGTCGAACAGCAGGGGGCGCCCTCACTTTTTAAATCACCTGACGCCACCTTCCTATGCCTGTGGAAGTCGGGTTTAAATAGACTAAGAGGGGTGTGGCAGCAGAGCACCACTCCACCCTTAGAAATGAAGAAGTCCATATGTCTCGAACAAACAAATGAAGCTAAAACCAAACCTTGAACACACTTGAAAAATGACCTGAAACGTTTTACTCGCTCACTGGGAGAAAATAGGCTGGTTTTTTATGTCCTTTTTGAATGAGTTTAATTCATTCCTTTAAATTAGAGCTTTGAAATTGCCCCTTTTGTATGTGAATGTTTTTATTCACTGTTGTGAGTGTGAACTGTTTACTTTTACAAGGTGCCGTTTTTGTTAGTGTCTGAAAATCTGCAAAACATTTTTTAAAAATGTCTCTAACAGATGCTGCTGTCTTGTCCAGCTAGATCCCACCTATTATATTATATCTTTTTGTAAAGATCCATGGATCCCACTTATAAAATGGGTATTTATTAATCTTAGTGGGAATATTCACATGTAGAATGAGGTTAATCATTGGGAGAATAAACATGAAACAAAAGTTTGTTTGGCCAGAAAGTGAATTATTTTCTAACAAATTATTTGTCACCCACAGCCTAATATAAAGGCTGGCTGACTGGCCAAAAAACATAGGGGGGATATTTTATAAGATTTGAGGCAATATCAGTGGAGTTGCATTAATCGCTCTGAGGTCCTTGTCCCCCACAGATCTTAAAATAATTTAGCAGAGGTGGAGATATCAAAACCAGAAGGGGGAAAGTCACTACGAATCACACCATGAATATACAGTATGTGCAAACAACTTCCAGAATGTAAAAACATTTTATAAACTATATTACACACAATCTTATTTAATCAGTATTTCCTCATATGTCAGTAGCCAGATCCTGCCTTAGTCCTGACTTCTGCCGGCTGGTGTCAGATCTTTTCCCCCATTATACGTTACTGAGATTTTAAGGTGTGTGTGTGTGTGTGTATATATATAGTCTGTTTTGTTTACTTTTTTGTTCTGTTTACTGTTTAAAGACTGTTCTTTTGAAAGTTTATTGTGTTTCAAAGTTATTTCATTATTTTAGTCTTTTGCTCTATTGCTCTTTAAATAAACGTGGTTGTAATACTTGGGCTTTTAGCTTTAGTTTCGTTTACGTTCATAGGTTGTACTTAGTCTTTTAGTTTGCACTTTGGGTTTTTAAGTTGTATTAAAGTGACTGAGTGGTAACACTTTCCTTTTTGTTCTGGTCTCAAGTCGTCCTTGTTTGGTTGATTTTTGACATTTATCCAGATTGAAGAACTTTTCCTTCACCCAGGAGCTGCAAAGTTTTAGTCTGACTTTAGTATTGTGTATTAATATGCACATTCACATTCAGGGACAGTCTGGAGTTCTAATAGTTTTCCTCGGGTCTGTGTTGTGGGTCAGACTGTTTTTAGTGGCAGGACGACTGTGGCCATTGACATGCACTAGCCTAGCACCAGCACCTCTGCAAATACAAGGACTGGATGGAAGATTTCAAAAAGTGTCTCCGCACGTCTCCAACACTCTGGCTCACGTGGAATTGAGGCCCTATGTCCAAAAATTCCAAACTGTCCCTTTAAAGCTCACAATTGTCAATGTTGTGTAATATCAGAGCTATAAACAAAACACCCAGGGAGTGTGCCGAGCTGCGATAGTACTACACCATAGAACAAGCTTTAAACTATCATCCTGTGTAAAGAGGCTCAGTCATGGCTCAATGTTCACACTCTTTTCACAGACATTATTAAACCCTGACACTCGAGGGAAATATAAATGATTGCCCTGACCTACATAAGGATCCCAGTAAGAAATTCAACTGTGCCGCTCACTCCTCACCCTCGCGCGCTCACGAGACCCGAACACCCCCCGTTCTGCAGCAGCTCGATCATGTTCAAGATCCTCCTGATCACCTCCAAAGCTCTCCATAACCAGGCCCCTCCACACCTCACAGACCTCGTCCAGCCCCACCGTCCCGAGGGCTTAATCCCGGGAAATCTGATCAAACCTATTTCTCGATTCCTGGAAAAGATTATGACAGGAGACCGGGAAAATGGCCTTATTACTTTATTTTTGGGACTAACGGGACTACAGGGCGCTATGTCAATGAACGGGTCTGTTTTCATACATGAGGCGCACGGCATTATCGGACGCATTAGGCGGAGGAGAACGTCCCAGAAGAAACATCCAACGCGATGCTGCATGTGGACTGAACCAGGACTAAACCAGGACTGAACCAGGACTAGACCAGGACTGATCCCAGGACTGAACCAGGAAGACTAAACCAGGACTGAACCGGGACTAAACCAGGACTGATCCCAGGACTGAACCAGGAAGACTAAACCAGGACTAAACCAGGACTAGACCAGGACTAGACCAGGACTGATCCCAGGATTGAACCAGGAAGACTAAACCAGGACTAAACCGGGACTAAACCAGGACTGATCCCAGGTCTGAACCAGGAAGACTAAACCAGGACTGAACCAGGACTAGACCAGGACTGATCCCAGGACTGAACCAGAAAGACTAAACCAGGACTGAACCAGGACTAAACCAGGACTGATCCCAGGACTGAACCAGGAAGACTAAACCAGGACTGAACCAGGACTAGACCAGGACTGGACCAGGTCTGAACCAGGAAGACTAAACCAGGACTGAACCAGGACTAGACCAGGACTGATCCCAGGACTGAACCAGGAAGACTAAACCAGGACTGAACCAGGACTAAACCAGGACTGATCCCAGGACTGAACCAGGAGGACTAAATCAGGACTGAACTGGGACTAAACCAGGACTGATCCCAGGACTGAACCAGGAAGACTAAACCAGGACTGAACCAGGACTAGACCAGGACTGGACCAGGTCTAAATCAGGTCTAAACTGAATCTAAACTAGAGCTAAACCGGGACTAAACCAGGACTACACCAGGTCTAAACCAGGACTAAACCAGGACTGGGCCAAGTCTCAACCAGGTCTAAACCGGGACTGAACCAGGACTAACCTTGGAGTTGACAGACAGAGAGGGATCCGGAGCCTGCATGGTGTGATCTGGCGACGTCTGCGCTTGGCCCCGTGAGGTGCGGAGGTGTGCGCAGTTTGAAATCCGCTTCTTGAAAGGTGCCATTTTGGGGTCTTTTTCTGTGCACATGTTGCTCCTCGTGGAGTGACTGGCTCCTGACTACAGTAGCTGTAATGCTCAGACAATCCATCGGGCGGTGCAGCTTCGTAGTTTACAAAAGTCGTACTAAAACATTTTGACAGTTGATACAAATGTATGAGTATGATACAGGTGTCAGTTTGGCAGGAATATTTGAATGATATATACATAAGGCCTAACTGGGCTCCAAAAAATGAACAAAGACAACTGCAGTTATTTCCCAGGATTCCAGGGAAATGAGTCGTCTTGTTTTGGGATTTGATTCATGTCATTTTCAGGAAAAAATATTAAACCCTGCTCCCACTGCCTCTGATCTGCCAACTCTAACCCCCTCACTCCTACAGTCAAACTGAAGCAGCGGTGTTCTGTCGAAATAGGCTGCCCCATCGAAATGAGCTCCCCGCAGCCTAAATCAACAGTGACGTCTATTGATTCACACTCCCCACCTTAGGTTTTTCCATTTACAGTCGTCTAGATCCAATAAAGTGAACCTCCCCAGTTTTACAACATATTTCTTTGGATTAGAGACAGTGGGTTTGATGCTGTTTGCACACGGTGATCACACTTTACACCTTAGTTATGTCAAATTTACACTCATTTATACAAATATGCACAGTTCATTTGGACAGTCGTATTCTGCTCAAATACAGCTCCAACTAAAGTTCGCACATATCGACAGGACAATTTATCCATGGAATAATGACCCACTGTAGAATCACCATTATTCACTCATTTATATGAATCTGTGCAGAGGAGCTCATTTTGACAGGTCTATATCTTCTATCAAATAAGGCTCCCACTGTATAAGAGAAAGAAATGACTGGAAACACTGAAATCTTTATATTAAATAGCAATACATTTTTTCAGGCCTCACAGCAAGAAGGTTCGATCCCCGGGTCGCCCAGGCCTTTCTGTGTGGAGTTTGCATGTTCTCCCTGTGTCTGGATGGGTTTCCTCCGGGCTCCGGTTTCCCCCATCTACTCAAAACATGCTGCACCTGAACTAACATCAAGGACCATGACGTCCACCCTCCTGTGGGCTCACCACCTGCAGAGGGGTTCATAGGGGGGTCAGGTGCTATGAGGATTGGGCAGCAAGATGCCCCCATGACCCAGCTGGATTAAGCGGGAGAAGATGGATGGATGGATGGATGGACATTTTTTTTATATTTTAAAAATATATTATTATTATTAAATATTTAACAGTAATATCACAGGCTGCAGTGTGAATTTCCTATTATAATATAGTGATATTTTATTCATACAGCGCCTTTCTAAACAAAGTTACATCATTTTCTACACATGGAAACAAAATAAAATAATGAAAATAATGAAAATGATAACAATAAAGTCAAATATTAAATCCAAACTATTCAATCATTTGACATGGTTTTTCTGCCACAAATCCACCATGCACAAGTCGATGCTCACAGGCATAAAATAAAACCAATACACTTTTAAAATGTTCCTTGTTCCTCCACTTCTGCCTGCAAAGAGGCAGCTTAAAGGAAGTTACAAGGGAAAACGAGATGCACAAGTTTACTGTTTGCCGTACCATGAAACACTCCACAGAGACGAGCAGAAAACCACCGCTGACCGAAATGTTTGACTCTGATAATGATGGATGTTCTTTGGTTTGTTGAACCTGGAGTCCGCTGTGAAAACAGGGTCGTACATCTCCTGTCAGGGTCCATCCATCACTGCAGACAGGGGCGGCTGAGTCTAGTCCCTCATCTCAACACTCATTTGTCAACTCCATAAATATATGTTTGTTCTCAGGTTTACCACACAGAAACAAGGGGAGGTCCTTAAAAGAGCACTGTGTAACTTTTCAATTGGGGGTCCGTCACCTTCTTGTTCCTCTGCCTCGAATGTTCCACAGTGTGACATTAAACAGTTCTACCTTATGTTTATTCAATTACAGGTGGTTTTATACCTCAGAAATACCTCGAAAAACAGGTACAAAAAAACAGGTCCTTTTGTGGTGCAGCATAGATGAAGCCAGACATTTGTGTGGGCAACGACTCCCGACATCAAGGATTTAAAGTCAGAACAAAGAAAATGTTTGGTGAATTTTAGACATTATTGCCCTTTTTCCTATGGGATTTGCTGTTGTGCTGGGATTACCTGGACACCACATCCGGTGCATTACACACGTCACCACCAAATAGCAGCGATTGGTTAAATCAAAAAGTACCTGCCGACCTGCTGTCAAGTCAATGAATCCTAATGCTGCGAGGTCAGACGGTTTCCACGAAGTCAAACTTCTTGTGAGCTTTAAGTCATGTTATAATTTATATAGTTTCCTCATCAAAAACAGACCTGGATTTGTGTTTTGTTTCATTCACATGTTTGACTCATTCTTTATTAATCTGCTATTCGTTTGTCTACATCTCCACAGCTCAAAATGCTCAGTTACACAGCAAAAAGTGGAAGTGTTAAAACTGACTCACAGAATCAGTTTTAACATTTTCTCAGGTCCAATTTTCTCAGTCCAATCTGTTTTTGGAAATGTTAATGAAGTAAGTTCCTGTTATATTAATGTTTTGAGAGTAAACTGATAACACTTTGTAGAGTTATCCTGATTTAGCTAAACAACACACAGAGGAGTTTTATTTTTACACTTTATTTTAGTTTATTTAAGATGAAATTACATACAAAACTGGTTCAAACTGGTTTTATCTCTCAGGAGTTTGAAGTGGTGGGTGGAGGTGCCAAATTAACACTAAGGAAGTTGAATGAACACTAGGGGAACTGTGTAACTTTTCGATTGGGAATTAACTTCACCCATATGAACCATATCAACTCTGGCAAATAACCCCAACTTTCAAATAGTTAAAATAACACTTTTTGTGTTAAAAACAACTCAAACAACAATTATTTTACCCTGAAATATTACCCCTCCAGTTTTTACTGTGTTTCTATCACCTTTTATTTAGTAGAGATGGGCAATTCCAGGGCTGAAATTATCCAAATGATTCTTGTGTATGGAGTTTAAAAACACAGTGGAGCATGTCCTGTATGACCACATGACATCACAGGGTGGAACAGTTTTTTCTGCTTGAGTGAAGAACATGGCCTAAATACACAGTGTTTGTGTAAAACTTTTGCAGCTTTCTAAATCTAAGTTTATGCTGCCTTTAGTGGAATTTGCAATTTGAAGTAATATGTGACATCACACAGAACTGCCCTGGTTACAGTCAGGAGTTTCTGAGTACAAATATCTAGCTGCAGGTGCGGAGTTTGGTGTGTGGATACCTGTTAGACCAATCACAGTGTTCCTTATACCACCAGACCCCGCCCCTCGTCCTGCCCATATTCGCAGCTCTGTTTGAAATGTGTTTGTGGGTAAAGTTTAGGTGTTTAGTCCCAAGTTTCAAGTACGTGCAGTAATTCTAGTCACAAACAAGCTGCTGCACCTCATAACCTTTGAATGACTTGAAATCCTCTTCGAAACTCTTGGAAAATGTTGGCAGCTTGGTAAGATGTCTCACTTCTAAGCCTAACTAAGCGCCAACAAGTTCTGTGCTGCCAGTGCCTTAATCTGCATATAAAACACACAGGTTTTCTCATTCTCAGTACAGGACGGTATAAACAGCAGCAGCACATGCACTGATTCACAATTCACTGCTGTTGCTGTTTATAGGTACAACAGTATTTCCAACAACTGATCATGTTTGATTTGGCTTTTTTGTAGAGTTGCTATCAGTAAAAGTTCACTGCACTGATCCGCCTGTCAATCTCACCCTAAGATGATTGACCTCCTCCACTTGAGGCAGAGACTCTGGATCCGGTGCAGCGTTGGCAGTGATGCGGTCGCTGTATCGGACTGTTGTGGCAAAGAAGAAGCTGAGCTGAAAGGCGAAGCTCTGGATCTACCTCAGTCACGTTCCTACCCTCACCTATGGTCAGGAGCTCTGGGGAACGACCGAAAGGACGAGATCGCCGATACAAGCGGCCCAAATGAGTTTCCTTCACAGAGTGGCCGGGCGCTCCCTTAGAGAGATGGGGAGGAGCTCAGTCACACAGAAGCTGCTCCTCCACATCGTTAGGAGCACCTCAGCTGCTTCGATATGGAGGAGCAGCGGCTCTACTCCGAGCTACTCCACCTGTAATTGAATAAACATAAGGTAGAACTGTTTAATGTCACACTGTGGAACATTCGAGGCAGAGGAACGACATATCCAGAGAAACAAGAAGGTGACAGACCCCCAATTGAAAAGTTACACAGTGCTCTTTTAAGGACCTCCCCTTGTTTCTGTGTGGTAAACCTGAGAACAAACATATATTTATGGAGTTGACAAATGAGTGTTGAGATGAGAGACTAGACCAGGGGAAGACCCAGGACATGCTGGAGGGACTATGTCTCTGGGCTCAACTGGCAACACCTTGGGGTCCCTCTGGAGGAGCTGGAGGAAGTGTCTGGGGTGATGGAAGTCTGGGAGTCCATTTATTCAGTTTAGACTGCTGCCTAAGCAAGGACTTTGATTTGAACATGTTCCCTTCGTATGTGGGAACACACAGGTCATGCTTATGAAATGTAAAATAATAAATGCAGTTACATATGTTACTTTAATCAGTAATCGTTGGTCATCAGTTTCACTCCCACTTCCACCCAACACACCATACGACATACAACTTATGTCATAGATAATCTGTCATTACCCCACCTCTTCTACTAAGACCAGACATATTTTTCATATATAAATCTATGTATTTGTCACACATATATGCAATTTTTGCTACTTTTTCTGAAATTTTCTACTATTTCTTTGTTGTTGTTGAGCAAATATGTTCATCAAGTCATTCACCGCACATAAGCTTGGCCAAAGTGTAAGATATAAACACTTAAATCTATCAGAAAATGATTTAAAAGTAGTGAAATGATGTGTCCATGTTAAAATAAACGACCTCTAGACTAGAAAGAAGCAGTCTCAGAACTAGTACGAAGAAGATAAATCTGAAAACAAGATGAATAACCTGATATTTGAACTGTTTGAAAATCAGACAAATTTGCAGTATTTCCCTTCACTCTGAATTTTGTGAGGATGTTTGAGTGACACATGCTATAAATTAAGCCACTTTTGCACACAATATGCCACACGGCTCTTCTCCAAACATTCTCCTGATGTTTGTATGTGTTTTTACGCCTTTGCTTCCACCCCCCGCTGCTCAATCACTGCGGCGCGATGCTGCCAGGATTCTGTGCATCTTGTCCTGCGGATGCGGAGATGTGATGTGGAAATGGCTTCAGTGACTGCGACCGTAGCGTCCCAAAACTTGCCGGGTGTCTGATGCACTCTGGTCTGGTTCCAGGCGCTTCTGCATCCAAACAGAGCGGAGAAGGGATGGAGTGCCAGAAAAGTCAGCGAGGCTTTGAGAGAGCGAGCAGCAGCAACATGTGTAAGACAGAACGTCAGACATGACCTGCTTCACAAGGGCCGGGCAAAAATCTTGGTTCTGCATAATGTTAATTGTATTTCTTTATAAAAAGCAGTAAATATCATTGTTTTGAGGCGCTGGTCAGACTGGGAAGAGTTTATGTTATGACGAAGCAAAGAAAAAGTGAGGCTGCCTTACAAAAAATGTCATTTATTCAGTCAAATTTTCCAAAAGTGTGAACATTTTTAACATTTGTGATTCATTATATTCGTGCTCATATTCAGTCACATTCACTCCAAACACCTTTAGAGTTCCATATACTGTTGGAAAGAGGTTTCTAAATGTGACCCAAGGTACTTTTAATATAAAAAACTACAATACAGTATCAAAAGGCCACAGATAAGTTTGTAAAAACAAGACAGAGACGTGACATAAACAGGTGTAACTAAAATGAATCAAAAGGCTAAAAGTGAAGTCAGTTTTAAACAAAGGAAACAATAAAAATGGCCAAGCTGATTATAAACTAATACAATTCTGAATAAAACCTTGCAGCCCCTGGGTGGAGGAACAAGTCCTGGAACCAAAATAAATGTTAGAACAGAACCAAACAAGGACAATTTGAGAGGAAGCAGCCCCACCAACGAAACAGAAAGTGCTACCCTGAAATCACGGCAAAATAACGTAAAAATCCAAAGTGCAAAGTACAGGCTAAACCCCTCCCAAGTACGCCCCGAGAACTTAAACCACATAAAAGCTAAAAGCCCAGGGACGGCAATTATTAAAACCAGGTTTACTATCGGTACAAGCTAAAGTCAACTAAATAATAAGACCTTAAAATAAAACAATGTCAAACGAACAAAAGTAGCCTTAAACACAAAACAGTAGCAGACCAAATGCTACAGTAAAAAAGGACAGTACAGGATGGTATTTTCCACCGGAGTTGCCTTAGCTCTGATGCACAAATTAAAACCCATTAAATCCAGTTTAAGAGCTAAAATAATTCAAATACAAGAGTGTGTTCAAATCCTACCTGACACCAGCCAGCAGAAGTCGGGACTGAGGTCGTGCGGAGCAGCCTATTGAAGCACAGGAAGGTGGTGCCAGGTATTTTAAAACCGTAAGAGCTCCCCCTGCTGTCCGCCACATAAAGACATCACAATATTGTTTTTGAACTCCAAATATTAAGTAAGATACAACAAATTATAATCATGAACTGAATCACTGAAGTGTGAATTTGAGTGTTCCAGTTCACTGCTCTTCTTCTGGCGCCTTCACATACCCACGTTTTCTTGTTCAGTGAAAGAAATCTAGTCTCTGTTGGGCTTTAACAAGTGCATCAAAGTCAGGCTCAATGTCTGAGGTGGAGATGATCTATGCCTGGATTTGGTCAACTTCATCACTGAGAAATTTGCTTCTTTTATGAAGTTGTTTTAGATGAATATTGTGATTTGAAATGTCTAAATGATAACATAATGATCCAAGTATGTCACAGTGGACATCAACAAATCACTACAACTTTTAGAGGATAAATGCAAAGGCTGTACCATGGTTAAAAGCTCTGAGGAATCGTTTTGGGGATTAGTTCACTTTAACAGAGGTTACTGCTTCTCTAATTGCTGCTAATTCTTCAGAAATAGGGCAGTGTTCTTCAGACGCTGTGATATTTTACAGCAAAACAAAATATCAAAACAAAACATCAAAATAAGAATCAGAGTTTTGATTATTTTGGAGGTATTCACTCACCCACGATTATTTGAGAGGTTTTGTGGTTCTAAATTCACTCAAAAAGAAGAAGTAAAGAAAATCATCCATCTACAAGTCACAATTTATTTACAAAAAAAATGAAATGAAAATATTCAAATGTTTCCTGCATCTGCCCTGCCTCTTATGTCTGGACTAAAGCCTCAAAGGAGTCATGCATGTCCCTGATTGGCTAATCCATCTGTCAATCATCTGAACTCTGGGAGATTCATCATGGCCAGACTCACTTCTTTTACTGGCATTTCTCTTCCTCGCTTCCTTTTCCTTGATTCCTCCCCTCGATTCTGCAGGAAATGGGTGAGGAAGTGCCGAGCAGAGGAGATACAGAGGAGAGACGAGGAGAAGAAAGAAGAGGAGAGAGGAGGAGAAGAGAGAAGAGGAGAGAGGAGGAGAGGAGGAGAGAGGAGGTGAGGAGGAGAGAGGAGGAGAAGAGAGAGAAGGAGAAGAGAGAGGAGCAGAAGAGAGAGGATTAAAAGAGAGAGGAGAAGAAGAGAGGAGAGATGAGCAGAGGAGAAGAGAGATGAGAAGAGGAGAAGAGAGAGGAGCAGAGGAGAGGAGCAGAGGAGAGAGGAGAAGAGGAAAGAGAGAGGAGCAGAGGAGAGAGGAGAAGAGGAAAGAGGAGGAGCAGAGGAGAGAGGAGAAGAGGAAAGAGAGAGGAGCAGAAGAGAGGAGCAGAGGAGAAGAGGAAAGAGGAGGAGCAGAGGAGAGAGGAGAAGAGGAAAGAGGAGGAGAAGAGGAGAGAGGAGGAGATAAGAACAGAAGAGAGGAACAGAAGAGAGAGGGGCAAAAGAGAGGAGCCGAAGAGAGAGGAGGAAAAGAGAGCAGTAGAAGAGAGAAGAGTAGAAGAGAGAGGAGGAGAGGAGGGAGGAGCAGAGAAGAGAGGAGGAGCAGAGGAGAGTGGAGGTGAAGAGAGAGGAGGAGAGATGAACAGAAGAGAGGAACAGGATAAAGAGGAGGAGAAAAGAGGGGAGCCGAACAGAGGAGAGGGTGAATGGGACAGTGTTTACTAGCTCCTTAGTTTTAATGTCAAATTCCAGATTCTTTTCCATGTCAAACCTCCTTGGCTCTGGAGTTAAGCTGCTGCAACTAGAGAAACTCGCCCTCCTCCTCTGTGGTTTCCTTCCCTCGTCTTCTCTGAGCTCAGGACACCAACAGAACATGGCACATTTGATTGACAGCTGGAAAATGGATGATGGAGGAGAGGAATCGAGGAGAAGGAAGCAAGGAAAGAGAAATGAGACCCTTGACCTGGTGTCCTGTCGGTGCATTATTTGGGAGAAGATATAGGCCTGTCGAAATGAGCTACCTCTACCCAAATTCATATAAATGAGTGAATAATGGTGGTTCTACAGTAGGAGCATTATTACATGGATAAAATTGCCCTGTCGATATGAGCTACCTTTAGTCAGAGCCCTCTTTGAGCAGAATACGACTGTGCAAATGAACTACGCATATTCATATAAATGAGTTGAAGTTTGGCCTAAGTTTATTCATGTTTAAAGTGCAAAACAAAACAAAAAAAGGAGTGAAATTAAATATACCAATATGACAACAGCAAGACAACAAGATTACAACAATACACAGTGACTGACAGCGATATACAGTGGTAAAGATGACAGAAAAGTGTACAGTGTGGAAAATTCAAAATGACATTATACAGATGTATACGAGGGTGGGCTGAAAAGTTCATAGCCTGACCCAGAAGGACTTATGCCACACTGATAAAACTAGGTTTATTTTTCAACGTAGTCTCCCCTAAGGTCCACACACTTCTTCCAGCGGTGTTGCAGTGCTTTGATCCCGTTGCTGTAGAAACTTTCATCCTGATCCCCAAAAAAGTCCTCAACAGCTGATATGACCTCATCATCAGTCTGATACCGCTTCCCAGCCAAATGTTTTTTCATGTTTGGGAACAGAAAAAAGTTAGACGGTGCATGTGCATTCACTCATCTACACATCATACACTTACACACAGACCTACATACATACATGCTTACATATGTCTTATGCTTTCAGGTCGCCTATAAAAGGGGCTGTCGCTGGTGTTCAGTCCCAACGTCGTACACCAGGAGGAGCTGGAGTATGACGCCGCAAGCCGAGATGTGAGAGGAGCACAGGAGCTGCAGAGTACGATTAGGCGCACTAGATCTCATGGCAGTAGATCTCATGGTAGTAGATCTCATGGCAGTAGATCTCATGGTAGGCGTCGAGCACAGTGATCAGAATAGTGGTGCGGTCATCAGTGAGTAGGTCAGACTGTTTCACCCACTCGACCCTGTGTCAAGGCTCATGGGTGAATGTTTGTATCTGACCCGGGCTCGGAGCAGGAGCCTCGTGTGCAGTGGTGTTTGGGTCGTGATGCCTGGAGGTGTGCGCTGTTCTAAAGCCGCCCAGTATGTTTCACTAATAGTGTGTTTATTCTTATCATATTGTACATGTAGATGTTTATTGGTAATAGGCTCCTGCTGGCGGAGAGCCTCCCCTACAGACTGAGAAAACACCTGTCTCAGGGTTTGTGGACACTGGGTTCTACGAGTTCTACGGCCCCTGCCTGAGGTGTTACCAACTGTACCTGTAAAGAGCTGTTCTATGTGAAAGTGAAATGAACTGAAACGAGGAATAAAATGCTTAAACTAAAGGAAACAATCTTAGCATTATTTATGAATAAACAAAGTGTAAATTCAACTGTAAGTCTCTGTCCAGTCAGTTGAAATGAACTTATGCTGCCTGTTAATTGTGGGGTGATTTTTCTGTTTCCCTTAAATTGGGGATCACTCTGCCTCTTTGTATAGTCAATAAAGAGTTTGTTTTACTGATGACTTGATTGATCTTTATTGTGGCTTGTACAATCTTGAGCCTTAAAAGATGCCACCAACTTCACCATGCCACAGACATAAACACATTAGCAATCATAAAAAACATACCTCGCTCACTGACTTAAATTTTGGAGGTGGAATGACCTTTTGAACATATTTCTGAACTTTGTTTTAACTTTAATTTGCTCAGTTGCCAGATTTTTCACTTTCAACCAGGCGTGCGTCTCTAATTAGGGTCCAGCGGAACCAAAACAAACAACAACAGTTCTGGCGCCACGGTGGCTGAGTGGCAACATTCAGGCCTCACAACAAGAAGGTTGCGGGTTCAATCCCTGGGTCACCCGGGCCTTTCTGTGTGGAGTTTGCATGTTCCTCCCAGTGTCTGGATGGGTTTCCCCCATCAACCTAAAACATGCCTGCACCCCTATGAACTAACATCAAGGACCATAATGTCCACCCTCCTGTGGGCTCACCACCTGCAGAGGGGTTCATAGGGGGGGTCAGGTGCTATGAGGAATGGGCATTAAACTGCCCCCGTGACCCAGCCGGATTAAGCGGGAGAAGATGGATGGATGAACAACAGTTCCTACCTGTTAACCAAAATAAAAGCAAAACATTTTCTCTACTCACATATTATATATTAATTAAGAATTATTTAAAGAAAAGTTAATCAAAATTATGAGAGTAAAACTATACATCTGTGTGTTCTAATTTTAGTCCAGAAAGAAGAGGCAGGCGAACATTTCTATTTCATTTCTTCATGAATAAATTGTGACTTGCTAAATGGATGAGTGTCTTTTCTTTTTCTTCGTCTTTTTGAGTGAATTTAGAACCACAGAACCTCTCAAATAATCTTTTGCAGGTGAATACCTCCAAAATAATAAAAACTTTTATTAAAATTTAGAATTCACTGGTGTAACTGTTCGGTTGGGGGTCTGTCGCTTGCTTCCTTCTACGGAGATGCCATTGCTCTGCCTGGAATGTCCCACAGTGTGGCATTAAACAGCTCTACTTTACATTTATTTAACTATATTTGGTTTAATAGCTCAAAAATACCTCCAAAAACAACATTCTGACTGTGAGCGGGGTCGCCTATGCACAGATCTGACCTGGAACTTAGTCTAGTTTGGTCTCCATACAGATTGAAAAGTTTAATGTTTAATACTGTGAAACATTCCAGACGAAGCAAAGCATTTGGAGCCTCCACCGGAAAAAATCGCACAACGCACCTTTATGTCATTGGATACAGGTTGACCAGGCATGAAGCTGTCGCAGATGACACTATAGTGATATAATATACAGTAATTAGTGTCAGCATAATGCCAGGATGTCTGTATAGTGTAATTATACCAGTCAAATGTGCTACTAAGCAAGGGATGAGCTAACACGTATTAATTACTGACTGATTTAAAACAACCTGGGACTTTTTGATACATTTATAAAACAGTATTTCAGCAGTAAAGTGAATACACACAGTATTCAACCAAACACACGCGCCATTAGTTATCTCCACTGTCTTAAAGTGGAAGTCCGGCACGTTTGAAGCTAAAGTCCGTTCGTAGAGGTGGTGGAATTCTGTCAGAAGCCAAAAAACAGCACAGATCAGTGTTGCCTCAGCGGAGATCTCACTGTGGCAGTGAGTCTGTCAAGGCCACAAACTAGTGTAGTGATGGGGGCAAGTTCTTAACTTCCACGTAAAATGCCAATTTGCTTCACACTGAAGAAGCTTAACACCACTTTAACCCATCTTACAACAGCCACGAGTCTAACAAACAAAACACTCTGCCTGGTTCACTCATTAGTGTCTGGAAACGTTAGAAAACAACTTTATAAGCAGCCTTAGCATTACATTGTTGATTTCCCACTGCACATGCGAAAGTCCAAAAGACTCAGTTGTCGACTCCAGCGGCGGTGAGAGGCTCGAGCTGCCAGTAGCGACAAGCGAGGATCGACTACTGACGGTGAAGAAGAAGAGAAACTGAAAGTTGTTGAATGGAAATAGTTTGGGAATGTATTTTTTAGCATTTTTCCAAAAATATAATTCACTTAAATAAGTAAATAAATTGAGATTAGAAATGACATTGGCGATCAAGTCTTTTGGGCTTTCACATGCGCAGTGGGAAATCAGCAATGTAATGCTAAGGCTGCTCATAAAGTTGTTTTATTACCAGACCACTAATCACTAGTGAAGTGTCCCTTTAAAGGGATAGTTTGGGATTTTTGACATGAATCTGTACGTTCCCGTCAGCAGTGTTGTGCATCAACACTGACTTACCTCCCAATAGCGTCCGCTGAGCCGAGTTATTCCCTGGTTTTGGTGCTGATGAAAGTGTCCAGCAAGTTGTCTGGAGTCATGAAAATAAAGAGTTTTTCTTCTCAAAACAAAATGTATTCAAAAGAGTGACACATTTGAAAAAGTCAGAACTCATAATCTCTTGGTACTATTTTCTCTCCGTTCATATCACTGTCTACATCTTCAAAGCTCCATCTGTTCTTGTGATGTCATGAAGCGGCAGTTTTCAAGTGAACAACTACCTTTAGATCAGTACAGACGGGCAATTCCTGGGCTGAAATAATCCTAAAGATGGTGTATTGAGTGACATCACAAGGTGGAATAAAGTGTTTTCTGTTTGAGAGAAGAATGTAAATATGCAGAATGAAACAAAACACAATTCCACAATTTCTTTTTGATGAGGAAACAAAACATCGATAAGAAAATACCTTAATATGGACCATTTAAACACGTCTAAAGTTATTCCTCACTTACCTTATGCATTCTGAGTATCCTAATTATTCACCGTGATGAGTTTTTTTGTGAAGAGCTTTTCACAACTTTTCACAACTGTTCACAGACCAGAGCAGAGTTTTTCTGTTAACAGTAAAGCGAACAACAACTAGGATGTTAACATGCACCCCCTAGTGGACAATAACACACTTATAATTACAGGACACGTGGAAAATGCACAGCGGACTTATTCAGACCTCAAGAGCTGTTCAGAAATGCTCTGACTCAATCTGCTGAAAGGTTTTGTTTTGTGTGAGTAATTTACAGCCTCCTACAGAGCAGCTCTATTCAAACAGACTGAAATGAACTGACAAAGGAATAAAAGAAGCTCATTGGCAGTTTTTATGTAGAATGAGATGGTTTATTTTGTAGTTTGTGGAGGAATTGATGGTACTTCAAACACTGCAGCCTTTGAGATTTGCCAATTGAGATACAGATTAATCCTGAGGCCATAGTTGGAAGTGTCAGAATGCCACAGATGCATTGATGCTATAGACCACATGTGTCAAACATGCGGCCCGGGGGCCAAATCCGGCCCTCCAAGACCCTTAATCTGGCCCTCGGCTGATTTTTCTATTAAAATACTTAAAATTTTCAGATTTTTCTGTTAATTTTCTGCACCGTTTAGCATAGCAGCGTCTCCGGCGTTTCTGTACGTTGCAACTCCCACCAGAGCAGCACAAATGAAGACTTTCCTCTTTCCAAACGCTCTTAAAGGACGATCGTTTTGACTGTCGACCGTGACCCTCATCAGCAAAATGTCAAAAAATGAGAAAAGCAGATGCTGAGTTCAGGATTTCCCAAGAAAAATAGTCTAATTCTTATTTGTTGACAGAGGTGAATGGGAAATCTGTGCTCAGTGTGTTTAGAACAAGTGGCGTTGCTCGAAGAATATAATCTTAAACACCACTACGAGACACGGAGAAAAATACAATAACTTGAAGAGAGAACTGAGTTTTCTGATCCGGCCCTTTTGGGATCAAAGTAGGTTGCATACGGCCCCCGGACCAAAATGAGTTTGACACCCCTGATTTAGACAGTATAAAGAAGTGGACTAAGGGAGTGTGACGTTCAGCCACAGTCAAATGAAGCTCAATGAGGCTGACAGTTATAGGGCCAAATTTGAAGCCAAGTTCCATATTAGGAATTGATTTACGGACAAAACAGCTCAATAAAACACCAGGATCATGTAGAATGGGTTAATACAAACATTTTTGGGGCTTTTCGACTACATTCCCGGCACAGCACAGCACAGCACAGCACAGCACTACATGGTGAAGCTTTTCCATGCAGTCGTTACCACCTGAAAGTGGGTGGAGTAGTGGGACAACACTGCGTCATTTTTAGGCGACATTATTAGTGTCACGCCACAGTCAGTACAGTAAACACAATGGAGGCACTGGATGACATCGAGGTGTTACTGCTGCTGTTGTTTGCTCTGTGGCTTGTCGTCACAAAAGATGAAAAAACCCTTGCTGTTGTCGTGTTGTGTTTTTTTTTTTACACACGGTGGGTGATTATTTAAAGATCCTCGCGTGTATGACGACATTTCCTCTGACCAATCACTGGACAGAGGCTGTGCACGTCAGGTTGTCGTCGCTCAGCACGGTTAGAATCACTCCGAAACAGGTATCGTAAAGGCTCCAGGTCCAACCCCCAGTGGAAAAGCAAACAAAGCGTGTTGTGCTGTGCTGTGCCATGCTAAACAGTGCTGCTGGAAAATACCTATTTAAGGCCAATTTTAGGAGCCTGAGAGAGAGAAGAATCATGTTTTTTTCAATACAAAGTGAAGCCAGAGTTGATGGAGCCGTTTACAGTATACATACTTTACTCCCTGATGAAGTGTTCCTCTCTCCACACCCACAGACAAACCCCCTGGTTATTGTTCATTTACTAATGTTTTTTGGTAAAATACCTCATACCTCAGCGCTCTACTGCATATCCACAGCTCCATCCACACACTGCGCTCCAACAAATACTTGACCCTGCACATTCTAAAGCCCATTTCAGTTCTGCAACAAGTGACTGGAAGCACCTTCAACGCACTTTAAAGCTTAGTTCATTTTTACCTCTGTTGACTTTTAATCCAGAGTATTTCACAGGATCATTACACATGCTCTTAACACGTTTATATCTTTAATCTGCAAATGTGCTGTATCATGTTTCTATTCACTGTTTCAGGTTATGACTGATGTGTTCTATTTGTGCTGTTTTATTCTGCCTCTTGACCAGGTCGTCATTACCAATGATTAGGTGTTCTTAATTGACTTACCTGGTAAAATATTGAATCAATTTAAAACCAAAACTATACAGTCTATGATAAATCCATGCTCTGTGGGTCTGCCCTTTGGACCACATACGTACTGGACTTCATGCAGGTCTGGTCACCATATCAGCCGCTCAGGTCGCCCACACGGTCTTCTTGGGGACAGGGAGTTATTGCCATAAGTAACCCAGCCTGATTTTCCAGAGCAGAATACTGGGCTGGGGACTTGTGGGAGACTGATCAATAAGGCTGCACCATTTGGGAGGAATATCAAAATTTAACTGATAAGCTTTGTGATCAGATTTGTGATTTATGCTTAAATAATAGGATTCTGCAATAGGATTCTGAAATATGAACACACTTGAACTGCAGAAATCACTTTTCAGATGTTTGTACAGAACTAAACTGCAGGGTTAGCTGTTTCTATACAGAATATGTGGAGGAAATGGTAAATGTCACTGAAATGCTTTATGCATATAAAAGTTCACTTTGAATTAGAAAAAGGGAAGTAATTGGTGAAAATTATTATAACTCGTGTGTTTTTACTTTGAACATAGCAAAAGTCTCTGTCTTGTATGATTGTGATTTGTGTCTGTTGTCTTTAATCTATGTGCTATTTGTGCTTTACCGTGTTCTCATTTTACTAATATGTTTACTGTTAATATTCACTGATCTTTAATGTCTTTGTCATGTGTGATGGACTGAATGTTTTTGTGTCTATGTTCTTCTTTTGTCTCGCCATCAACCTGCCAATGAGACTACGGATGAAAATGATCCTGCAAGGCAACTCTGGCACATTTACATTCTGTACCAACACAAGTTGATTAATGTGCACTGTCCTATATTTAATAAATAAATAAACATGAAAAAAACAACATAAACATAAAAAACAAGGAAAACAGGTGAGCATGACAGGAGATATGTGTGGAGCACTGGGAGCAAAATGACAAAAAGTCCAGGAGAAGGAGCCAAGAGCCAGTTACCACTGAGGATGAACTGACAAACTGGCCAAGAAGGAAGGAAGAGTCAGGCTTATTTAGAAAGGACTCGACTGGAGATGGATTTGAGGTATAGAATAGAATAGAATAGAATAGAATAGAAAGCCTTTATTGTCATTGTACACAGTATAATGAGATGAGAAACTGCTCCTTCAAAGTGCACACAACAAATAATAAACCTACGAACTAATACATATGAACTACTCTACAATAAAACTTATGCAAAACCTACCAGGGGAACACAGACACATAACAGACAGACACATAACAGACACATAACAGACACATAACAGACACATAACAGACACATAACACACAGACACATTACAGACACATAACAGACACATAACAGACACATAACAGACACATCACACACAGACACATAACAGACGGACACATAACAGACACATAACAGACAGACACATAACAGACACATAACAGACACATAACAGACAGACACATAACAGACAGACACATAACAGACACATAACAGACACATCACAGACAGACACATAACAGACACATAACAGACACATAACAGACAGACACATAACAGACACATCACAGACACATAACAGACGGACACATAACAGACACATAACAGACACATAACAGACACATCACAGACACATAACAGACACATCACAGACACATCACAGACACATAACAGACAGACACATAACAGACAGACACATAACAGACGGACACATAACAGACACATCACAGACACATCACAGACACATAACAGACAGACACATAACAGACGGACACATAACAGACACATAACAGACACATCACAGACACAACAGACAGACACATAACAGACATATAACAGACACATAACAGACACATAACAGACACATAACAGACACATCACAGACACATAACAGACACATAACAGACGGACACATAACAGACACATAGCAGACACATCACAGACACATCACAGACGGACACATAACAGACATATAACAGACACATAACAGACAGACACATAACAGACATATAACAGACACATAACAGACAGACACATAACAGACATATAACAGACACATAATAGACATATAACAGACATATAACAGACACATAACAGACAGACAAATAACAAACAGACACATAACAGTGAAACAGACTTGGGACTAAAGTGTTCAGCAGTAACGGGGCAAATGCTGCAGTTTTCAGTCACAGACAGAGGGGACATGGGCATGGACAGTGGAGTGGACACACCAGATCAGAGTTTCTTGAGTCCAATTGGCAGCAGCAGAAGTTCTCAGTTAAGCTTGAGTTTAGTTTGGTGACGGCTTTGGAAAGAAGCTGTCCCTGAGTCTGTTTGTTGTGGCTGGAATGGACTTGAAGCTCCTGCCAGACGGCCACAGGTCGAGATGGAAGCCGGGATGGGGATTGTCCTTTATGATGTTCCTCGCCCTGCGGAGACAGCGGGAGGTGTAGATGGTGGATATGGATGGCAGAGGCTTTCAACGGTGGAACAGTAGGTCACCAGCACCCTCAGGAAGTGTAGCTGCTGCTGGGCCTTTTGTCCCAGTGCAGAGGTGTTGACCGACCAGGAGAGGTCTCCGACTGAAACTGACTGCAGCTGGTGTGGTGCTGTGGTTGTGGTTGGGTGACTCCTCTCAGGTAGGTGGGGAAAAGTCCTTCCAGGTGGTGACAAACACAAAGGAAGAAACTGGAAGATCGTGTCAACATCAGTCATTTCTTTTGGTTTTTTACCACTATCGAGAACTTGAGAGAATATCCGACCACAGGTAGATCGTGTACGCCCTCACATGTTCAAATATGTTTAGATAGAGTGAGATCCATGTTTTCAGCAGCTTACAGCAGTTGTTAACCGGCTTCACAAGGTCCCTTTTATTATACAGGTGTAATTATACATTTACTTTGTTTTAACTTTGCTGTTTGATGTGTGAAGCTACAATACGCACAAACTGCCTCGTCTTTCGCCTAAAGAAGTGACGGGCAACCACGAGGCAGCTCATTTTATTCCGCACTTCTGTGGTAGCACCCCGAGATCTAATGCCGCTGTTTTATTTGTAGTTTTCACGGCGTCATAGATGAGGCTGATAAAGTACTTGAGAGCGTGCAGTGTTGTCAAAAATCGCAGCCTTTGTTGATCTGATAATTGCGTTCTTTCAAATTGTGGAAGGAGCCTCGCACACCAACCAAAACCCAAAATGTGTAGTTGTCACTGTTTTTAGTTTCATTTGGTCATACTTTTTTGGTTTCTTTCATTGAAACTAAACCAATAAACATTTAAAATCATGAAAAGGATTTATGTGAGACAGTTCGAGTTCAGTTCTCAGTCATGTGTCCTCACCCGTCTCCTGCTTTTCTCTTCATCGCCCTGAAAACCTCTGCGTTCACCGTCTGGTTTATGCTGTATCTCCTCCAGGGATCTGAAGTGGCAGGTCCTTTGTAACGGAATGGCCCCGCGACAACTGATTTTAAAGTTCACCTCAGCTGACCCTGGTTCAGTAGGTCTAGGGGGCGTAATGGATAGAGCGGGAGGAGGGTGAACGATGCAAGAACTGAAATCTGAACTTCTTCTGCGGAGTTAGACTGGATTTATGTAGGGATGCACCGATACCACTTTTTGAAAACTGATACAGGTACAAGTACAAGCACAATAATTTCTGTACTTGCCGATACCGAGTACTGATACCAACATATTTAATAAACCCGGAAAAAAATCCGAACAACCCTGATATTCCCTCTTCACACCAGGCTGTCTCAAAACTTTTCTTTCATGTTATTATTATTATTTAATTTAGGTGTGAGAGTGAGAAACGTAATTTCATTTTTTCATATGTGAATATGAAAATGTGACAATAAACATTTAGAATCTTGATTATAATGTGTTTAATGCAGCTTTGCGCACATTTGCACTGAAAAAACAAACAAACAAACAAAAAAAACCAATATCTCGGTAAGTTAAAATGACTTAAATTAAGAAGAACATTTTACTTTATTTGAGTAGATTTAACTTGACAAGTCAAAGGATCTGCCAGTGGAATAAGAGTTTTTCTTAATTCAAGCAACATTTGATTTTGCTTCTTATTTTAAGTGCAAAAAGTTGTTATTTTAAGTGTAGCAAGATGTATTTTCATATTTTAAGTATCAAAGTCTTATTCCACTGGCAGATCATTTTACTTGTGAAGTGAAATTTACTCAAATCATGATAAAAACTTTCTTAAATCATGTCGTCTTAACTTGACTAGATTTAGTTTTTTGCAGTGTGGTTACATTTTACAGAAACAAAACTTAAAACCGCATGGCTCATTTGCATACAGTATAAGCACTGAATTAAACAGCTCATGTGCTGATGTGTTCCGCTTCTGTTGGACTAAAAGGCACGACTCAGTGGAATATGAGTGTTCTCTCTGTGACAGAGGATGTGCTGCTGATGGTGAGTCTGTTCTGTGTGTATGTCGCGTTGGAGATGGTTCATGTTAAACTTTTCAGAGATCGTACGAGTGCAGCAGCTCTTTCACTGATGTCGCTACAGTCGCTTTATTTATGTTGCTCTGGTTTCTCATCACCGGGATACTGGATTATTCAGGATACGAAACCGGGATACTGCGGAATGTGTCATGTAATAGTGGTATCGGTGTGTGGTATCGGTAAATGTTTAACGAGTATATTATGGAAGTATTGAGTCGATACACGATACCAGTATCAGTATCAGTATCAGTGCATCCCTAGATTTCTGCACTGTGTTGTCTCCTTGGTTAGATCCTGCTTTGCACAGTACGACATTAAAGGGCTCGTGTTATGCTACTTTCTGATCTACTGTCTGTTCTAATGGTTCCTCATCACAAACATGATGAGGAACCGGGAGTTGGGTTTTGTTTCATTCATATTCCACACACAAATTCTGCATATTTAGGCTGTGCTCTTCCTAAGACAGAAAACACAATATTCCACCTCGTGACGTAACACAAAATAAAGATGTTTTGTTGTGGTTTAAGCTGTTTTGCATTTCACTATAACAGTTTGCTAAAATGTTTTTTTTTTTCGATTTTTTAATTTGTGTGTGTGAAGTTTATAATTTTACTTTCTGGTTGGACATGGACAGTGAATGATTTACGCAGTGGTAATTCCATAGTTGGTACCAAGCATCAAGTATGGAATTACCCTGAACTCATTCATTCATCCGTCTTCTTCTGCTTTATCCGGGTGTGTTCTGACCTGTCTGTTTTGCCTATTATATATTTTGGTTTGGCCTGCTGCTGGCCCTTTAATTGAAAACAGGAAGTTGCCCCTGTAGGTCATGTGCGGTAGTGCACACAGTAGGGTATAAGCTGCGTACATGTGTTATTACGTTGTGTTGAGTTCATGAACGGCATTCCCTGTGAGTATAAATAAGTAATATAATTTAAGGGTGTTCTTAAATAAGACGTGTTTGTTCATTTCATTTTTATAAAAAGGAACAATTTACAAGTTAATTTACACGCTAACATGTTGGACTGCTTTGAGTTAGCATTAGCATTATAAAACGTGGTTTGCTCTATTTCTTTGCATTCAAACTGATGTATATTGTGTTATGTTGTTACAGTTTCACACCTGCCATATAAAGACGGTCTAAACCCATCCTGGCGTCAGTGACTTTTGTGTGGAGGTGTTTAACTCCTGGATAGTAGAAACGGTTCTACGAGGCCAGTACAGGGTGGGTCGCGGGGGCAGCTGTTCACCGCCCAGTCCTCTGTGCACCTGACCCCCCCATGAACCCCACAGGAGGATTACCCTCAGCTAAAGACAAAATATCAGATCATTACATGAGATAACTGGATGGAAGTGGCACATAGGTTTTCGGCCACAACACTGCAGGTAAACAGGAAAAAATCTTAAATGTACAGTATAAATAAAAATACATATGTGCATTTTGTCCAAATCTTATTAAATTAAATTATTATTTAAAAAAACTACAGTACACAGTCAGTTTAAATGTAATTTGAGTTCATTTTTACTTTTACTCAAATTGATTTTAAGATGGTTACTTTTACGTGAGTAGGAAATTAAGCAAAGTAAAGATACTTTTACTTAATTACAATTTTTCAGTACTTTTTCCACCTCTGATCTAAACTTAGCGTCCGTAAACTTATTTCCGACTCATGGAGACAGATTCATTCTTGTCTAGAGGTCGTTTATTTTAAGAGAACTTTTCCAGTAAAATGATCTTGCTTCATGGACAGATCATTTCACTGCTTTTAATTTTCTGTGTTTATTTCTTAAATTTTGCCCAAGGTTTTTTGCAGCTACACAGTGCACTTTTAACTTTCATATTTTAAATTTGAATAATCGTGTTTCTCACCATCCGCACCATACTCCGGAAGGCTAACATGCTACTGTATATTTACATGTCTGAACTGTGCTCTTCCACTGGGATTCTTCGTATGTTCTTTTCAGTTAAATGTATTCTCCTCATGGCATAACGCCCCGTGGAGACAAACCTTGTGCGTATTAGCGAGCGTGCATGGAGCTGACAGCAGTACACGGGGTTACAGTCTTTTCAGAGGTGACGAGAAAAGAACGCCTCCTGGGAATGACTATGATTTTACACTCTATAATTCCCCATGCATGTCACGGTCTGCGCTGTGATCATTTCCATAGTCTTTGACAAATATATGATCAATTACCTGCCAGTCTGCCGAGCCCCGTGCACTTGAGCTGAAGAGCTGTCATGCTACTCCCCTCACGCTGCATTTCAGATGCATGCTGGGTAACGCGGTTCAGGGAAGTACTGGAAGAAGATTGAGATTAATGAGACGGATCATGTAGAGGTTTGTAGAAATAGGTTGCGCTTAGATGTGGCAACATACTACGCTGTCCGTGCTTAAAAACTGAGCTAGAGGGAAGGTTAGAATTCTGCGAGAGAAATGTCAGCGATCGATCACTAATTAAGAAGTAGTTAAAAGTTTTACCACACCGGTTTGTTTACTAGCAGGCCAAAGTGGTATGAGCCTGTTCTTATGCTTTATTTTAGGTGTTGTCAGTTCTACGGTGTGAACTGTCAAGCAGGAAACATCAGTGAAAGAAAAGGAACTCTCGTGTCTCTCTCGTGTTGTGGACAAGCCGGCATAAATGTTGATCGCTACAAGCTTCTACCGCTGACCAGTGTTTGGTCAGTTCCTGTCAGATGCCCCGACTGCTCGGCGTCAAGCCTCGTGGATTGAATATCGTGTGTTGTGTGGGTCCACGGTGGTCTTCTGCAGGTCATCTGGTGCAGCGGTGGTCCTGTGAACGAGCTGCTGCTGCTTTGCTTCTTCTTTGTTTTATGTTTTAAGGACAAAGTTACTGTACAGTCACTTTTGTGAAGGCATCATTTGGCAGTTATGTGAACGTCCTATAATCTACTCTTAAAATGAATCCAACTAGAAGCAACTAATTAATAATGGTAACAGTAAATTATTCCACATTTTGTCTGTCAATTTACGAACCTCTGGGCCTTAATTTAGTTGAATAAGTTTTAGTTTCTGGGCTGTGACCAGTGGCATTGTTGGGTTCATTTTAATTTGTATTATACACAGTACCACCAGCACCTCTCGCCACATATTTGTAACATTTTTGTAAAAAAAAAAATAAAGCTGATTACTTCACAGATTTCACTTATTGCAGCTTCTTTTTAGAACATAACCTCTGCGATAAATGAAAGACCACTCTAGAGTCATTTTTTTTTAATAATGCTTTTCCAGTCATGTTTGTTTTGAGTTAAACTGCAGGGTGTCCCAAAAAATGTAACATAATTTCGCAAGTCAATAATTTTGGCAAACCTAGAAATAACCTAAAATTTTCACAGAATGTATAGAAACAGATCAACATTTTATATTGACTATTTTATTTTTGCTGTGTTTTCAGGTTGTGTTTCCAAAAAAAATATTTCGCAATAATTTAGGCAATTCTTATTGAATTAACCTCAAACTTTTACAAAATGTACAGAAACAGATCAAGATTTTATACTGAATGTTTGATTTTTGTTTATTTCTTTGTTGTTTTCAGGTTGAGCTTCCAAATAAAAGCCATTTTGAGTTTGGGAATCTGCCACACACAGTCACCCAAGACTGTGCAGCCTTCAGTGCAAAATCTGGAAAAACTTCACCAACTAATCTAACAAATTTGGGCTTGGTACTAAAAATGTAAAGAGGAAGGTGCTTCTGCAGAGCTAAAGGATCTGGGAGACCAACATCAACATCAGAAGAGAAGTGAACGGGAGTGAACCTGAAAACAACAAAGAAACAAACAAAAATCAAACATTCAGTATCAAATCTTGATCTGTTTCTGTACATTTTGTGAAAGTTTGAGGTCATTTCAACAAGAATTGCCCAAATTATTGTGAAATGATGTCAATTTTTTTGGGACACCCTGTATATATGTAGTACGTATATTGTTTTTTTTCTCTCTCTTGGCACAAACTCAAATACCAGATTTCATGCATTATTTCACATTTATTCCTTCCAATTACATTCACATAAAATCCCTAAAAGGCATTCGGGGCTAGTAGTTTCATCTATAAGATTATTCATGGATGAAAAGAGTGGTGGGATTTTTTAGGACCCTGGACAGCTGCCCTTGAACAGAGTGAGAGAAACGACCAACTCCAATCGCCTATTAAGCCACTGCCCTCCATTTTTAATTATATTTCAGATCATTCGATTCTTAAAATACCCATATTACGCTATTTTCTGATCCATGTTCCACTGTGTTTGTTTTCCTCCACGCACCTTCTCAAGAATCATGTGAATCATTTCCGCTCTGGAATTACCCATCTACTGAACACAAGGTAATAATGTAGCTGTTAACTTAAAAGGTGGAACAGAACATTTTGAGCAGACAGACTGTGACGTGGGCGAGCGGGTTGAGGTTAAAAACACAGACAAAGGCGTGAAGATGTGGTCCACAGTTTGTTTTTCAATAGTTTCCAAAAAGTGCAGGTGCAAAAAGTGCAAAATGGAATATGGAGGCAGGCAGCAGAACACAGAATGACGTTTGGAGGCGCTTTTTATCGGGTCTGTCTGATTGGGTTAAACTACAATCACTAAAACAGGGATGGTAAAAATGAACATTAGCTTAAGAAATCGCTCTAACACTCATTAAACAAACCAAATAACTATGAAAACCCCAACTATATACAGAAAAACCCTAAAACCATACACTAAGTAATAGGGGTGTAACGATATCCAAGTTTTATGATATAACATCGTCAGTACGAACCTTGCGGTACAATATTTACTGCGATACGGTGGGGAGGCTCATGATATTATTATCACAATATTCTACATAAAACAAGACTGACATTCTAAAATGCTTTGACCAGTCATTTGGTACAACATTTATTGTCATTGAGGATGGAACGATATCTAAATCTCTCTGTACGATATTTTCACCATATACATCTCACAATATGATATTTATTGCAATATTTTGTGCAGACTCACAAAACTGTGAATCTGCCCCTTTTTCCTCTAAAAATGCTTCACAAGACTTAATCCAAAGAACGAAGATTTCAAAGTGCTTAGAACAGTTATTTCTTCATGTCGTCTGCACTGAAACGGAGCAAAGGATCATGGTCTATGCCACATGTGTCAAACATGCGGCCCGGGGGCCAGATCCGGCCCTCCAAGACCTTTAATCTGGCCCTCGGCTGATTTTTGTATTAAAATACTTAAAATTTTCAGATTTTTCTGTTAATTTTCTGCACCGTTTAGCATAGCAGCGTCTCCGGCGTTTCTGTACGTTGCAACTCCCACCAGAACAGCACAAATGAAGACTTTCCTCTTTCCAAACGCTCTTAAAGGACGATTGTTTTGACTGTCGACCATGACCCTCATCAGCAAAATGTCAAAAAATGAGAAAAGCAGATGCTGAGTTCAGGATTTCCCAAGAAAAATAGTCTAATTCTTATTTGTTGACAGAGGTGAATGGGAAATCTGTGCTCAGTGTGTTTGGAACAAGTGGCGTTGCTCGAGGAATATAATCTTAAACACCACTACGAGACACGGAGAAAAATACAATAACTTGAAGAGAGAACTGAGTTTTCTGATTCGGCCCTTTTGGGATCAAAGTAGGTTGCATACGGCCCCCGGACCAAAATGAGTTTGACACCCCTGGTCTATGCAGTTCCCTCTGTTTTTTTCTTTTTAGCTATTTCTGCATCATAATCATCTTTGACAATATGATATCACAATATTTCGGTTAAGTAAACTGTAAAACCTATAAGCCAATAAAATACCTGTCCCTCTACCTGTTTCCGGCGGGACTCTTTTAGGACCTGGACAGAAGAAAAAGGAAGGAGGTACAAAGCAAAACACCACACCATTTTTAAAACACAATAAAATACACTCACACACATCAACATTTAAAACATTCTAATACCGATATATTGCACCATATATATTGCACTAATCAATTTAAACGATTATTGGTTCATTAATAATCTCTCCTTTTCCTCGAGGGACCTGCAGCGGCCCATTAAAGTGCCACTGTGTCTCAGGATTAAAAGCAGTAAAAGGAAAGACAGTAAATACATTTTTACAACCAACAATGTGCAATGTCTTTTTAATATATGCAAATATGTTTAAGGTGCTGCGTGCGATCAAATGTGCTGTGATTTAAAGGGTTTTTGACATGAATCTGTACGTCCCCGTCAACAGTGTCGTGCATCAATACTGACTTACCTCCCGACGGTGTCCTCCCTTTAAAGCAGGGGTGTCAAACTCATTTTGGTCCGGGGGCCGTATGCAACCTACTTTGATCCCAAAAGGGCCGGATCAGAAAACTCAGTTCTCTCTTCAAGTTATCGTATTTTTCTCCTTGTCTCGTAGTGGTGTTTAAGATTATATTCCTCGAGCAACGCCACTTGTTCCAAACACACTGAGCACAGATTTCCCATTCACCTCTGTCAACAAATAAGAATTAGACTATTTTTCTTGGGAAATCCTGAACTCAGCATCTGCTTTTCTCATTTTTTGACATTTTGCTGATGAGGGTCACGGTCGACAGTCAGAACGATCGTCCTTTAAGAGCGTTCTTCATTTGTCTTCATTTGTGCTGCTCTGGTGGGAGTCGCAACGTACAGAAACGCCGGAGACGCTGCTATGCTAAACGGTGCAGAAAATTAACAGAAAAATCTGAAAATTTTAAGTATTTTAATAGAAAAATCAGCCGAGGGCCAGATTAAAGGTCTTGGAGGGCCGGATCTGGCCCCCGGGCCGCATGTTTGACACATGTGCTTTAAAGTGTCTTAGTGAAGAGTGAAGGTTACTTATAGGTAACTTAGGCCTGTTTGTCACACAGACCAATAATAAAGAGTTACTCAAACCTGTGTGAATGAAACAAAACACAACTCCGGGTCTGTATAACATCACTTTATGCACACAAGAGTCAATTTTGTGTAATATATTCATTGAAATTCATTGCATGTATTGAAGAATTTCAAAATAAATACTTTAAGTTCCAGTTGGAGAATCCTTGAAAACTTCTTTATATCTATGGAAATGCTTTTTAAAGTCACCAAATCTACAGGGTTGAAAACGTTGCTTATGTAGTCTGTGCACGGCTCAGAGACGTCACACACCAGTGTTTCTCCACAAACATCCAAGGCAAATATTACCTGGCGGCATCAAAGAGGAACGGAAACTTTTTGAAAATAGTTTAGATAAGAAATTCCTTCCCAAATTGGTGGTTTTGGACTGAAATCAAATAAGAGGTGGACCAACAGAGTGTTTGGTGCAGGTGATAGAGCTGCACCAAGGAAGAGGCCATTTTCTGCTCACATGACTGTATTTTACACTTTATCTTAAACTTTTGGAGCCTCGAATTCTGAGCTGGTCAAAGGTTCGAAGGTTACTTTACTTAACAGGCTGAGCAGAAATATAGAAACTTTCTGGATTTATAAATTACAGGCAACAAAATATCCTGGGCTCAATTAAGATTTGGACTTCTCTGAGTTTTTTATATATTTGTATTTTGTATTTTATATTTTCTGTCCAATTGCAATTTCCGCAGTTAAAAGTTTCAAATTTCATAATAATTCAGCACATTTCTGTAGTACATCTGACCTCCATGGAACCAAATCATTTTTTTCAGAAATCATGAGTTATTCTGCATGTTTTTTGTCCTTAAAGTGTTCAAATGTCATGTGGTGTGACCGTGCATCATGTGGTGTGACTAATAACAGCAGGAATTCTATGGCTCGAGTTTGAATAACAGATAAAGTAAAGATTCTTTAGGCAGCGTTGATGCACGACACCGCTAACAGGGACATGCAGATTCATGTCAAAAAACCTGAACTATCCCTTTAATCCTTCCTATCTTCATGGAGACCAAACCAGACCAAGTTACAGGTCAGATCTGTGGAGAGGCGACCCCGCTCACAGTCAGAATGTTTTTCTAGGTATTTTTGAGCTATAAAACCACCTGTGATTGAATAAATGTAAAGTAGAGCTGCAAAAAGTAATAATGTTGATTTTGTCCTTCTAACCTTGAATCAGTGAGTTGAAGTGGCTGATGTGAAAACTAGGACCAGGGTTACTTACATGAAGTATCCTGTGTGTAGTTTCTGTAGTGTAGTGGTTATCACGTTTGCCTTACATGCAAAAGGTCCCTGGTTCAAACCCAGGCAGAAACATGTGTGACCTTCTTCTTTACTGAATACTTGTATGATAACTTCATTAAAACGTTCTTAGGTTTACCATCAGATATGTGGAGTTTAATTTAATTTAGAACATTCAACAACTTACTTCCAAGTAATCTACAAAGCTTGTTCAAAATAAGTGAGAGAACTCATAATTTAAAGATATAGTTCAGTTTTTTTTTACATGAATCTGGAGTGCAGTGATACGACCGGAGAGAAAATAGTACCAATAGATTATGAGCTCTGACTTTTTCACGGTTCACGTTTTGTGACACATATGTCTCACTCTTTTGAGCACATATTGTTTTGAGAAGAAAACTCTTTATTTTCATGACTCCAGCCAACTTGCTGGACACTTTCATCATCATCAAAACCGGGGAAGAACTGAGCTCAGCGGACGCTGTCGGGAGGTAAGTCAGTGTTGATGCACGACACTGCTGACGGGGACAGATTCATGTCAAAAACCTGAACTATCCCTTTAAACCTTCCTATCTTCATGGAGACCAAACCAGACCAAGTTACAGGTCAGATCTGTGGAGAGGCGACCCCGCTCACAGTCAGAATGTTTTTCTAAGTATTTTTGAGCTATAAAACCACCTGTGATTGAATAAATGTAAAGTAGAACTGCAAAAATTAATAATGTTGATTTTGTCCTTGCAAGTGGCTGATGTGAAAACTAGGGCCAGGGTTACTTACATGAAGTATCCTGTGTGTAGTTTCTGTAGTGTAGTGGTTATCATGTTTGCCTTACATGCAAAAGGTCCCTGGTTCAAACCCAGGCAGAAACATGTGTAACCTTCCTCTTTACTGAATACTTGGCTGGAATCATGTGACAATGTTATTAAAACATTTTACGGTTTACCTTCAGATATGTATAGTTTAATTTAATTCAGAGTATTCAACAACTTACTCCCAAGTACTCTACAAATCTTGTTCCAAATAAGGGAGAGAACTCATAATTTAATGGGATAGTTTGGGTTTTTTGACATGAATCTGTACGTCCCCGTCAGCAGTGTCGTGCATCAACACTGACTTACCTCCCAACAGCGTCCGGTGAGCCCAGTTCTTCCCCGGTTTTGGTGCAGATGAAAGTGCCGGCAAGTTGGCTGGAGTCATGAAAATAAAGAGTTTTCTTCTCAAAACAATGTGTTCAAAAGAGTGACACATTTATGTCACGAATCCTGAACTCCAAAAAAGTCAGACCTCATAATTGCTTGGTACTGTTTTCTCTACGGTTCATATCACTGCACGTGCACTTCCTGTATTACCACATGACATCACAAGGTGGAACAGTGTTTTTTCTTTGAGAGAAGAACTCAGTTTAAATCTGCAGGCTGACATACATGAACATTCACACAGACAGTGGCTCCCTCTTTTTTGCATCACTCGAGAAAAAACTAAAACACAACACTACACACGCCAGTCCATCTTTCCCACAATCAGGGAATAATTTAGCTCCATAAAATGCTTCTTTATACAAGAGAAATAGATATTTATACAACTTTATATATACTATCTATACAGTGTAGTTATTAAATGTGAAAATGAAACAAAACACAACTCCAGGTATATTTGTGACAATAACTTCACTGGTTTTCTCTTATCTTTAAATGCATCATCTCAGTTCTCCTGAATATCTCAAACAGTATTTAATTCTATTTCGATCCTCTTACAGTTTACATCACACATCAGATATTTTTTGTTGTCCATAGAGTCAAAAAACAAATTGGTGGCAAAGGATAGAATTCAATTTGTCAACTGGACAAAAGTTTATTTGGTCAAATACGTTTTGCAGCTCATCCAAGCTGCTTCTTCGGCAAATTCTCTCCTTTGCTCTGGATTGTACCTGGACGACTGAGGGATTTTACACGAAAAAACAAACTCAAAAACACTAATATAAACTTCTGATTGGAACGATCTTCTGTCATCGATTCGCGCATTAACTTCTGTCCCTTCATTTAAAAATTCTCTGGTGCAATATTTACATCAACTGTGGAAATGTTTTTGATTATTTTGTTGAATTTTGTTGTTAATCTTTTTTGTATTTTGGTACTCTGTTTTAGTTTTTGTTCAAATTTGACTCATCGTAAACTACA
Source organism: Odontamblyopus lacepedii (assembly GCA_034769755.1). Lineage (NCBI taxonomy): Eukaryota > Metazoa > Chordata > Actinopteri > Gobiiformes > Gobiidae > Odontamblyopus > Odontamblyopus lacepedii. Next base: position 7,057,255 of record CM068360.1, read on the forward strand.
GTAATGGCAACTGCACATATTCTCACAGGCAGTTCTTATTTTAGCCATGTCCAGATGTCATTACAGCCTGCTTTAAATCACACTCCTGCTAAGATCATGATTATGCCTTGAGCATCAGACCAATACTCCTTAACCTTCCTGTATATCTGTATTCTCCCATGATCTTTTTTATTTTCATGTGCAACCCAACAAAATTGTACAAGAATTTCCATTACAATACCAAATTAGAGCTGGGCTATTTACTTGTTTCAATCCCTTAACATACCAGGCATTTATTTGAGACCAGGCGGCAACTTGGGGCAATTAATACCTTCCTCACAAAAATCTCACTCAAAACTGGGAAAATATGAAACTCAAATTCTTTTAACTAGTATGACGATAATTTAGACGACTTTCTATAGAGTTGTAGGCGAGTTCATTTGAAATGTTCCAACAAAATATCTATGACGCGGGAGTCTCCCACATTTGAAAATGTTTATGCAAATGAGCCATGTGGTTTTAAGTGTGGTTTGTGTAGAGACGACGTGAGCATCAGTCCTGCTCCTGTTGTTGCAGCACAACTTCTGTCCTCAGCACGTACATTAGACTGGAAGTTTATTTGGAACTGCCGGTTATTTATCAAAATATACACCTGCACCCGCCGTTTAAAGGAGACCCGGCGGTTAATTGAAACTGCTCTTATTTGGTATTTTACGGTATTCTGTGTCTAACAGTGTCTGTGTGTATGGTAGGGTTTGGCGGTATCCAAATTTTGAGACCATTAAACCACCTCAGCATTTTATCAGGATATACAGTATTACTGTGACTAATTAAGAATTATTTTGTAGCATTCAGAAGCAGAATAGCAGCATATATAGGCACTAGTTCTGATCAAAACAAACTTTGCAGCGCGTTAGATCACATCAGCATCAGTGCACGAGCTGTTTTTATCAGCGCTTATACTGTATGCAAATGAGCCATGCGGTTTTAAGTTTTGTTTCTGTAAAACGTAAACAAATGTGCCAAAGCTGCATTAACCTCCTGAGACCCGAGCTTTTGTATGGTGTGCATTTTTCATTTCTTCTTGCTATTTGGGATAAGTAGGACCTACTAAGTAAGTCTTCTGTATGACACCATTGGTTAAAAAATGTAAAAACATTAAAATGTATAAATAAATTACAAAAAACAAACAAACAGCAATTAGCTGTTTATTTCAAGCCCTAAACCTGCCAAATGTGACGTAGGTCGACCGTGAGCGGGTTGGGGTTCAGTGAGTGAGGTTAAAAACACACAAAAAGGCCTGAAAATGTGGTCCACAGTTTGAATTTTTTCTGGTTTTCAATCGTTACAAAAAAAAGTAGAGGTGCAAAAAGTGGAGACAGGCAGCAGTTTCCCTATAGCAGCAGAAACGTTCAGCAATTTATAACTGTAAACTCATCTAAATATTCCCAAGTTTACCTAACAACATGTACAATCAATAATATAACATAGTCCCAATGTCTTCAAACGAGGACATGACATTTCCTGATGCTCTCGTCTGCTGTGGTCAATAAAATGTGTCAAATTTTAATGCCAAATGAAGATACATTAAGATACATGAAGAGACATTATTGTTCATGAATACATTGGTTTTATTCATAAATTTTGCATCTAAACTTTACCATGCAGTTTTTTTTTTACTTTCGGGAGCTGCTGTAGAGGTTTTTAGTTGATTACAGGTGAAAGTTTAAAATAATTGAAAATCATGGTGCTAAGAGGCAAAAATGTAATGTCCTCGTATGGGGCCACAGGGTCTCAAGAGGTTAAACACATTATTACTTAAAGTCTATAATGAGCGGAGCACCGGAAATGTAGAGCGATGGAGAGGACCAATCACAGCCCTTATTGTCTGCGTTGCTTCCCCTCACTGTCTGGGTTGTTCTGATGCGCAGTTTGAAAATTTCGGAGGTGCACATAGGTGCTGTGCGTAGGGGATTTTGATGCAGAATCATAAATTGGGCTTTACCGTCTCCTCCATGAAAGTCTGACTTCGCCCTCAAGCGGGAACTTTCTCCTCTTCAGCGCCTCGTCCCCTCTCGGCTTCAATAAAACGTCTCCATCACAAAGTTTTGGGCTCAATATCACACACGAAGCGTCACTCAGGTTTTTTTCTTCTTCCTCACTGCGTGTGGATGGAAATCTCCGAGCGGAACCATGTTTGAAGAGGAGAGAGAGCGGAAGGGAGAAAGTCCTGCTGTGATTTTAGGTCCTTATGCAGATTCTTTAATGATGGTAAAGAAACTAATACTTTTTGATACTGTGGGATACCGAATTACCATATTACCGCCCAACCCTAGCCTATGGTTGTGTTTTGTTCTGTGTTTATTTGAATTTATGTACTGTCTGCTGTACTGTATCTGTCTTCTGTTGTTGTGACTATGAGGACCTCCTTGAAAACGAGATGGTGAGACATCTCGAGGGGCTTATCCTCCAAACAAATACATTCAAATGAGGAAACAACATTATAACAGGTTTAACAAATGCATTCCTGCCTTTTGGGTCTTTGGGATGTGACAATTCCCCTTAGATATTGAATTCTATGTCGTCCCTCATTGGAGAAGAAAACAGACATATGCTTTTTTTAATGCTCAAATCTTACAAGCCTTGGCGCATTATTGACAGCAGCCAGTAGATAAGGCTCAAATCAAACCAGCATTTGAAGGTCATTATGGATGACAGTGTATGTAATTTACAAATCAATGCAGGCGCCATCACATGTGTTGACCTTCGCAAAGAGCTTTTACAGACTGACATCTGACAGACAGTCATTTTTCCTCCGTGTGGCAATCAGCGGCAATCACAACCTGAGCGTCCTGACCTGTCGTTCAAACTCCTCTCCAATTATTCACATAAATGTACTCTCTTCACCGTCACGCGCCAGTTCAGTCACATTTACAGCTACCCACGTCCGTGCGATCTCCACCACAGCAGCAGAACCGTCAGACTCCTCAGCCTCTCCGGTTCCTCCTTCCTCGCTTTCCTAACGTTGCGGTTATTCACAGGGAAGAGTTAGAAGAGCTTTTCACAAGGGACTGATACAGGCCATTTCAGAAACCCATTTCGATACTATGGCTGTAAGTGTTTGCCGATAACAGCCGATACCAGGGCAGAGACTGTTAGCATTTAAAATAAAAAAATTGGGACACTTTTGGGTGGCTGGTAATAATAAAATTGTTAAATGAGAGCGTGATTAAGAAGAATTGTTCTGCACTCATGACTAAAATGAGTCAGTATAGTCGCATTTTCTTGGTGTTTTGGTAATTTTTCGCAGCATTTCTGCATTTTGCCTAAAGGAATGACAATTTATGCCTCTCATCACTGTTGGCAAGGACATTTCTGGTATAAATCTGGGTCAAATCACTGGTTTTGGATAGATCTGCTGGGACAGGGGACACAGGGCTCAAACCTGGACTGTCTCAGGTAAATAGGGACGTCTGGACACCCTATGATAGCTTTCTATAAGGGTCTGTCTGTATGAAATCAGCTGCCTTCCTCTATGAGCCATCTCAGATTTGGCTGAAAAAAATTCTAAAAATGTATAAAAATAACCAATTGAAAGAATCTAACATTTTAGCTCAATCCTTCAGTCGTTCCTGAGTGGGCTGTTGAAATTTTGGGGCCATGACCACTTTTTCGGAAACCTTAATTTATAAGCATTTTTGAGAGACCATATCTTCATAAAAATAGAGGTGGGAAGCTGAAATGTTGTATTATTGTAGATTCTGGGTCATAGATTCTAAATCAAATATTAGGTAGGTTCATTAAAGGGGAACTCCAGCACTTTTGAAGCTAAAGTCACTAAATAAATGAATAGAATCGACATCAGTGATCGAGCCTTTTGGTCTTTAGCATGCGCAGTGGGAAAACAACAGAGGGAAGTGTAAGGCTGCTTAGAAAGTTGTTTTATAATGTTTCCAGACACTAATGAGTGACCCAGGCAGAGCATTTTGTTTGTTAGACTCGTGGCTGTTGTGAGATGGGTTAAAGTGGTTCACACTGAAGCACCAATTTGCTTCAGTGTGAAGCAAATTGGTGTTTTACGTGGAAGTTAAGAACTTGCCCTCATCACTACACTAGTTTGTTACCTTGACAGAGTCACTGCCACAGTGAGATCTCCGCCGAGGCAACACTGATCTGTGCCGTTTTTTGGCTTCTGATAGAATTTCACCACCTCTAACAACGGACTTTAGCTTCAAATGTGCCGGAGTTCACCTTTAAGTGGGGTGCTGTGAGCCCCCAAAACCTCAAATTTGGTTGCCATTCAATTTTTTTTTCTATTTTTAATGTCCAAGATCTGTTTACTCCAAGCAGATATTACTAACTAGATAAGATAAGATAAGATAAGATATCCTTTATTTGTCCCACAATGAGGAAATTTCAGTGTTACAACACACAGTTAAGAGAACAGCAAGAAAACAGTAGCAGCAATAGAAGTACAGAATTACTTAAAAATAGACAAACTATAAAGATCTATAAACTAACTGTTGAACCTGAATATTTGAGAGAATGACCATTTCTGACAGCAGTCTCACACTGTTCTGAGCTTTCATGATGGTGTGGAGTCCCAAATCTGGTCACAGACCAAATTTGACCTTTTTGGCCCCTTCTTTGGGCCCTCGGTTCCCCGTGTGGGCACAGAAAGATGGTGATTACATTTTTACTAAAGAAACTTTGACACATTCTGATAATCTGCTATTAACTTCTTTCAGTTCAAAAGGAATTTTTGAAAATGAGCTCTCACGGATAATTTTTGGTGGAGCTTAGGCACTTTTCCACCTGCTGCAAGGTTAAATTACCTTTAATAGCCTTAAACACCATTTGCCTGTTATAAGGAAAGACAATTGGAAATGATTTGTGGCCACATTTCTCTGTAAAGTGTCATTAATTCTTTGAGAAAATTCAACTATTAACACCGCAGAAAGTTATGAAAGGAGGTCTGTTTGCATTATTTATTCTATTTTTATTTGAGAAAGATAATTTATCTCACATAAAAAACAGCTTTTCATGGTGCATAAGTAAAGCAACAAAAGTTGAGCTAGTATCCATGGAAACTGATCAAAGGCAAATGACAATAGGAATGCTTATAATACTCATTGTCTGTTAAAGCAAGTCTCTGATTCTACAACCACAACCTTCAGTACCACTGTATTTGTGATCTTTGCACAAAAATATTACAAGGCCATAAAGGAAAAATGAGATACTGACACAAAAGTGACCAAAATACAGTAATCTGGTCTGTTGTTTGTTCAACTGCTAGAAATGACACTTAATAATAATAAAAGTGATCCAAATGTGTGATGTAGCTGTAATTTATCCTTAAAGTAATGCACACAAACATGTTTAAACATTTATTTTTATTAGATTTTATAGTTTTAACCATTTTTAGCTTTATATATTCTAATGCTTTTTCTTTTTTTGTTTTTTATTTATGATGGACTCTATTTTATTATCTTAATTTGTCCGTGCAGCACTTTGGAAACTGTTATATTTATACATTGTGCTATAGAAATGACTTTCTGCACCAACTACGTCCGGTAAATAGTCTGGTCAAAAAGCTGTGTGAATGGGAAAGTGCTTCTTTGTTGTAAAGTACTTCTGAGTGCCCTAAAGGTGGAAAAGCGCTGTATAAAAATGTGACCATGACGATGTGACCTATGAGAAGGTGTAATCAGAGCAGAGTCGGCGTCAGAGCACATCTCCTGGAGGGGCGTGGGTCAGCAGCAGGGGGGGCACTGCCATTTGAGAACTATTTTAATACAGTGGAGTCAAACACACCATGTGTTATTATTATTATTATTATTATTATTATTATTATTATTATTATTATTATTATTATTATTATTATTATTATTATTATTATTATTAGCTACAATAGTTGTTGAGGCTGTGGTAGATGATCCACACATAAGACGATAATAAAAGGCTGAGGTTTATTAAAAAAATCAATAAGGACACTGATTGTAAACATTAAACAACAAAAACACCATGAACAACATCACTGAAAGAAGCAGCAATCGGGCAAGAAGTCGGCACGCATCGGGCACATAGACCGTATGATCGGGCACATAGACCGTATGATCGGGCACATAGACCGTATGATCGGGCACATAGAACGTATGATCGGACACATAGACCGTATGATCGGGCACATAGACCACATGATCGGGCACATAGACCGTATGATCGGGCACATAGAACGTATGATCGGACACATAGACCGTATGATCGGGCACATAGACCACATGATCGGGCACATAGACCGTATGATCGGGCACATAGACCACATGATCAGGCACATAGACCGTATGATCGGGCACATAGACCGTATGATCGGGCACATAGACCACATGATCAGGCACATAGACCACATGATCGGGCACATAGACCGTATGATCAGGCACATAGACCACATGATCAGGCACATAGACCGTATGATCGGGCACATAGACCGTATGATCGGGCACATAGACCACATGATCGGGCACATAGACCGTATGATCGGGCACATAGACCACATGATCAGGCACATAGACCGTATGATCAGGCACATAGACCGTATGATCGGGCACATAGACCTCATGATCGGGCACATAGACCGTATGATCGGGCACAAAGACCACATGATCGGGCACATAGAACGTATGATCGGGCACATAGACCGTATGATTGGGCACATAGACCGTATGATCGGGCACATAGACCACATGATCGGGCACATAGACCGTATGATCGGGCACATAGACCACATGATCAGGCACATAGACCGTATGATCGGGCACATAGACCTCATGATCGGGCACATAGACCGTATGATCGGGCACAAAGACCACATGATCGGGCACATAGAACGTATGATCGGGCACATAGACCGTATGATTGGGCACATAGACCGTATGATTGGGCACATAGACCGTATGATCGGGCACATAGACCACATGATCGGGCACATAGACCACATGATCGGGCACATAGACCGTATGATCGGGCACATAGACCGTATGATCGGGCACATAGACCGTATGATCGGGCACATAGACCACATGATCGGGCACATAGACCACATGATCGGGCACATAGACCGTATGATCGGGCACATAGACCGTATGATCGGGCACATAGACCGTATGATCGGGCACATAGACCGTATGATCGGGCACATAGACCGTATGATCGGGCACATAGACCGTATGATCGGGCACAAAGACCACATGATCGGGCACATAGACCGTATGATCGGGCACATAGACCGTATGATCGGGCACATAGACCGTATGATCGGGCACATAGACCGTATGATCGGGCACATAGACCGTATGATCGGGCACATAGACCACATGATCGGGCACATAGACCACATGATCGGGCACATAGACCGTATGATCGGGCACATAGACCACATGATCGGGCACATAGACCACATGATCGGGCACATAGAACGTACAATATGAGCGGGCACATAGACCACATGATCGGGCACATAGACCGTATGATCGGGCACATAGACCGTATGATCGGGCACATAGACCACATGATCGGGCACATAGACCGTATGATCGGGCACATAGACCGTATGATCGGGCACATAGACCACATGATCGGGCACATAGACCGTATGATCGGGCACATAGACCGTATGATCGGGCACATAGACCACATGATCAGGCACATAGACCGTATGATCGGGCACATAGACCACATGATCGGGCACATAGACCACATGATCGGGCACATAGACCACATGATCGGGCACATAGACCGTATGATCGGGCACATAGACGGTATGATCGGGCACATAGACCGTATGATCGGGCACATAGACCACATGATCGGGCACATAGACCACATGATCGGGCACATAGACCGTATGATCAGGCACATAGACCACATGATCGGGCACATAGACCGTATGATCAGGCACATAGAACGTATGATCGGGCACATAGACCACATGATCGGGCACATAGACCGTATGATCGGGCACATAGACCACATGATCGGGCACATAGACCACATGATCGGGCACATAGACCGTATGATCGGGCACATAGAACGTATGATCGGGCACATAGACCATATGTGCCCCACCTTGCTGCCGAGTAGGAGCGTAGTACTCAGCAGTACTCCATCAGTCGTTCTTTTGTAGTAGCACTATGGGTATGAATGGAATATTTCCACTTGCAACATACCATGGGCTTTAGAATGAATAAACCTAAAAAATGATGGTATTATTATTATTTTATTAATTTAACTTAACTGAACTCCTTTTTGAGAATAATTCATGTCCAAATGTCTTATTATATTTTTTATCCTGCATATGTACAGTTAAGAGTACTTTTTAAGAGGGGGTATGATGCAAGATCACCTTTTCAGAGAGTTCTTCCATGTTACGTTAATGTCCCCTCATCAAAAACATGCCTGAAGAAGTTTTATCCGTCATTCATGCATGTTTGAGTGATCTAGTGATCTCTTCTGGGTCCTTTTTAAACCCTCCTAAGCCCATGAGTCTACGGGGGGTTTCTCAACTGCCAGGATCCTCGACCTCTGAATCACTTTGGACAGATCCATGTCATCAGAGCTCCAAGTGGTGTTCCAGTTCCCCCCAAAAGCCTCATGTCCTTCATGCTCATCTCTTCTGTTCAGCTCATTTACCGGCAGATCCTTGGCCTCCTGATGACGCCTGATCTCATCACATCTCAGAAGCTAAGCAGGGCTGGGCCTGTTTAGCACTTGGATGGGAGACCACTGGGAAAATCAGGTGCCACAGGGGGGCGCCAGTCACAAAAACTGTTGTTGTGTCCTTAGGCAAGACACTTCACCCACATTGCCTAGTATGAAAGTGGTGTGTGTGAGTGATGGTGGTGGTCGGAGGGGCTGATGGTGCAGATTGGAGCCTCACTTCTGTCAGTCTGTCCCAGGGCAGCTGTGGCAACAATAGTATTTTACACCACAGAGTGTGGAGAGAATGAAGAATGAACTGTAAAGTGTTTTGGGTGTCTTGAAAGGCACTGTATAAATGCAGTGGTTAATTACTTAATTAATTAATTAAAACTCTCAGATTCACATGCTTGATAAGATAAGATAAGATAAGATAAGACAGGACTTTAATGACCTCACAGTGGAGAAATTCACAGTAGCTCCAGGACATTTTAGTGCAAAAAAGGGGAAAAAAGTGTGATGCAATTAAGATAAACAATAATAATAAAAAATAGAAATCATAATAAAAATAATAATATAAAGTGAATAAGTATATGTACAAAATTTACAAAGAGAATTAAAATCTAAATACTATATATATAAAATAAAGAAAGTACAAAACCTGCTATATAGTTAAAATATACACGTGTGGTTCATTATGTTATTATTTACACACTTTAAATCACAATAATCATCTAAAACCACTTCATTAAAGAAATAGTTCGCAGACTACCACTTTAGGAAGACTCGGCGCTCAGTGGGAGCAGACATCGCTGTAAACATCATGACCAGTCGGTGTCATGGATTTGATGGGGCTGGTGTGTAAGTGGCTCATATCACGAATTACACAGAAGAGCGCCCTCTGCAGACAGACGCACAGGCCTCTGCGCAGACACCTGTCCTAGGGCCTGTGGGGGCGCTGTCTAAATAAACTGTCAATGTTTTTCTATGGTATCCTTTCTGCCCTGTCTGAAGTAGAGATGTGGATTTTTTGTTACTTACTTGACGCAGTGAGAGGTTTGTCTATGTGTGACCCACGGTAAGTATTTCGTGAGCTGTGTGCGCTTATACGTTCACACTTAAATGTGCTGACACGACCACTTTGCTTCATACGTACCTGTGAGATGATTTAATATGTGAAATGCACTCAAAAGAAACACGGATACCGCATTTAAAACCAAATATTGGGTTTATTAAAGCTGGGTCACGCCAACATGGTCCCATGATGACATATCGCCACAAACAGCTCTGTAACACCAGCAACTCAATGGATATTTGTACATCACACTAAGGAGCAGCATTTTTTTTTTTCATTTGTACCAAAATGACCAAAGTTAGCGTGTCAGAGTGGGCGCGTGCCGGTGGCAGTGAACACAGGTTGAGGTTTGTGGTTGGTTGTAGTCGCCTCACCATCATTGTGAACTGTATGCCAAAGCTGAGTGTCCTTCCCGGAGCACAAGGTTCACTCATTAGATGACATTGGTTTATCAAACACTCCTTGGTTTGGCTCCACCTTATCTATGTCCTCTTTGTTAGCTCTTGTCTCTATTCTCTCTCTCTCGTTTACCTTACCTCTGTCACAGCTAGGGGGGCCCTACAGCTCCTTTTTGCACTTGTTACATGCATGTATGATGGGAGAGTAAGTTATTCTTTATTCTTTATTTGGATCCCCATTAACTTCCATCATGTGGTTGCTAGTCTTCCTGGGGTCCACAAAAAAATGTATAAAAAATGCAGTTTAAAATACATTTACAATTAAAAACTCATGTCACACTGCCATGATGCCCATTGACCTGTACAATAATAGAGACAGTGGTATAAAAAACAATGATTATGAAAGACATTGATTGTTCATATTATTGACTCTTTAAAAACATATCTTTAAGTTTCCTTTTGAAAGAGGGTCTCCTTTTAATTGATCTCATATTAGTAGAGAGTGAGTTCCAGCTCGCAACTCCCCTAAAGAGGAGAGTTCTTTTCATGAAGTTACTTCTGGGTTTGGGGCCAGTTAGCTTACATGAGGTCACTTGGCGAGTTGTTGTTGCACTGCACATGGACATGGCGGTTACTGAATAAATCTGCCTGAACTAAACCTGGAGTTATTATTTCGACCAGGGGTGTCAAACTCATTTTGGTCCGGGGGCCGTATACAACCTACTTTGATCCCAAAAGGGCCGGATCAGAAAACTCAGTTCTCTCTTCAAGTTATTGTGTTTTTCGGCGTGTCTCGTAGTGGTGTTTAAGATTATATTCCTCGAGCAACGCCACTTGTTCCAAACACACTGAGCACAGATTTCCCATTCACCTCTGTCAACAAATAAGAATTAGACTATTTTTCTTGGGAAATCCTGAACTCAGCATCTGCTTTTCTTATTTTTTGACATTTTGCTGATGAGGGTCACGGTCGACAGTCAAAACGATCGTCCTTTAAGAGCGTTTGGAAAGAGGACAGTCTGCATTTGTGCTGCTCTGGTGGGAGTCAACGTGCAGAAACGCCGGAGACGCTGCTATGCCAAACGGTGCAGAAAATTAACAGAAAAATCTGAAAATTTTAAGTATTTTAATAGAAAAATCAGCCGAGGGCCAGATTAAAGGTCTTGGAGGGCCGGATCTGGCCCCCGGGCCGCATGTTTGACACATGTGATTTAGACGAACACTCTTCTTCAGAGAACCGTCAGCCACTGTGCCCTGTGATCTAGTGGCATTTAGCACTTGCAGGTTTCTTGTGTTCAGAGTGAGCTGGAAACACAGGCCTTTAGCTTCTCTCCAAGCTGTTCCAAACTGCTCCTTCAGCTTGGAACACCGTCCAAACTGAACTGAAAATATCTGAACTTATCTCATTTAAAGCTTTTCATTCTTTGTTACTTAATAGGTAAAATGCGTCCGTTCATCATTGTCTGTGCTTTTAAGTTGTCATTGCAAAAGTGCTCTTTATAACAGATTTTATTGCACTTTATCATCTATTGTTTACAGCTACTGCACTTTATCTTCTTAGACTGTTACAACGAAATATTTTCTACATTAATTGCACTTTACTTTCATAACTGATGTTTATCTTAAATGATAGTTGTTTTCTGCTCTTGACGTGTGCTGCTGAACACTTGGCCAGGTCACCTTTGTAAATGAGATCTGGATCTCAACGGGCCTTAAAGGTTAAATAAAATAAATTAATCAATAAATAGACAGGGCATGATAGGTGATTAAAGATAACTCCAATATCCACAAATCACTCCAAATACAACTTCCAGAGGGTCAGTGAGAAGAAGGAACAGCTATAACATTATTAAAAGCTCTGAAAAGTCGATTTTGCTGAATAGTTGCCCTTTAAGATTAAAAACTGCACTCACAAAAGAGAATATTTGAATAACCTGACTTATATCTAGCAAATATCGGCCAAAATGTCCTACCTCATTCTAAAGGTTACACTCTGTAGATTACAACCTTTTAATCCAATTTATCTGCATCAACTTTTATCCGTGGACAGTGCTGGGAATACATGGACTGAAAATATGGGCTCAGGATGATAATTTGGAGTATTTGTATTCTGGCACTTCAGTGCTAAATTATAATGAATACATGACTGTATTTCATCGCGCAATTTTGGCTTTGGACTGTGCGCTATTAGAGTGATTAGTGTGCAATTTTTCATCTCTAATTATAAATAATGAATGTGACAAACAGTGCAACAAAAATAAATCTGTTTGGAATTATACGGCATGTGTTTTTTCACTATAATATAAGGCAAATCTGTGTAAAAGTATTCAGAGTATTCCTAATACAGCACTCTGATTGGCCCATGTAACAGAACACATTATAACATACATTTTACTGAGGCTATCCAGTACTCTGTGACTAAATATGTTTTCAAAGTATTCTTCCCATCTCTGTAGTTTGAGTTGTGTTTGCAGTCGTCTCTAAAAACCCCACGTGTCAGTGCCAGTAAACAAACCTGACAGTGGTTCAGTTTGTCCAGGTGCTGAAGCGGGAGGACTGACGTGGTAGTTCGGATCCGCAGCCTGTTCCAACATCCCTTCATTACCGCATGTCTCTATTTAGACATGCTATTCCGACACGTCACCTCTGCGTATTCAGGCTGCTGTCCGTGGTGCTGAATGCAGCAGAGCGATTGATAGGTAGGTAGGTTTTTTCCCAAATATAATTAATCTGTGTAAGACAGACATCCTTAGGTCTAAACAACAAACTTGCGGCCTTATAACAAGCCTTATTTCTCCCTTTTCTGTCCTACTACAGAGTTGCAGGTGAAGTTTCATATCTGTTGTGTAGCAGTGCGGTGGAGTCCAAATTACAATGCGTAACCAAGCTTGGCCAGTAGCCGCTTAGATGGAATTGATTTGGCCAAAAGAAATAGGGTCCAAATCTACGTTTCCTCGAAGCTGTGCGCCTGCCTCGGTCTCTCGGACCTGCCACACACATGATTTTTCAGACCACACATCAAATAATTGGTCGTAGTGTCATAATTATATATTAAATTGAGACGCTAAACACATGAAGAACGCGAGGAAACAGGAAACCATGAGTGAGGCAGATGTGTTCGAGACATAAGAAGTGCAGTCTATGTGTTATTATCTCCTTTAAGAAAAAAGATGGTGTTGATGTTTCTGTGTTCAGCCGACAGCGGCAGACGGATGGAGCATGGATCTATGATGGAGCCTCAGCTCTTCCTGCACACAACCACTGGGTTGACAGACAAATAATCCATCTATTTCATACAGTTTATGGCAGGGGTCAGTAACTGGTGGACCAAGATCCAAGTCTGGACCCAGACGCTGTCCCGACCCATGTCGAGACGCACGTGTCCCTTATGCGCGCTGTGCTGTCATTTACTTTGGTTCTCTGGGCGTCCTTCTCAGATGCAGCAAGAAAACAGCTCCAGAGGGATTTACAGCTGAAATATTCTAACAGAGGAGGGTTTAATCTTTCAGACACTTTTTCTTTTACATTGATAGACCCAGGAATGACAAAGTTATTGACTTTTAAATACTTTACAATCACTTTTCACTTTGCAGTTGTTTTAATCAAATGTGCTTGTACACACACACGCGACATGACTCACGATATACAAATAATTTTCACAGACTATCGCCTTCGTTTGCCTCAGAAAAAAGGTCCGTTGAGACATTTCTATGCAATATAACATAGTTTTAGTGTCCAGAAAGAGGCTGGGAGAGGCCTGTGTGTGATTTTGATATCTTTGGATGCTGTACAATAGTGTTTCGAAACGCCAAGAGCTTTGCACCAGCCCAAGCTTCTTATGATGTATGAGAGCACATGGTATTAATAGGCTATCACATTAAGATTATTGTGATAGCCTAATTTACTTTGCCCTTATCTGGAAAAAAAAAAGTTGAAGTAGTGGGACGTTTGAAAAATAATGTTTATGCCGCTACTCGGACAATTAGACGTCGATGTCTAAATAGCGACATGTCGGAATAGCCGCGTGGAACCGTGGTAGTTTGGCCAGTTTTGAAAAGTTCATGCATATAGTTGAGTACAAGTCCTTTTCTCCACCTTTCACAGAACTCCCACATGTAGAATATAAAGTAGACAGGACGGTGACGCTCTGTTGGGTATGTACAGCTCGTCTTTACATTCGTTCATATACAGTTCAGAGAGTGAGCTGTGAGCTGGTGGTTCCCTCTTGTCTCCTGGGACTGCGTGATAGGCCCGAGTGTGTCTGTGTGTGTGTGTGTGTGTGTGTGCAGTGTGGTTATGAGGAAAGGGTTCATTCTGAGGCTATTCTCCACTACACACCATGTAAAGAAAGAAGGTTTGAGTTTAAAACAAAAACACTGGAAACTCTCAACATGTACAGAATAACACATTTTATTTTAAAGTGGCACGAGGAAACTTTTCTGGTTTGGGGAGGGTTCACCATCTGCTCGTTTGCATGGAGGTGTTTGCCTAGAATGTGACACCACTACAGGGCAAGTTACAGGTCAGATCATTTTCAAGGCTGTAATGGAGATGGTTTAATGACAGAATGAAGAATGTTCAAGGGAAAAGCAAAAGCATCACACAACCCTCCACTATATTTTCTATTCAGTCATTTATTTAAATGCTTTTTATTTTCTAGAACATAAAATAGAATCCAAACTAAAAAGAAAAACAGTGAGGATTTAAAATCAAAAGCAGAGTTGTAACTTTCTGGAGGTGGAAAGCCAACTGCATGATTCCATGGAAATAGACAGTCGGAACATTCTCCATGGAAATAGATGTGTTTTATGCCATACTTGATGCCAAAGGAACAACGTTTCCATGGAAACAAGCAGAAGGAGGCTCTTCTCCAGTCTATTATTTGGGAAAAATTATATACCACAGAATTACCTGTATGTACATCTGCTACACACGTCCAACCAGGAGGACAAATTATTAACCAATGAATAAAAAAGCAAGCCAAGATTTTTGGTCAAATCCTCCATATGATGTAAAGTATGTTTGAGTGGACTGACTCCATGGCTCCTCTTCAGTCACAGCTGCTGCTCATGTTGGTGTTATCAGTCCAAACCTGTGGTCTTGTGCAGCAAGATGAATTCTCATGATATTTTGAGTTGACAAACTCCTGAGAATCCCTCTGGAGGTGCTCTGTGGCAGAGGGAGGACACACCGACCACCCCAAGCCCCAGGCCGACACCGAGGCAGACAAACATGGCAGCAGACGGTGATTGTGGCTTATAACACCACATTTGTATTGCAAAAACAGCTACATTGTTTTATGGACATCTTCCCTCTCTAGCCTGACACTTCTGCTTTTACCTGAAGCAAGTTGGAGCTGTCATTTTGACACGTTTACTGTGATTGGCTAAAAAGAACCTGGTGGGCGGGCACTTTGGGTGGTTCGCTCAATCAGCTCGAGGTATTCTGCTGTCCCTCCTTTTTCTAAACACTTTCAGTGAGAGCCCTCCAGAGGGTTAATGGGGATAATGGATGGATAATTCAGAGTGACACACAGATCAATCTGGCCTGAGCCCTGTTACCAAACCTGTTATCATCACAGGAGCTTCTGATGTAACAGTTTGATTTTCTGAGAGCTTCAGCACTCTTTGTGTATTGTTCAGTTGTATTGCAGACCATTTCCAATATAGTAAGGCCTTTATTTTCACTCAAAGAAAGAGGATTTCCTCCCTGCACATTGACGTACACATTCAAACACTCAGTACTTGTTTACCTTCAAATGAACAACGTTTTCACAGAAGGAACCACTCGGATCAAGTTAAGTAGTATTGAACTGACAGAATCAATATGTTATTCACTAAAAGAATAGACCAAGGACTCTGCTGCTCAATGAGGCAGTGATGAGAAAATAAATACTTTACTGTTTTACACAGAAACTGGCTTATTCATTTAGAGGGCTGCTCTGTCACAAGCTCTACTCAAGTTAGATTTTAATCTGACCTTTTTTTTAGCAGTCTGGTCAGAAAGGAAGTGAATTTTCTGGACCTGTATGTGAGCTGATTTGTGCTGTGAAACTAGTCCCTCTCAAATAACATTGCATGTAGCTCCTCAGTGACAACACTGCACACAGTTCTCAAATACTGAAACATTTATTAGCTTTAACAAGTGCTGAAAACACTGTGAAAACTACAGGACAAATAAAACATATAATTACACACTCCATCTTGTTTTGCTGACACAGAAGTAACAGTAAAACTAGCTGCCTCGTGGTCACCTGTCACATCGGAGGTCTTTAGGCAAAAGGAAAATTCAGTATATTTTCTCTCTGTGCATAGCAATCATGGCGCAGAATTAGAATATACATTTCAACATTACAATAGTTACAAATATAAAATAAAAGATACCTCGTACAGCTGGTTAGCTGCGGTAGCTGCTGAAATCATGGTTCTCACTCTAAAGGTCTTTGGTTATTATTATTATTATTATTTTATTTTATTTTATTTTATTTTATTTTATTTTATTTTATTTTATTTTATTTTATTTTATTTTATTTTATTTTATTTTATTTTATTTTATTTTATTTTATTTTATTTTATTTTATTTTATTATTTTGAGCAGATGAGGACGTAGGTGATCTACCTGTGGCCCGATGTTCTCTCAAGTTCTCATAAAGTATTGTGATAATAGCAGCACCAAACCAAATGAAATGACTAATATATAGCTGTATGTATAAAATAAAAAAAAATAAAAATAAACACATCTTCCCATATGAATGATTATTTTGAACAAAAAATAATTTAAACTTTTTAACCCAAAATGAACTTGTTTCCTGCATAAAGCTTTTTGACGACACTTACATTACAGTCACACATTAGCCAAAAGGTTCTATTATATTTCTATGGAGTATTAACTGCTAACAAATCACCATGTTGCTGTTTATTGTTGTGAAAATGCTATATTCACTGAAAAAGCGTATGTTGAATAAAGCTGCGTTCAGAGCATGTCACCTTGTCGGCAGAGCATCGGACAGAATCATACGACTAACTGTAAGGAGGGTTTGAGTGGGACCCAGGAGAGATCGCTAAATTACCAAAACATGGATGACGTCTAAACCCTCTTCAAGCATGTTTTTGATGAGGGAACAGCGTTATAACATGGTACAAAAGCTCCGTAATACCCACTCTTTAATTAAAAGGTTTCCCTATCTTAAAAACATGAAAATCCAAAGTAGTTAGTTAGTTAGTTTGCAGAAGTCTAAAGTTATTCCTGGTTTACCTTATGCATTCTGAGAATCATAAATATTCACTGTTATGGTAATGCTATCAACAACTAGCGAGCTAACTGCATACGTCCTGATTACCAGACAATAATAAACACTTTATAATTACATGCAGACAGCACACAGCAATCTCATTTTTGATTTTGTTTCTTATCATGAGTGTTTTTATATTTAATTTAATCCTCCTGCCTCCACAGAGTTTTATGGGACACTGTAACTTCAAGGGCCGTTTTTTTAAATGCATTTCCCCCCGTAGGATCAGCACATAAAGTCCCCTTAAGCGCTTTTGGACAAAGACAGTTCAGAAAGGATCACACGAGCCACCACCAGAGGTGACTTGGTCATACCCCACAGACCTTGAGTGATTAGCGAGTGCGCTGGTTCTTTTATGTTCAGAAGTTGAAAAAACAGAACTATACAGTGACGTAGCGATGTCTTTATCCAGAAGAAGGAGAATAAAGATAAAGAGTCGAGAACCAGTCTGGAGCTGCACAAGTTGGCCCCAGCTCGGGGCTAGCCCCATGGTGCCGGGGCCAGCTCGGGGCCAGCTTTGCAGGATGCTGCGGTGTGAATGTACCATTATGGTGCAGCAATAGCTAAAAGAAACAGGGAACTACATAGACCATGATCCTTTGCTCTGTTTGGGTCCAATTTACACAATGAAATAGTTGTTATTAAGCACTTAAAAGTAGAATATTCACAGCTGTGTTGGCCTATACAAAACATCATAATGAATATCAGATGTCAGATGTGCCTTTCTCAGATACGACAAACTCATCACTCATCCACCTTCAAGGCCACCACAGGTCTGATCAGTATTCGTTATGAAATGTTCTGTTTTTATGTTTTTTAAAATGTTTTTTTTATGTTTTTTATGTTAGTAGTATACACATATAATGAGCAGGTCTGACATATGTCCATTATGTTCAAACAAAAAATTAGGGGTCGCATGCGATGGCTGTTCACTTTGCAAAAATATAAATGATACACTGTTAGTTAATCCATTTGAATTAGACAGAGATGCCCCTCATGGACAGGATTTTGATCCAGATATAAACTTTTTTACTAATGCAGATTTTCATAATGACTGTGAATATTATGACGAACTCAAATTCAATAAGTTAATAAATGAGTCTTCTAGTCTGGATAAAACATTTTCAGCATTACATTTAAATGTTCGTAGTCTACCCAAAAATCATGAGAAGCTGGTTCACTTTTTATCATCTCTGAATCATGAATTTTCTGTAATTGCATTATCAGAGACTTGGCTAACTGAGGAATCCAAAGAGCTTAGTTTATATGAATTGCCATCTTATAACTCCACCCATTTTGTCAGGCAGTCTAGGCCTGGAGGAGGAGTTTCAATTTTTATCCATAGGAATTTAGAATTCACCATTAGACATGATCTTGTTGTGCCATTTAGTGAAACAGAAATTGAATCAGTCTTTATAGAAATACTAGCTAATAATAAGACAAAAAATATTATCATTGGTAATATTTATAGACCCCCAAACAATGATATTGCATGTTTTAATCAGTGTCTGTCAAGTGCCTTGGATTTAACAAATAAGGAAAACAAAATATGTCATATTCTTGGTGACTTCAATATAAATTTATTTAATAATGATACACACCGTGCAACTAATGAATTTCTTAATTGTATACATGAAAATTATTTTTTTCCTACAATTACCAAACCTACAAGAATCACAAAAAACTCTACAACATTGATAGATAACATTTTATTAAATTACTTAAATTATGAAACTAAATCTGGAGTGTTATATACTGATATTTCTGATCATTTTCCAATATTTCACATGGTTCAGCTTAGTAAAAATTATAAGACCAATATAAAACCCAATTTAACTTTTCAAAGTTTTAATACAAAGAATAAAATCAAATTTAAACATTTACTGGAGACTATGTCTTTTGAAAAGGTTTTTACTGAAAAAGATGCTAATTCAGCTCACCAGGTATTTATGCAACTATTTTTAGTAGCTTTTGAGAAGTCTTTTCCAATTGTTAAATGTTATAAGAAAGAGTCAAGAAAATTTAATAAACCATGGTATTCTAGTGGCCTAAGAAAATCTTCTCAGGTCAAAAACAAATTGTATAGGAAGTATTTAGGTTCACCTTCACCCTTAAATTTAGCAATATACAAATCATATAGAAATAAATACATTTATCTCCTTAGGTTGGCAAAGAAAAAATATTTTAGTGATCGTTTTACTAAATCCATCAATGATATCAAAGGTACTTGGAAAACAATAAATCAACTTCTTCAAAAGAGAAGAGGTCCTGTAAAATATCCCACGACATTTTCCGAAGGAACCAATATTTTTTGTGATCCTTTTGATATTGTATGTAGGTTTAATGATTTTTTTTCAAATATTGGCACCTGTCTGGCAAAGAAAATTCATTCAACAATTAACAATCCGTTAGATTACATAAAAGGTTCATTCTTATCATTCAATCATTTTGAACCACCCAATTCTACTGAAGTGAAGGAAATCATAGCAGGTTTAAAAACATCTGCTCCTGGTCATGATGGAATATGTGCCAGTATTGTCAAAGATGTTGAACCTGCAATCAATGGTCCGCTTACTTTTATTTTTTCTTTGTCCTTAAAAACTGGCGTTATACCATGTGACTTAAAAATTGCGAAAGTTATTCCGCTGTATAAAAATGGTGATCAATCATCATTCTCAAATTATCGTCCTATATCAGTCTTGCCATGTTTTTAAAAATTTTTAGAAAAACTTGTATACAAAAGACTTCATCAACACCTGATTACAAATAGTATCTTATATAATTATCAGTATGGATTTCGCAAAAATCATTCTTCATATATGGCACTAATTGAACTTTTGGATAGAATTCATTTAGCTTTAGACAATAACGAATTTGCAGTTGGCGTGTTTTTAGACCTGTCTAAAGCATTTGATATGGTTAACCACAGTATTCTTCTTTCAAAACTACATAAATATGGACTCACAGATAATGTGTATATTTGGTTTTCCAACTATCTAACTAATCGTAAACAATATGTTTCAATTAACAATATTGATTCAAAAATGAACTTTATAAAATATGGTGTTCCTCAAGGGTCAATCTTGGGACCACTGTTATTCCTATTTATATAAATGATTTTCCTTCTGTCTCTACAGCTACTTTTCCATTGCTGTTTGCTGTGATACAAGCCTCTTTAGTTCAAATAAAGATATTACCATGCTAATTGACAAGTTAAATTACGACCTTCATAACTACTCAGAATGGTTCAAAGCAAATAAATTGTTACTAAATGTAAAAAAGTCAAGTTTTATGCTATTTGCCGGTAATAAAAAATATAGTCATTTTGTGAAAATTTATATAAATCATGAATCCATATCAAGAGTCTCAAAACATGCTTTTTAGGGGTATGGATTGATGATAAATTGGAGTTGAAAGAACATATTGAACATGTTTGTAAAAGATTACAAAATCTATTGGAATAATAAGTAAGATCAGGCATATGGTACATCATAAGTGTCTCTTAACATTATATTACAGTTTGATTTATCCTTTTTAACATATTGTAATATTGCTTGGGGTCATACCTTCAGTACTTACCTTCATAAAATTTTCATTCTTCAGAAAAAAATTTATAAGAATTACAACAAATTCCAAAACAATGCCTCAAGTGCACCTTTGTTTTTTGAGTTAAAAAAGCTCTTAAATATTTTTGACATTAACACCCTACTAACCTGTACATTTGTTTTTAGGCGCTTTATGATTCTAATTGGCCTTCCTATATCAAGAACTATTTTAATTATAATTGTCAGTTCCACCATTATCAAACTCGACAGGCTGTTAATCTGCACTTACCTTTATACAAGAGAAGCCATGAGCAGTTTTCTATCCGGTTTCATGGATCCAAATCATGGAATTCCCATATAGATCTTTTTTAGAAAGCGCTATTTCGTTATAAATCGTACAAAGTCAAATTAAAATATAAGCTGAAAAGGGCTCAATATTTGCTCAGATAAACTTAAATATATATATACTTGTATCTCTATCAAAAATCATTAATGTAAACACATAAAAGTGTAATATATAAACATAAAAACAAGTATTAAGTTAAATAGATTCTGTGACCGTAATTTTGTTTAATATTTTTGAGGGAGTGGTGTCTTCAAAAGCCTTTTTGGCTTCTACCACTCCCTGCACATCTGTTGTTCATAATAATTGTATTGTGTCTTGTCTATATTTTTATTTATTATTTTTTTTCATATTGTAATTGCATATGTTTTTACATATTTCTTCTAATGTTAATTTTAAATATGTGCGAAATAAATAAATAAATAAATAAATAAATGTGTGTCGTGAAAATATCGTACAGAGAAATCTGGATATTGTTACATCCCTAGTTTTAAACATGCTA
The DNA here is from genome assembly GCA_034769755.1 of Odontamblyopus lacepedii. Classification (NCBI taxonomy): domain Eukaryota; kingdom Metazoa; phylum Chordata; class Actinopteri; order Gobiiformes; family Gobiidae; genus Odontamblyopus; species Odontamblyopus lacepedii. Next base: position 7,079,082 of record CM068360.1, read on the forward strand.
AGAATTTTATATTTTGGTCATTTTTCATTTTTATTTAAAACATTACATGATAAAAAACTTTTATAATTTTATAATAATACATCTTTCTTACATTTATGTGCATAAACTACAGGAGAAGTTTCAAATTGATATCTGAATGGATTTTTTTCCCTATTCACCTGCAGCGTCTCACCTTCATTTCATTTCATAATTCTACCCACTATTACAGCTTGTAAAAAAGATGGAAAAAAAAAGATGTAATCCTGAACTAACATTTTATTTCAGTGTAAATTAGCCATGCAGTGTAAAGACCGTTGACTGTGATCTGGTTTGGACTCAGTGATGCTGAACGGTCATTATCAGATATTTCCCAGAGGTTTTCTGCTCTCTGCTCCGTTCTCATCATACTTTAGATATGGGAAGGAGATTGAGAGCCCCGTTTTCCTCCCCCGAGCCCATGCACACGTCACCGCTCTCACCGCTGACGCATAATGCCCTGCGCAAACCGTCTGACCCCGTTATGCACCCTGCGAAAATTATTTTTATGACTTTAAATAGAAGCATGGGGGGAAAAAAGACCAAAAATGAATAAAACTGCTTGTTGCTTTTGGCTTTCAACCGCTCATCAATGCACTTTTTCACATCTCTGCTGTTTCTGATGTTCTTTGCCTGTCTGTCTCCTCTTCTTCAGGACCATCAGTGTCCAAGACCCTTGGGGAGATATGTTTCAGGGCAGAAATAAAAAATACCCAGATAATTTAGCTGTGATCGCCCCCAAAGACCAGCTGGAGGTAGAAAAGGAAAGCAGAGGTGAAGGTGAAAGTAGTGCAGCCTCCAGGGAAACATCTCTGTGATCATCTGGAGAGGCAAACACACCACAACTCCACACAAGTCTTTAAATGCAAGTCCCTAGTCCCGTATGATAGTACAAATGAGAGTGAAAATCCACGTTTTTCAAGGCAGTTTCTTAGGCTGTAATGAAGATCGTGAGGAACATTCATGGGAAAATAGCAAGTTGACAGAATTGAATTTCTGATTTGCTATGGATCGTATTAACTTCTTGGTTTTTTTTTTAAGACACACTAGGAGGTGTGTTTACCTTGTTGACATGTTTGAGCTGCCATTTTCAGAACTGTCCCCGGTGCTGGTGGTGACGTGTCGTACATCAGCTGTTGTTACTTCCTGTAGGCGTGGTTGATCTGGTAGGTCACTCAGATTGACCGTGGGTGGCCGAGTGGCCCTGGAGGCATCAGTGTAAGAACCACAGCCCAGGAGAGTTTCTTTACCCGGCAGCTTTATTCCAGTAACACTTTGAACAAACATCACTGGACTAAAAAACTGGTCCCACTTTAAAAGTGTCCACATCTTCCCACTGGCCACTACCAACTATTCAGGTAACTAACATAGACCGTATATATGAGTGGACATAGCTAAAACATTAGCCGCCGCGTGCCAAACAGGAAGTGCTCCAGGAGGCTCTTCCGGCTCCTTCCCTCCTTTTTCCCATTGACTCACATTAGGATCTTCTCGCTCCTCTCTCTGGACCTGCTGCTGTGGCCTCGTCATTTTGGTCTTAAAATGTTCCTATGAATCCGCAACACAGGATCCTGAATTTTTCATTTCACAATTTTGTTCCTAAATCAAGATATGAACATAAATAACGGGCCAATCAGATGCCGTCATTCCCTGAGGTTGCTGTCGCCTAGCGTTAGCAACAGGTTTGACTGACAGCTCGTGCGTTTCGCTGCTAAGTAAGTTCCCTTCCAACTTTCCTGCCCGAGTGACTATTTTTGAAATAAAATGACTAAATAAATCAAACAATTACAGTAGCTAACCTTACTAGAATCTTAACTAGCATAAAGTAAAGTGAATTTCATTAAATTGCCAATTGTTGTTCGCACATAAAAGAACATAGAACATAAATCAATGACTTAAACTTACTATTTAAAGTTTGATGATAAAAGCTAAAAGTTTCCTTATTATTCTCAAGAATCACCTTAATATAGTGCTCCGTGCAGAATGGTGCAGAGTATCTCCGCTCTGCCATGAGGAGGGGGCGGCACATTTACCGACCTCAATCATGACTGGCTCTTGTGGTTGCTATGATACTCGTGGTCGGATTTCCAAATATGGAGCCTGGGTCCAAATTCGCTCCTGTAACCGTGGCAACGGGAGCCTCATTTGAGTGACGCTGACGCTGTGGAGACGTCACACTCACTTAGTCCACTCATATATACGGACTATTGTAACTAATTAATTCTCCCCCTTTTACAATATGACATAATTCATGCATTAGAATAAATAATCAGATATAATAAGTATTTATAAAAACATCCATTTGTACAAATCCCTGACATTTTTCTCAGAATATAAACATACATTTTTGTAAACCAAGCACCCCTTTACCCCCTGCACACTTTACACTTTTCAAAGGTCTCAGCAAGAAGGTTCTGGGTTTGATCCCGGGTCGCCCGGGCCTTTCTGTGTGGAGTTTGCATGTTCTCCCCATGTCTGGATGAGTTTCCTCCGGGCTCCGGTTTCCCCCATCAACCCAAAACATGTTCTGTAGGTGTGAAAGTGAAGTGTGTGTGAGTGATGGTGGTGGTCAGAGGGACGTTGGCACCACTTGGATTGGCAGCCGCACTTCTGTCAGTCTGTCCCAGGGCAGCTGTGGCTACAACAGTAGTTTACACCACCGGGTCTGGAGTGAATGAAGAATGCTCTGTAAATAATGCAGTGTAAAGCCTTTTTGGCGACATGTGAAAAGCGCTATAGAAATGAAGTTACCTTCTTGCAGACACCATCCGGAACACGCCGCCGCAGTTGCTTCGAGCTGCCATTGGTAAGTCTTACACTTTTAACTCCACATTTATCCATTTGTATCAAGACTTGCTAATTATCCTTAGACAATTACCCGCTGCCTGTGTTTTACAGCATGACCGATTGAGTATGGTGCTCCCAACCTCACTCAACCCAATTTGCATCACTTTATTGAAGTCATTTAAAATCATTATAGTTATAATTTTAAATCATGACAGGGACCACGCTGTGCTCTCTGGAGAAGGGGGGCCCAGGTGAGTGAAAGGAGGAACGCTCCGTCATCATGGTTAATCCTGTCCACGCCTCGATTCCTGATTTCAGTGGCCTACCTGATCCAGCGTTTGAACAGTCTGGACAGTTCTGAAGATGCACCAGCAGCAGCCAAAACATGTCAACTAAGTAAATACACCTTACTGTACTGTCTTTAAAAACATCCCTCAGTCGTCCAGGTAGAATCCATGGCAAAGGACAAAGTTCAAGTCCAACTAAAGAAGCAGCGTGGATGAGCTGCGAAACGTCTTCAACCAAAAACTCCTGTCCAATTCTCCTTTGCAAACCCAAGTTAAGTTCATAAGAAGACGAGTTTGCTATGGAACCTCCCTGGACGACTGAGGGATTACACAAACATTCAAATCCAGTATTTATTTCCATCATTTGTTTAATTGATTTTACATTTATTTTTTCTTAGAATGTCTAATCAAAATAGAATAAATAAAGAATATAGACTATGTAACTTTCAGGAGGTAGAAATCCAGCTGCACAATTCCATGGAAATAGAAAGCTAAAATTCTTCGAAACATTCTCCATGCAGACAGGTACATTTTATACCAGACTTTTCGCCCACCTTCCTCTGCTTCTTCATCTTCCATCTTCACTAACACCATGTCCCAGACCCTGAGTGAGTTGAGTATGTTCCTCCGCAGAAATCAAAAACACCCAGATAACTTCGCCGTGATCGCCCCGAGACCTGCTGGAGGGAAAAAGAGAAAGTAGAGATGAAGGAGAAGGTTAAAGTAGTGCAGCCTCCAGGGACCAGGCTCTGTGATCAACTGCACAGGCAAACACAGCATAACTCCACACATGAGTTTTTAAAGTGTGGATCCAAGAAAGGGTGAAAAATATGCTGAAAATGAAAGGAGTAGAGAGTTTCTTTTTAGAGAGTTTCGTATTGGTGAATTCTGTCCAATAGTTAGACACAAGTTACACACAAGAAGAAAATTAAGATACTTTCTTCTATTTTTATTTGGCAAATAATAATCTCCATGCACATTAGAGGAGTTTTGGGCTCAGTCTACAATATGGTTGCTTGGTAACAGTTATGGAATTCTCTAGTGCGATGTGATTTCCAAACAGGAAGTCAAATTTGAAGCCAAAAATATTGCCAACCAGGAAGAGCATTATACTTTTAGCATTTAACTTTTAGAATCTTAAATATTAGTTGTAGTTTTTTTATTTTTATTTTTATTTCACAAGTCGAGATAGTCTTTTGTACGTTGAGTATATGTATACACCCATACAAATACACACATATACATAGACACTCGTGCACACATATATATCCTCACACATAATTAAATTCTGATATATATACCTGCATACATATGCATTTTTTAATAGAACGTTAAATTAACATGGTAGCATAGAACCAGGGTGTGCTTTAAGACATCATGAACTTTACTATACCTTATGCCAAAGACTTATTTTTAAAACAGACCGCTAACTTTCAGACTCTATACAAAGTCAGACTGTGTTTGTCTAATATAATTCAACCATCCCCCCGATAAATTGTCAGATTTGTCTATCTCTAGCCTAACCAATGCCGTCACTTCCTCCATATTGTATATATTTAGCATTACATCTACCCACTCATCTACTTTAGGTATTTGATCTGTTTGCCATTTTTTGGTGATTGCCTTCTTGCATGATTTTCATAATCTTATAGTCATTCCCTCTAGTGAAGTTAAGTATATCAATTTTACCCAGGGAAAGAAACTCAAAATTTAGGGGAACATTACGATTTACTAATTTATCAATAATAGTTTTAACTCCTGTCCAACATGGTTTCAACAGTGGGCAACCGTCAAAAAATGTGAAAGTGATCTGCCTTAGAAGTACCACAGGATCTCCAACATTTCGTATCTGCATATTTCCTCTGCGCAGGTGTCAAGAATCTGTTTATATTCTTCCAACCGTATTCTCTCCAAAATAAAGAGTTTGTGGTTGTCCATTGACACAAAGTTATTTGCTCCCAGTCCTTTACTGAAATTACAATGTTTGCTTCTCTTTCCCATCTTTCTTTCACATAATCTGTAGTGTCCCCTTTTAAAGCTTCCAAGATTGTATATAGTTTGGATATAATTTTACTAATTAACTCTAATTTCAATGCATCCAGAACAATAAAAAAAAAAAATCTGATTTAAATAAATCCCAATTTAAATGTAAATGTAAAGCATGTAAAGCAAATAACCCGGACTGCCTTTTTTCATCTCAAAAACATTGCACGCCTCCGCCCATCACTCACCTTTTCAGCTGCAGAAACTTTAATACATGCATTTATCACATCCAGAATCGACTACTGCAATAGCATCCTCTATGGCACACCCTCAAAAACACTTAACTGCAATATATACAAAACTCTGCTGCCCGCCTCCTCACACGTACCCGTATGAGCGAACACATCAACCCTGTCCTCCAAAACCTTCATTGGCTCCCCATCCCTCAGCGAATTCAGTTCAAAGTTCTTCTTATTACTTTCAAAGCTCTCCACAACTTGGGCCCCTCCTACCTCACAGATCTGCTCCACCGCCACACCCCATCCCGCTCCCTCCGCTCCTCCAACGCAAACCTCCTGCAGGACCAAGCTCCGAACCTGGGGAGACAGAGCCTTCTCCGTCGCTGCTCCCACCCTCTGGAACTCACTCCCACAGCCACTCCGAGAATGCACTGACCTCACCACCTTCAAAAAACACCTTAAGACTCACCTGTTTAAAGCTGCTTTTAATCTTTGACTGTTATGAGCACTGTTTTTAATGTTTTTTACCTTTGTATTTTTTTTTTAATTGCTCATCTGTGTAAAGTGTCTTTGAGTATCTTGAAAAGCGCTATATAAATAAAATGTATTATTATTATTATTATTATTATTATTATTATTTACCTTATCAAGTTGTTGCCTCAAATAGTCTCTTAGCTGTAGGTATCTATAAAAATCCTGATTATAAGACCAAATGTGTCCTTTAGCTTCTGAAAACTTAGCACTTGTTTAATTTTTATTATTTCCCAATTAATTTTTGGACCATTCACCCATGTTTTGAAAGTGCCATCTTGGTTTGGGCCAAAATCAGTATCATATGCGATTAATCTAATCTAAATTATATATATATATATATATATATATATATATATATATATATATATATATATATATATAAATATAAATCTAGAAGTGTGGTATTAGCATGCTATAAGTCACTTGTTAACTGTACCGTGACAGCAAAACTCCACTTTGAAAAGCTGTGAAAAACACTTGTGAACTCATGGTGATTCATTTTGATGCTCACAGTGGATAAGTGAGGAATACGTTTCGACCACAGCAAAGTGTTTAAAATGAACCAGCTCAGGTTCAATCTCTGCATTTTCCCTGAGCTGCATTATCACGATCTAAGTGCCACAGTGGATTCATATAGATAGACTATCCATTACAGCTCACTCATTAGTAAAAATGTCTCCAAGCTGAATTACAATTACAATACATTTTCTTGCCCATTCTCCCCAGCGCTTACAATACAGCAATCACAAGCCCACTCTGTTCTAGTGGGGGTGGGTCCAGGGGCCTCACAATGGAGCAGGAGGGACTGAATAGCCCATAATCACGTCAGCGCAGGTCAGCTCCAGCAATCTGACCACACAAAAGAACAAGGTAACACCTGTCTTGGCTGCGTCACACTCCCTCCTCATACACGGTGTTCTTTCACTGGATTTCAGATGTGTTTTTACACATGAAAATCCAATGGCAACGGACGTGTTTGGGGTCGAGTTTGTATATTGTGATATTCTACGTTGCAGTTAAACCAATACCTGGAGCTGTGTTGTGTTTTAAACCCTTTATTATTAGTCTGTCAACATCAGGGGTGCCCACACTTTTTCAGCATGTGGGCTGCCTAAAATGATCTGTCTACTACAAAAATGCAAATCATTTATTCATTTAGAAATATATTGAGAATCAGTCATGGTGGAACGGTATTTGGATTTAATGATCTTCATCTGAGAAAAGTCTGACTTACAGAAATACGTTTTTATAGATCTATCTCCAATGTTCATTTAAGCTTAAAATAAGCCAAACAAACTGTACTGCACTTAAACACTGGCCCCTTTTTGGACCCTCACCCACAGGTTGAGCTCTCCTTCTTTAAGAGAACTTCCACTGGCACTTTACAGAAAACTGTGAAGAAAGTGAAGTAAGTGGGTGGGATTTTGAAACCTGTTTTTTCAAGTTCAACTAGTTATATTCTGTTACTAGTTTAGCAGTGGTATTTCACCTCCGTAAGTTTACCAAACGCACATCGTGACAAATACAGATGCATTTGTGCGCAAAATTCCACTACATGTTGCAAAAATTTAGATTAGTTTTTGCTTTGCATGTCATCATGCCCGGCGCACATTGAGGAGGAAGCCGATGTGCGCTATATGCAGGGAGGAGCGAGAGCGTGAAAAGGCAGGGAGCAGCGCACGGGCATGAGGCAGATGGACAGGTGTGATGTTTTAAAAAGTTTAACCTGCCTCAAGATACACGCTGGTACACGAGACAAGCCGTGCAGACTGGGGGTGGGTGGTGATGTGCTGCTCCAGACGAGTGCACAGGCTGCAGAGAGGCTCCCCGTGCGAGACTGCCGCTCCTGCACACCGGGATCAGTTTACTGGCGACAGCAGCGGCCATAATGAAATACGATCACACTCGTCGAGCGTCAGACCTCGAGTCCGACACAAGACCGAGTCCAAACACAAAAAACATGGTCTCCAGGCCGGTCTCGAGACCAAGACCGGTCTCGAGTACTACACTACGATCTACCTTGGCAATCGACTGGTAGATCGCGGTCCACGTCTACATCTCCAATGCTCGAAATGCTCTGTTCCACCTTGTGATGTCATCAAAGTGGTAGTTTTCAAGTGAACCGCTACCTTTAATCTTTATTTTAGTAAAGATTGGCAGTTCTGGGTCTGAAATGATCTGAATGATTCTAGTGAAGGTGTATGGAGTTTAAAAACACAGTGGAGCACTTCCTGTATTAACACATGACATCATAATGTTTCCACATTAGAGTGTTTTCGGTTTGAGAGAAGAACTCAACCTAAATAAATAGACAGGTTTTGTACTGTATAATAAACATGTGAATCACATCTTCAGGGATGTTTGTGATATGGAAATAACTAATAAATAGAGTAAATGGCTTTACAAAAAAAAGTTTAGCAAAATTTGTATTTGTATTTTTTTTAAACAGGCGCTTTTTCACGCTTACATCCCCTGTATTGTTGTGGGAGCCGCCGTCCTCATTCATGCTGTATTATTTTGCTTGGAGCTGCTGATCTTGACAGTGAATAGTTCTCTACAGACTACAAAGCTGTTTTAAAGCCTCTGGAGAGTCTGTGCAGTTGATTTGTTGGTGCACATGAATATTGAACATTTTACACTGATCAATCTACTTTATATCAGGCTAGAGGCAAAACCTGACATGAATGGGGTTCTCACCAGAAATGCAGAAGTGTTCAGAGGCAAAAGTGGGCGTTAAAAAAGTTAAAGCCGTACTTTTGAGCTTTCTCCGTGGAGATAGACCTGTTTTATGCCATCCTGTGGAATATTAAAGCCAGAAGCAAACACCTCCATGGAAACAAGTAGGAGGAGACCCTTTTCGAGGCCAAATGAGAGGTTTGTGGAGATGCCAACCCACAAACCTCACATCTTTTTCTGTTTTTCAGTACAATAAAACATTACTTTTTGTTTGTAAAATAGTTACTATTGCTCTCACATACATGGATAATGTGTTTTGTACAGAAGTGGCTGCCTGCAGAAACCAATCAACTGCCACTGTCATTATTAGATTTTAGATTTTATTTTGACTTGTACATATACATTTATATAATTATGCCTTATCTGCCATCTGTCTCTTGCTCATTTTTGTGGGGCCAGCCCTATGTTCCCACAGCCCAATGGTCCCTCATATCTACAATTTTTCTTATTTCTATTGTTTTTTTTCTCAAAATTAAACTGTAAGTCAAGTCATTTTTATTTGTATAGCGCATTTAAAGGGATGAGACCAGAATACCATATTTTCCTGACTATAAGTCGCTCTGAAGTATAAGTCGCACCAACCAAAAAATGCACAGTGAAGAAGAAAAAAACATATAAGTCGCACTGGACTATAAGCCACCTTTTAGGGGGGAAATTTATTTGATCAAATCAGACACCAGGAACAGACTTTTCATCTAGAAAATTATAGTAATAAAAACAGAACAGAGAAGAACAGGCTGAACATGTGTCTGGTGTGTTCACGTCACATATGAACAGTTATTCACAAAACTAGAGCAGAAACAACAGAACAAGTTTACCAAACTCTCCATCTCACTCCGAATCACTAAATCTACTGAATTCTTCATCCTCGGTGTCACTTCTGAGAAACTCCACCAACTCCAGCTAAATCCATCTTTTAGCCACGATGAGCTTTTGTTTTCTTCATTGCAGTTTGAGTTTCCTCCACTTTTCTCCGGTCAAAAACAAGTTTCTCATTCACTCCAAACCTCTGCTGCTCGATTACCATTTCAGCTGAAGATTTCAGGACAGCAGCAGGACAAAAGCTCTTTCTGCAGGAGACATGCGCAGTAGAGCGAGAAGTGACAGTGGTGCAGGAGGAAGAGCATGAGGTGCAGCAGATACTGGTACACAAGCCTAGAGCGCCCTCTTGTGGCTGTCAGTGTGAAAATAACCAACAAGTGAAATTATATATTTTATATACAAGTTGCAGGACCACCCAAACCCTGAAAAATATAGTTAGAAAAATATGATAATTTCAACATAGAATCCTTTGCACCATGACCTTGAGCTGAGCTGGGGGAACATAGGCACACTCCCATTTTTGCTACTTATTTAGAATTTATTATTACCATTTCTATTTTTTTACTCTTTCTTATTATATTATACTGTGATGTGTGAGCTCCTGTGTTCAAATAATTTCCCTTGTGGGTCAGTAAAATTTGTCTAAGTCTAATGTGTATTGTGGATTGGTAATAATAATCTCCAAGCATCACCAACTCTTTATTTTTGCATTAAAGTAACGTCAATGTCTGCAAATATGTAACTGTTCCACCATATCGTTTTAAAAGGTTTGATATAACAGTATAAAGACTTTTGGTTTCTGCACTTTGACGCGGTACTTAACGCTGACACTTCTGGCTCCAAGACAAGACGTGCTTAGTCACATGAGACTCCACTGAAAATTGCAAACAGGCAGAGGTCGGCCTTTTCACCGATGAATAAGAGACGCTCAAACCAGGCGTGATGAACAATTTGAGTAAGAGAAACTCTGAAGATGATGCGACAGCATTCTAAAAAATATGTACCCAACCTCAGCGTTAATGCACTGCGGACTTTCTCTGGCTGATTTGCACGACGCTTCCATAATTTCCGTGCGTCTTCGGACTGTGTGTCTCTTGCCATCTGTCATCAGCCCCGAACAACTCACAAATGCAAAAAATATAGCGTAAAAAACAAAGTGGAAAATTGCTTAGCGTCACCCAAATTAACTTTCAATTACCAAGCAGAGTTTCCCAAAGTTGGATAAAAAAGGAGGCCAAGACTGACTACACAAGACACCGCGATGGAAGACAAAGAGACAAACGAGATTATGTTAACGATGTGCGGTCTATATATTCAACAAAACAATCGTGCGGCTGCAAAATTGTAGATTTCCTGCAGATGGAGTTTACTATTGGTTTCTTTGTAGCTTACGATAGCAGTGAATATTTGTCATTTGTCATTCGAAGATTTGCGATTGAGTTTAATTTTAAAGGACCTGCACCTGAGACACATTTTTCAGGAAACAAAAAAATGTTATAAATAATTGAAAACTGTACAACATGTGATCATGTTTTCATACGAAATACTAATTGGTGGTTTTCAGCTTCCAGAATGTGGGGGCACCTGTTCCCTATTGATTACCTTGTACTTTGTAATTAAATATCCAAAAGGTAAATTCATAAATGTTGAACCTGGTATTGGTAATTACTGACTAAACCCTAGAACTCACTTTACTGATTCATCAGTCAGTTTAACTTCATGGAAACCATCTGACCTCGCAGCATTAGGATTTGTTCGCTTTTTTGATTTAATCAATCGCTGCTATTTGGTGGTCACGTCTGTAATGCGCCGGAACGCTCAGTGGTGTCCAAGTCATTGGAGCACAACAGCAAATCCCGTAGTAAGAAGAAGGGCAATAACGTCTTGATAAAATTCACCAAATATTCTCTTTGTTCTGGCTTTAAATCCTCAATGTCAGAAATAGTTGCCAACACCAAATGTCTGGCTTCATTCACATCCATCGAGTTCTGACTCCTGACTAGTCGCTGGAGAGAAATGAAATTGAGCGGAGGTACGAGGTGGCACCAGCCTGACTCCTTTACTACAGCCTAATTTTACATTTTAACAATATTAATAGTATCTGTCTCCCATCTGTTATAAACAGTATTCGTCTTTAGAATAGGGTGACCACGCTGCAAAAAAGCTTGGCCAAAATTTAAGATATAAATACTTAAATCTATCAGAAAATTACTTTATTAATTAAGTAGTGAAATGATCTGTCCACGCGCAGACCACTTGTTTTGGCCCTCAGGCTTCCAGGTGAATTGGCCCAAACTACCACAAGTACTACTTTTTACTGCATGTTTTTGAAATCTACCTTGATCAAGCAAATGTAGTTTGTCCTTTTGAGGGTCTGAGCCTGAACAAAGGTCTGGAGGGTCATTCAAACCTGTTATAAATGCACAGATTTGAATTACTCACTGTTTTGACCCTCAGTCTATGACCCTCGATGGGCCCCCACACTGGTCTGTGTTCTAATATGTGGTCCTTGATGAATAAACATCCTGGATTTAGGCCATGTTGAGCCAACTGTTTTGATACTGATATTGGTATAGGCAAAAGCTCCAAAACCCCACATTTTTCAATTAGTCAAAACCACTCTGTATTTTCCAGGATGAGGACCCGTAGATGGCAGCAGCAGCGGTGAACTTCTGTGACTAAACCAGTTTAAATAGAGACTGTGGATGTTCTTTAGACACTTAAAACACAGCCATAATAACAGAAAATATTGTGTTTCCACTTTGATGCCTTCATTAAGCCTTTGGTGTGGACGCTCTGCTTAGTAAAATAACTATGTCAACAGTAAGGACCTTGTGTTCTCTGCAGATTCAATTAGCTATTGTCTTCTGGGAATGACGGTTGATTATTATTTGCAAATATCTCGCGATCTGTTGAACTGAGGAGGTTGAAATTTGTACCAGAAGTGGATGGGGAAAAGGTCTTTCTGATGTGGCGTCCACCAACTATTCCAACATCCCTTGATTACGACATGTCTCTATTTAAATGAGGCAGTTTCCCAACTCTTTTTAGTATCGCTTTAGTATCCGGCAAGTCACTCAGGTGCATCTCTCGCGGTTTTAGATTAGTTTAAGATGAGATATCTTCCCGAAGTCTGGCCTATGCTCTTTATTAAAATGCAAGACTGTTTCCCACGGCTCTGTTAGAACTGTCTGATATCCTCTGTGGCCCAAGTATTCTGTGATCAAGAGCTTTGCACTGGCCAAAACATCTTATGATATATGGGAGTGCAAAGTATAATAGGCTATCACATTCATATTATCCATGTCGGAAAAGCAGCATGTTATAATAGTAAAGTTCCTCTACTCTGACAATGAAAAAAAAAAAAAAGTTGAAATGTCGTGGGATGCTTGAAAAATAATGTTTATGCCACTACTCCGACAATTAGACGTCAAAGTCTAAATAACGGCGTGGAACCTTCTGATGTGCGTCACTCAAAATGGGGTACAGGCCCTTTTAAGATACACCTCATACAAATAATAGCGCTCCAACCACCAAATGAAATGTCTTGCTTAAGAACACAATGACAGTTTGCATCAAAGGGGAATTGAATCTCCAAAATTTTTCATACTAAAACATTTTCTTTTTTCGATAGAAGTTGCTTCTCTAAATGTGTGGCATATAGGCCAGTCTTATTATTGATCCTTAAAGGGTCCATATCATCTCTGTTCGTATGTGGTTTCCTCATCACCAACAGACCTGGAGTTGTGTTTTGTTTAATTCACACATGTTTAACACACAAACCTGCAGATTAAGGCTATTTTCTTTCACTCTGTCCCAGCCTGTGATGTCATACAGGAAGTGCTCCACTGTGTTTTTAAACTCCGTACACCTTCAATAGAATGATTTGGATCATTATTCCCTGGACTTGCCAATCTCTACTGAACTAAAGGTAAAAGGAGCCGCTGATTTGAAAACTACATGACATCACAAGGTGGAACAGAGTATTTTGAGCTTTGGAGATATAGACAGATTGATAAAGGAGTACTCAAACATGTGAATTGTTGCAGTTCTGCCTTTTGTTTACATGTTTATCCCCATTCCATCTCCATTTTTCAGCCTGTTCTGGTCCTTCTTTTGCTACCTGCCCATTTTCCCTACAGCTGCTCACTTCAGGGTAGACCATATATACTCCTCCTGCTTATACAGTCTTTGCTAGATTGTTATGTAGCGATGCAAGCTTTAGTGCACCTGGAGGTCGCCTATAAACGGGGCACTGTTGCCGGTGTTCAGTCCCAACGTTGTACACCAGGAGGATCCGTGCTGTCATGGTCACCACAAGCCGAGGTGCGGGAAATGAACTGAAATGGGGAATAAAATGCTTAAACTAAAGGAAACAATCTTACCATTATTAATGAATAAACAAAGCGTAACCTAAATTTTAAGTCTCTCTCAATTCAACTGAAACAAACTTGTGCTGCCTGTTAATTATGGGGTGATTGTTCGGTTTCCCTTAAATTGGGGATGGTGCTAAACAAATTAAAATATTTAGCCTCTCTATATCTCCTGGACCCTTATCTGGTCACAGTTGACCAGTCAAGAGAGACACTCAAACTCTCTATCTGAACTCTGTATTTTGCAATCTGTTGTTTCCAAATTCTGCATTATTCCCTGCTGTTCCTGAGTTTATTCCCAGCCTATTTTCTAATTAGAGATTTTGCCAGTTTTGGAGATAATAAAGTCATATTTTTCTTAGTAGTTTATCAGCCTGATTTGTCATATTATGCATTACGTGTAGAACGACACTTTCTGAGACCAAGTTGGGGTCCACCGCCTATTCCGACATCCTTCATTACGACATGCCTCTACTCTATTTAGATGTTCCGGTTTTCTAACACTTTTTAGTTTCTCTATTCCCACAGGTTTTTTTTTGAGAGGTTGATAGTCTACCCAGGTGCATCTCTCACTTCTTATCTGTTCTGTAGTGGTGCGGTGGAGAGTCCAAATTGCAAAGCGTAGCCGAGCTTGGCCAGCAGCCACTGAGATTAAATTGATTTGGCCAAAAGAATGGGGTCCTAATGTGTAAGCAATCAAATTTCATCATCATGTGTAGGAAGTCAAATGTGTGTTTTGGGCTGCGAGAGTGTCATCTCATTGAGCTGGCGCAGTGAACTTGATTGGTTATTTATTTAGACGATATGGTGTTCTCCGCAGATCGCCATGCAGCCTCCGTTTTAGATGAGATATTTTCCCGAAGGCCTATGCGCTTTTTTAAAATGCAGGACTGTTTTCCACGGCTCTCAGTGAGGACATTTCTCACTGTCTGATATCCTTTGTCACCGAGGTATTCTCTGATCAAGAGCTTTGCACCGACCCAAACATCTTATTATATATGGGAGCGCAAAGTATAATAGGCTGTTGCATTCATATTCATGTCGGAAAAGCAGAATGTTTGAAATATAGTAAAGTGCAGTTACTCCAACAATAATAATAAAAAAAAAAAAGTCGAAGTAGTGGGACCGTCTGTCTTCTTCTGCATTATCTGGCTGGGTCGCGGGGGCGGTTCTTCGCCGCCCAGTCCTCTGTGAGTGGAGCCCACAGGAGGGTGGACGTCATGGTCCTTGATGTTAGTTCAGGTGCAGCATGTTTTGGGTTGATGGGGGAAACCGGAGCCCGGAGGAAACCCATCCAGACACGGGGAGAACATGCAAACTCCACACAGAAAAGGCCGGGACCGTTGAAAAATGCAATGCCACACCGACAATTACACGTCAAAGTCTAAATAGCGGCATGTCAGAATAGCCGCGTGGAACCTTCTGATGTCTGTCACTCAAAATGGGGAAAAGGCTCTTTTAAGAAACACCCCATAGAAACAATAACACCCCAACCACCAACTGCAATTCTTGCCTGTGCATCAAAGTGGAATTGAATCTCCAAAACACAAACACTTTCCTTTTTTTGATGCTTCCATAAATGTGAGTCATACAGGACCATCTTATTATCCTTAAAGGGGCCGTATGACCTAATTTTCTGATCTCTGTTCTAATGTAGTTTCCTCATCACCAACAGACCTGGAGTTGTGTATTGTTTCATTTACACATGTTGTAATACCCTGCATATTAAGGCTGTGCTCTTTTCACTCTGTCCCACCCTGTGATGTCACATAGTATTACAAAAAGTCCTCCATTGTGTTTTTAAACTCCATGCACCTTCGCTAGAATTATTTGGATAATTTCATCCCTGGAATTCCGAATCTCTACTGAACTAAAGGTCAAATGAGCTGTTGACTTGAAAACTACATTATATCACATAGTGGAACGGAGCATTTTGAGCTTTGGAGATGTAGACAGACTGATTGAGGAGTACTCAAACATGTGTGAATTGTTATAGCTCTGCCTTTTGTTTACATGCTTATCTGCGTTTCATCCCCATTTCCTAGAATGTTCTAATATATGCTAGTTCTAGTTCTAATTGGCTATCTCCCTGTTTTTCCTACAGCTGCTCATCCCAGGGTAGTCTATACTCCAATCCTGCATTATGCCCTCTTCTAATAACCAGTTTTTCCCCACCCGTTTTCTAATTAGAGAATTTCCAAGGTTTGGAGAATGTTTAAGATCACATAATAAAGTCATATTTTCCTTAATAGTTTATCAGGCTCATTTGTCATTAAGCATTACCTGTAGGACTGTGGAAGGTTGAACTGAACTAAGACGTTGGTGTTCGACTGCGTGATATGAATGAAACGAAACAAATTGGTATGAGGAGTGCTACTTCACTTTTTGCAAACAAGACAGGTGCTCTTTAGCTTAAGGAAATTAGTCTCTTAAATATGTTTTGACTTAACTTCTGTAGTAGCTTCAGTTGTGAATTGTCAGAAGTCTTCTCAAAAACTGCTAAGGCACACTGCTTGTTGTAGTTTAAAAAGCCTTTATTATGAATGGCTGATGCGTCTTCTTCAGAGCTACTTCACTAACTAACTCCCAAGTCCTTATAACAGGGAGAAGGCACAGGCAATCAAGTGGAACTAAGTGGCAGGTGCTCTGGCTCCACCCTTGACTCATCTTGTAGTCAGTTGGTCGATAGAAAGTGGGCGTCACACCAGGCCACACATAAAAACATCTTACACACAATATGTTAAAACTGATGGGGACTACAAAAATCACTCCATAAGGGCTGCAATAAACCATTCACCTAGAAGTATTAAGTGAAATTAGAGAATTATCAGATTGCATATAAAAAATTACATATAAAAAATTCAAGTCCAGGTTCAGTTTAAGATGTCACTATAAAAAGGGGGTATAGTCCAGGTCCTCATTAAGTCCTGGGCTTGTGAGGGCTTTCAGGGTGTAGATTTCCGGGTATGCTTACTTTGACGTAACAACATTATAACATGACGTAAAGCTCACAAGAATCCATTTTGTGAGACTTTTAAAGGGAGAAGTATTGCTGAAATGTCTTGTCCTGTCTTCACTGAACAAAGTAAAAATGAAGCATTTACATCGTCGTGATTTACAAATTAAAGAAAGCCAAAGTGTGTCAGTGTGTTTGGGATGATTGAAACTCACAAATCTTGAAGTCTTCCTGTCTTTGAAGGGTTTTTGAGGTGATTCCAAAGAGGCCAGGTGCGTTCTGTGTGAGACTGAGGCCTGCTGGGACATGAATGTTCGGTTCAGGCGAATTGTCTCTGTGTCTCAGGAGGTCTTTGATCAGTCCTCACACACTGTGGTGAAAGACTGTGTTTCTCTGACATTTTGCTCTTTTCATATCGCCGTGCAAACGAATGAGTCAAAGGGCATTGGCAGGGGCCCGTACTGGGTTTGTTCTTTGTTTAGGAAACAGAGGGCGGCTGATTCGATCCGTGACTGCCCACAGATAGCACCTATTATGCTTTTGTGGAGTATTAATTGCTGTTGCATTTTTATTGGTTTGAAAATCCTGTGTTCAACAACAACAATGTATTAATGAATTTGTTTTTGGTGCTCAAAAGTCAAAAGTCACTTCCCCTTCACAGCGCTTCACACTGCAGCTCTGCGATATAATGAAACTACTGCATATTGCATCAGGTTTGTGAGGTTGTTGTTCATTGTTTTTATCATGTTTTTGTATATTTATGGAGGATTGTCATGGGAGAATGGAAAGCATCTGGGCTGAGCATTGGAAAAGTCTTACAGCTTACCTTAAGGAGGGTTTGAATGTGCCTGGGTGAGATCACAAAAATACTCAAACATTCAAAGATGCAGATTAAACTTCTTCAGGCATGTTTTTGATGAGGGAACAATGTTATAACATGGCAGAAAGCTTCAAAAAGTAAGCTCCACATCCGATCCGACCCGGATGTGGAAATAAAATTCCACATCCAATCAGCTATAAATCCAAACCGACACCCGAACCTCACCCGAATGAACATCAGTCCAAGAGCCAAAAAGAGCCACAACTTTATACTCTTTACTCCCTAATTTACTTTTCAGCTCCTCGGGAGTCATTTTGAATTGCAGGATGTTGCATGCATGGTTTGAAAATGAAAGTGGCAGAGATCTCTGGGAATGCGGGCAGCAAAAACACATGGATTTTACACTTAATCATCTTGTAAAAACAATGGCATTTTTGAATTTCATGAAAATACAGACCTGTTTTTTGTTCGCACATGATGTTTTGTAAACCGCAGACCGTAAACCGCTCTCCTGCGTCCGACCCAAACCTGCATCTGACACTGCACAACATTTTTCACCCGTTTCATTAAAATTTGTGAAATTTGCAGTTCACCCATGTCGGACTACACAGTAATTCTAGATGCAAAAATGTATATATTTGTAGTTTTTTTAATCAGATGATTTTTACAGGAATTTCCTCAAATGTACTCTAAATGCAAATACTCGGAATGTGCAAGTCGATCCTGAGTATCAGTGTACTGCCAAAACGAGTATTGATATTTCTTACATTTAGTGACGGTTTTGGCTCATTTGATCAACCAGCAGCTGAAGTGGGTGCTTTTTAGTTAGTCACCCTACACGGGAAAAAAAAAAAATCTCTAGGTAAGTTTAAATGACTTAAATGAAGAATATTTGACTTTATTTGAGTTATTATTCCATCCATCCATCCATCTTCTCCCACGTAATCCGGCTGGGTCGCGGGGGCAGCTTGCTGCCCAATACTCATAGCACCTGAACCTGAGTTATTATTATTTAAGTAAAATGATCTGCCAGTGGAATGAGTGTTTTTTCTTAATTCAAGCAACATTTGATTTTGTTTCTTATTTTAAATACAAAAAGTTGTTTTTCTTATTTTATGTGTAGCCAGATGTATTTCCATATTTTAAGTACAAAAAGTCTTTCCACCAGCAGATCATTTTACTCGTCAAGTGAAATTTACTCAAATCATGGTAAAACTTTCTTAATTCAAGTCATCTTAACTTAACTAGATTTTGTTTTTTGTGTTGAGTGTTAAGACAAGAATAATAAAAAAAAAAGCATCAATTCACCATATTTTAATACAAAACAAAAGTGGCATTGTTATTGTGATACTGATTGGTATTGGATCAGTAACAAAAATTTCACATATTGCACAGCTCTTGTTAGACATTTCTTTTGTGACGTTTTGGTCTAACTTTTTAGCTGCATGTTACATACAACTTGATGGATTAATTCAATTCATATCAAAAGGTTTATTGCCAATTTCCATATGAAACTTAATAAATGGAAAGTCACAGTTTTCTTCATTTAAAAGGCCCATGTTACACTATTTTCTGGTTTATGTTATAAGGCAGGGGTCTCCAACCTTTTTCCTTCTCCTTTTTGTAAAATGAAAATGCCCAAGAGCTACTCATTTTAGCGGTTGCCAGAAATGTAGTAAATATAAGAGCTGTAGATGACGTACAGTTAGATGCTTATGAAATATAAGCCATTATCCAGTCATCAGTGCACAAAATTAGGCATCAAAATGACAATTATAATGGAAATAGGAATTTAGTCAAATGAGTTTTTCAGCACGATACATATAATTCAGAAGTCCCCTGGTGAGGTACTTTTAAGCTACAGGTGGGGGGCCCCTGTTGTAAAGTTTGTTACACACAAATCCTGCATATTTAGTCTGAGTTCTTCTCTCAAACGGAAAATATTCTGTTCATCCTTGTGATGTCATGTGGAAATACAGGAAACGCTTCAGTGTGTTTTGAAACTCCATACACCTTCACTAGGATCATGTGGATGATTTCAGCTTTGGAACTGCCCATCTCTCCTGAACCAGAAGATAATTTGTTCCATCAGATTTTGAATTTTAAATCCCGCTGAATTTCTCACTTTGAATTTTTTAAATCTGAAAGATTATTTTTGATTCTGAATTTTAGTTGCTGAAATTTTAAGTATACTTTTTCAATAGGTTTCAAATTCAAATAAAAAATTCACATTTTAAATATTCAGCACAAATATATTCAAGCCCTCAAATTCAACAGTGAAAATTCAGAGTGTAAAACAGCAGCCGATCCTGGGTGAGTGAGGAGGACAGAAGCGGTTTCCTATTGGCCGTTCTCATCAGTGAGATTTGACACTAAATCAATGAGGTTTGGATGAGGCTGATTCTGACCAATCAGATCACTTCACTGCACCATTTCCTGTTTGTCATTAATAGTATGTTCACACCGCAGTGTCTAAAAATGCCCTGGACTCCCCTGTTAGGAGCTTTTGCATTTGAATTCAGACGCGCTTCTTGGACGCCGTAGACCAACTGGAGAAAAATAGTTGACGTGTCTCAGGGCGTCAGCTGTGATCTGCGAGTGCCGTGGTTTCCCGGTCAAGGGGGTGACTTTAGTGTATTTATTACATAAAACACATCAGCGGAGCCCCCGGACCTGCTCACAAAGCTCCGGCCCCGGGGCTCCAGCTTCCGAGCCGTCGCGGTCCAAGCTGCAGAGCTTCTCGGCTCTTTCATCGCAGTGTCACTGTATAGTTGGCCTTTGGTTCATGGGGCGTGTCTGATGCCACAAGTTCAGCTTTTTCAACTTCTAACGCTGACACCTTGGACGCGTCTTCTGACGCCGACGTGCCTGAACGCTCAAGACGCGTTGCCTCAACACCAGATTCACACCACACTGACGCCTGAAGACGCGTCACAAAAACGCAGGACGCCCTAGTCCACATAGTTTTGACGCTGTGGTCTGAACGTAGCAAAAGTTAGATCGGTTCACTTTGGATCGATTGCTTCTGCCTTGGCAACTTGGATCTTTCCTGCATTTTTTATTCTTTACAAATTTTACACTCTGAATTTTGACTATTGAATTTGAAGGTTTGAAAATACACTCAACAAAAATATAAACGCAACACTTTTGTTTTTGCTCCCATTTGTCATGAGATGGACTCAAAGATCTAAAATTCATTCCAGATACACAATATTACCATTTCTCTCAAACATTGTTCACAAATCTGTCTAAATGTGTGATAGTGAGCACTTTTGCTTTGCTGAGATAATCCATCCCACCTCACAGGTGTGCCACATCAAGATGCTCATCAGACACCATGATTAGTGTATAGGTGTACCTTAGACTGTCCACAATAAAAGGCCACCCTGAAAGGTGCAGTTGTTGCTTTATTGGGGGTCTGGGGACTCAGAACCAGTCAGTATCTGGTGTGACCACCATTTGCCTCATGCAGTGCAACACATCTTCTTCGCATAGAGTTTATCAGATTGTCAATTGTGGCCTGTGGAATGTTGGTCCACTCCTCTTCAATGGCTGTGCGAAGTTGCTGGATATTAGTGGGAACTGGTACGCGCTGTCGTATACGCCGGTCAAGCACATCCCAAACATGCTCAATGGGTGACATGTCCGGTGAGTATGCTGGCCATGCAAGAACTGGGACATTTTCAGCTTCCAAGAATTGTGTACAGATCCTTGCAACATGGGGCCGTGCATTATTTTGCTGAAACATGAGGTGATGTTCATGGATGTATGGCACAACAATGGGCCTCAGGATCTCATCACGGTATCTCTGTGCATTCAAAATGCCATCAATAAAATGCACCTGTTTTCTTTGTCCATAACAGATGCCTGCCCATACCATAACCCCACCACCACCATGGGCCACTCGATCCACAACATTGACATCAGCAAAGCGCTCACCCACACGACGCCACACACGCTGTCTGCCATCTGCCCTGAACAATGTAAACCGAGATTCATCCGTGAAGAGAACACCTCTCCAACGTGCCAGACGCCATCGAATGTGGGCATTTGCCCACTCAAGTCTGTTACGGCGACGATCTGGAGTCAGGTTAAGACCCGATGAGGGACGACGAGCATGCAGTTGAGCTTCCCTGAGACGGTTGCTGACAGTTTGTGCAGAAATTCTTTGGTTATGCAAACCAATTGTTTCAGCAGCTGTCTGAGTAGCTGGTCTCAGACGATCTTGGAGGTGAACCTGCTGGATGTGGAGGTCCTGGGCTGGTGTGGTTACACGTGGTCTGCGGTTGTGAGGCCGGTTGGATGTACTGCCATATTCTCTGAAACGCCTTTGGAGACGGCTTATGGTGGAGAAATGAACATTCAATGCCCGAGCAACAGATCTGGTTGACATTCCTGCTGTCAGCATGCCAATTGCACGCTCCCTCAATGCTTGCGCCATCTGTGGCATTTTGCTGTGAGACAAAACTGCACATTTCAGAGTGGCCTTTTATTGTGGACAGTCTAAGGTACACCTATGCACTAATCATGGTGTCTGATGAGCATCTTGATGTGGCACACCTGTGAGGTGGGATGGATTATCTCAGCAAAGCAAAAGTGCTCACTATCACACATTTAGACAGATTTGTGAACAATGTTTGAGAGAAATGGTAATATTGTGTATCTGGAATGAATTTTAGATCTTTGAGTCCATCTCATGACAAATGGGAGCAAAAACAAAAGTGTTGCGTTTATATTTTTGTTGAGTGTACTTGTGCTGAATATTTAAAAGGTGACATTTTTATTTTTATTTTTAAACACTTCAAAAATGTACACTTAATATTTCAGCAACTAAAAATAATTCAACCACGTTTTTTCAGTGTTTAAAATATCTAGGTGAAAAATTCAACAGCATTTCAAAGTCATTTCAAATACAGTATCTCTTAACTTAAATTACTGCTTCATGGCACAAGTCAAACATGTATGAATGAAACGAAACACGACGCCGGGTATTTTTGATGAGGTAACAACATTCTTACATGACTTAAACCTTGCAAGAATCCATTGTGTGCAATCTCGGTCCTTGAAGTCGTCACATTCTCCCCGTGGCGTCTGCTCGGAATGATCTCACAGCGCCCACCTCTGGCGTGCATAAACAGGAGTATGTGTTTCAAGTCAGAACTTTGCCCAGAGCACACCGGCTCCCTGTCACTCCTGGTTTAAGTTTAGCATCTCTGCAGGGAGACGCCAATTTGAAGCTCCTATTTTAACCTGTATTGTTTTGTCACCGCGAGCCGCCTCTGCATGTTCATGTCATCACCAAAAGTTTGTGGCAGACTTGTGAATAATTTGTCCAAAAGTTGTCTCCTCTGAAATCCAGTGCTTTGAGTCATAGCCGTGACAGATGTTTGCACTCACCCTGCAGCAAGAAGCTCTTCAGTTTGATTTCCAGACCTGATAGTTCATCTTGTTTCAGGTCACAAGTGGTCAAGTGCCTTCGTCTTGTGAATCACTCCAACAGGTTATTGCCGCTGTCTCTATTCGGTGGAAAGTGAAAAGTTGATTTGGCGAATGGTACAGGGCTCTCGCTCTCCACACAAGAGTGAACAGCTGTGGTTCTTTAGTTTAGTTGCCATTTGTAGCCTTCAAATCACACTGGAACATGCACACACACGTTCTGCATGTTTTTAAATGTGATAACCAGTGTTGTACCTGAACTTTCATATTTTGGACGAACGTGAACTGAACACACCGTACTACTGCCTGATGAACTGATGAACGGGGTCGCCAGTCTATTCCAACATCCCTTCATTTCGACATTCCTATATTTAGACGTATCGTAATTAGCACATGTCTCTATTTAGACGTGCTGGTTTTCCAACACTTTTTGGTATCGCTATTCTGACACGTCATTTATTTTTTTTGACAGAGTTGCGATCGTCCACTCAGGTGCGTCTCTCGCTGTCCATGGTGCTGGACACGGACACATCAGTGTGATCACATATTTGAAATGTAAAATTAAAAACAGTTTAAGGCCACCACAAACTGCAGGATATTTTGTTCTTAAACTCTTTTTAAACGTGCAACAAAAGGAGCACATCACAGACGCGAGGCTGCGCAGGATATAAAGCGTCAGCTGTTTAATATCTACAGTAAAACCACTGGCTTTGAGTGTTCAAAGATCAGCGCTCTGCACTTCTATGTGCTATTATTATTATTTGTGAAAAGTAGTGATTATCAGTACCACAGCTCCCTTAGGCACATTACGCACAGCGTGTAGAGCTGTGAGGGCACCACCACGTTCTATCACAGCAATATTATTTATGTCGGAAAAGTGGAATGTTTGAAAAATAGAGACTTCCGCTACTCCGAAATGGAGGGGAAAAAAATTGTCGTAGTAGTGTGACGCTTAAAAAAATGTTGGTACTCCGACAATTAGACGTCATTGTCTAAATAGGGCGATGGAGGAATAGTGGAGTGTAAACGTGATGAACGAACTGTGAGTGTGTTCATCCTGGTGTCTGTGAACGCCGTGTGCTTCTATTTAACTTCGTTCAATAGGGTGCCAGTGTTCCAGGCGAAAACCCGACTAAACACACCGTAAAGAGCCCTTGATATTTAGCAGAAAAACATTCAATTTGGCAACAAAACAAGCCACCAATGTCGCACCGCCACATACGTCATTGAAACAGACAAAACAAAATGTTTGGTATAAGCACATGTCTGGCGACTGAAGCTTGAGACATTTCTTATTGTCATTTATGCACTCTGCATTTAACATGTGACCAGATGAGGGTGCAGGAGATATATAGACTAGTTTAATATAGAATATTTTAATTTGTTGAGCAACGCCATCCCCTGTTTAAGGGAAACAGAAAAATCACCCTGCAATGAACAAGCAGCATGAGTTTGTTTCAATTGACTTGACACTTACAGTTGAATTTACGCTTTGTTTATTCATAAATAATGGTAAGATTGTTTCCTTTACTTTAAACATTTTATTCCCCATTTCAGTTGATTTCACTTTCACATTCAGATAGAACAGTTCTTTACAGGTACAGTTGGTAACACTCCAGGCCTGGGGCGTAGAACCCAGTGTCCACAAACCCTGAGACAGGTGTTTTCTCAGTCTGTAGGGGAGGCTCTCCACCAGCAGGAGCCTATTAACAATAAACATCTACATGTACAACATGATAAGAATGAACACACCATTAGTGAAACATACGGCTTTAGAACGGTGCACACCTCCAGGCATCACGACACAAACACCACTGCACACGAGGGTCCTGCTCTGAGCCCGGGTCAGATACAAACATTCACCCATTAGGCTTGACACTGGGTTGAGAGGGTCTGACCGACTCACTACTCTGACTCTGCAACTTCATGTTAATTGTGCAGCGGCGCTTTCTGCACTCAGGCAGTGGTGCATCCGCTGTGCTGATAAAGTGAAAGCTGCAGCTGCGGGACATATTCTGAAAGCTTATTGCGGGCAGGAGCGTGACCGCATGACGCGGGAGCGGGACTGAAAATTGTGTCCCGTGCAGACCTCTGCCTGCTGCTGCACGTAAGCTCGGCGTCAATTTCAGCAAAGATGATTAAAGTGACTTGTGGTTTCACTGCACAGGAGAAATGAAGGTCAATTACCGGTTCTTTTCTGTTTTTGACCTTGTTTTAATCAGCACAGTTGCTGCCGTGTTAAAAGGCACTGTTCAGAAAGAATCTGTTCAGGTACATAAATGTACATTTACAGTACAAAATCGTCCTGTATATGGAGTAAATATCTCATTTTTCAACATAGATATCAGCGGCTTATAGCCCAGTTGCGGCTTATATGCAGGTGCGCTCAATAGTCCAGAAAATATGGTATACTAACTATGAACAAATCTGAACTATGACCAAACCATTTGTCATTTTCATAGTGTGATTATGTGAGGATTGTCTGGGGTCCAGCAGACACACTTGATGAATTATGAACTGATGGTTACCACTGACAAGACTATGATATATGTATATTACAAATATTTGTGTATTATTTATTTTTCACTAAACATTTGCCTGTTTTAAAATGTATTTGCAGAAAGTTCTGAACAAACAGACTGACAAATACCAAAGCTTTGAGAGTGAAAAAAGGGCAAAAAATCTTGGTTTTGCCAAATAGTGAAAAAACTATTACTGCACAACACAGGCTGTGTTTGGCAGCATGAATGAAAGTGTATTATAACCTTTATATTATTCTTGGTCGCAGAAGCATTCCTATAATTCTAATATGAACATCTGTGCAGAACGGGAGAAAAACACACTTGTTATTCAAATATGTTGGAGATCCCTGGTCTTTCTTCATTCACATGAAATGTGATGGAGAATGTATTCTGACTGTTAAAGCAAAAAGCTCTCTAATGAAAAGTGTTACTCTGCTCTGTAAAATGCTGTGTAAAGCACTTTGGGGACATGTGTCTGTGTAAAGCGCTATATAAATAAAACCTTTCCTTACCTTACTCAACTTAAAGATGTACAAATAAAAAGGGAGTTTGGGGGTATCTAAGTTGTAATCTTGAAACTCATTTCATAAAAAGTTCTTTCACAACATAGAGGCCACACTAAAGTGAGCCAGAGCTCATCCATGTTCTGAACCATCCACGATTATTGGAAAATAGATTCTTTATCTGTTGGACTAAAACACTGCCAGCTCCAGCTGGTCTAAGTACTGTAGGAATACTGAAATCAGTGTAAACCAGGCTGCTCAGCTCGATGTGGCCTCATGTAAATATCTGGTAGGTGCCTGACAGTTCAGTCTCTGAACAGTTCTCACATTCAGCTCAGAGTACCTCACAGTGACTTATCCTGATCCAGGGGGTGCTGTTTACTTTGGGCTAAATCCTTAAGTAGGGACTTGTTACTTTGTAGGTCTTCTGGAGCCTCTTCCTGATCTGCCTCAAATGGGGTTGTTCATGTTGAATCTGTTGCAGTGTTTTAATGTACTGACAGACAGTGGCTTCTTCCAACCTGCATAAAAATAATCACCTTCACCCTCGGCCAGACGTCCAGGATAACAAGAGGTGTGTTTGGTTCATATTTCAATTGGTCTAATGATGTTGTATCTGGCTCAAGGCTTGAAATAACAAAGATATGAACATACCATAATTCTGCAGCTCTTTGTAAAGTATGATTTCCATATGTACCTTGATGACCCATGTTTTGAGCAGACTGTTGCCAGTCGTCCTCAATATAAGTTGAAAGTGGGATTCCATGTGCTGTGTGGATTTTGTCCTTGACAGTTTCTTGTCGAAGTGAATCAGAGATTCCCACAGTCAACAGACAGTTGGCATCAGGCTCAGGATCAGGCTGGATAGAAAAGCCCACTGATGTGAACGCCTCCAATCGATCATCATGTGTGAGGCGGATCAAGAAGTGCTGTGGTGCCTCTTGACATCTGTGTTCTTCCTCTGTGGTCACACTGGAAATATCTCGAACTGAAAACCACTTTAGCATTCAAATGATCAATTGGTGAGCATCTTATTTTGTAGCATGACGTTCTTAGATTTCACACTCACCATTTGCAACAATATGGAGTCCTCCAACCAGCTTCTCTCTTTGAGTCATCCTTTAGTTAGTTGAACATCCATCCATCCATCCATCCATCCATCTTCTCCCGCTTAATCCTCGCGGGGGCGACCCAGCCGGATTAAGCCCATAATAGTTGAACATATTTTATCAAATGTTTTTTGCATATGTTTTTACTGTTTGGTTTTTTCCTCCTCTCACAGCCTGAAGTGTGTCACTGAGGTCACAGGGACAATGTAGGATACGGCGATGTCATTATTACTCTTATTACTCACATTATTAAATGTGTAGACCAGTGTTAAAACTCAAATATTTTAGTCTATATACACAAAAGCAGAAGAGCCACTATCATTTCCTCCACTCTCACTGTCAGAGTGGGTCTGATCCACACTGTGGTTTCTGAAAATGGGTTAATTTAATCTTGTGGAAAATGTAAGTTCACAAACTTCTTTAATGAGTACGTTGAGAGTTCTGCAGTATGTTGAGTCATACTGTGGCCTAGGCTTTTTGCCAGAGGTCTATGAGCTAGTTGTTACAATCTCATGTTCACAATTTAGGCTCTAACATTTCACTGGGGAAGTACCGGCCTGTGTACTGCACTCTTACACACAGTTAATGTGATGTGGGAGTGAGACCCCCATCACATTAACAGTCCCAATCACATATTTCACCTTAACTCTGACTCTTTTGGCTCTAAATGCTCTTAAACCGCTCTTTCTTGTGGCGGCACTTCCGGTTAAACTGGGATCCTATTCATGTCAATGAGAAACAGCTTTCTCTTATAATGCAATAAAGGAATGGAACAATCTCCCAGCTGAACGAGAAAGCCAAACAAACTATGTCACATTTTCTCTGGGGCTTAAAAAGTGGCTCTGGAATAATGAAACCTGCCAGCACAGCAACAATGGAGCCGATTATAGCTGAATAACTAGTGTCCATCTGCAGTCCCTGATTTACAGAAATTATACATGGCAGTTAATCAACAATTCACATGGTCCACTCACCCACATGCAATAATAATAATAATAATAATAATAATAATAATAATAATAATAATAATAATAATAATAATAATAATAATACATCTGTAATCATTCATGGAATCAGACACACTCCATGATGCTGAGGTCAGGGCTCTGTGGGTCAGACCATCACCAACACAACTTCTGCTTCTTCTTTACGCTCAAGAGAGTTCTGAAGGACTTTGGCTTTTTCTTTTGTTCGCTCACTTTGCATTTTATAAACTGAAAAAAAAACAAGCGATCATTATTTATTTTTCTGAAAGCATTCTTTGTTTACAGCATTTTTCACACTGCTTAAAACTTTTGCACAGTACTTTATATCCAAAGTAACAAACAGAGAAGTGGGAAGGACATATCCCAGTTTGTTCCAGTAATTTTATTCACCACATGTATCAACTGTAACGAGAAAAGTATTTTCTAAAAACATCTTTTTTTAGGAGAAGCATCAAGTTTTTCCAAGTCACAGGCCTAAATCTTTGATTTTCAACTCCAAGCCGATTTCCAAGTCTTAGTCCATCAATTTGAGTCTCAAGTCCTAAAAATAGTGACTCAAGTGTGACTTGAGCCCAAGTCATGACTTGAGTCCAAGTCATGACTTGCAAGTCCCAACCTCTGCTGAAATACTGCATTAAACTGTATTTGTAACATAATCTTTTACATAGTCTAATCAGAGTACTATATTCTGAACTGAAAACATCCATAATGAGTTGCATCGTCTGTAGTTTTGAGGTGAAAATGTTTTGAGGTAAAACTGTTCATTAATAGCTGTTGTCCCATAACGAATAAATAAAGTAACTAAATACTTTACTAACCTAGAAAAGCAGAGGAATAAAACAGCTGTATGTATGATGCACCGTTTGTTATGCATTAATTAGAAAAGGAAAAATTTTACTTTTTTTATTAATGCAATTTATTAATGAAGCCTGATCAAGAATAACTGTGTTTTGATTTCAGAAGAGTATTCTGAATACATATCTAACACAGTGGGTCAATAACGTATAAGGATTTTCAACACGCAAATTCTAAAATATGAAAAAAAAAAATTTGCTTCTATTAAACTTTTTCAAATATTTAGTGTCAGGTGCATAAATCTATGTTTAACATTTAGATTAAGCATTTTTAGTGTTTCTTTATCGACATGAATTGGCTACAACCTTAAACTATGTCATGTGGTGTGACTGAGAATAACCTTCAAACTGTTTTATTTTCTAAAACATGGTTGGGATATTAATCTAAGTTCTGAGTAATATGAAGTGTATAGAAACTAGTGCTGTCAAACTATTAATATCTTTTAAATCAGACTAATCACATTTTAGAATTTTGATTAATCATGATTAATTGCAGTTATTTATTTTTCAAAAAAAGCTCAAAATATTTTGACAAAAATGTAATTTATTATCAAAAAGTTATATTATTGACATTTTTCTGTCGCTGGTAGTTTTGTTTTGTTGCCGTGGGTTGTCGTGCTCGGATGTGCAGTTAACATCTACATTTTACCTTTAGTTCAGTCGAGATTGGCAATTCCATGGCTGAAATTGACCAAAAAATTCTGTAGAGTTTAAAAACACAGCGAAGCACTTCCTGTATCACCACTTGACATCACACGGTGGAACAGAGTGTTTCTGTTTGAGAGAACTAAATATTCAGGGTTTGTGTGTTAAACGTGTGGGGATTGAAACAAAACACAACTCGAGGTCTGTTTGTGATGAGGAAACAGAACACAGTAGATCAGAGAACAGTCTAATCTGAGCCTTTGTGGGGTCAGTTTTTTGAATTAAACTGACACAGAGACATTGATTAGTTTATATAAAATAGAGAGATGATAGTTTATTAATATGCTACACCAGAGGTCTTCAACAGGGGGGTCGGCTCACAAAATCTTTGGTTGATTAGATTAAAAATATTTCTTCATTTTTGTAGGATGAGGATGAACTGGTTTTCAGTGGGTTCTGTCTGTTCTCTCCTTCATCATGTCTCTCTCATCATTTATTCGTCTCTCGCTCTCTGTCAAACTGCAAACACGTCGGTGCAGATTTTATCGTTTCTTCTGCAGCAACACCTAAAATGGAATAAATAAATAAAATAATAATAAATAAATGAACGAATAAATAAATGTTTAAAAACCTTCATGTAAAGTATATTGATAAGGGACCTGTAAACTGAGAATTTGCTGTAATCCACTGAAGAGCTGCTCCTAGTGAGCAGAAATATTGCTTTGCATTTTGTCTTTTGTGTTGTTTTTGTGTGTTTTTCTCTCTCTTTTTTTAAATTACTATTTCTTTTGTTAAAAACGCCACATGCTTGGTATCCTAATTTTCTTGTAAACAGGGTTTGGCTTTTATAAGTGTTACTTCAGCCTAAACCTTTTTGGTCATTGAAATTCTAAATGTCCTGCAATATGTAATGTCTAAGTTTTGACTGAATGACTAAAGAACTAACAAACAAACTAATTAACTAACTAACTAACTAACTAACTAACTAACTAACTAACTAACTAACTAATGAACTAACTAATGAACTAACTAATTAACTAACTAACTAACTAACTAACTAACTAACTAATGAACTAACTAATGAACTAACTAACTAACTAAGCTACGTGTGGAGAGTTCTGTTACAGCTTTACTTTTACGCACAGTGGAACTTAAGGTCTGCACATAGTACCGCACATCAGGAAGGGGTGAGGCACCTTCATTCCCCGGGCGTATAAACTAGGCTCTTGACTGCAGTCAACTTCCTCTCTGTCCACGGAGCGACCGGGAGAGGAGGGGGAGTCATGTCTTTCCTCATGGTCCTCAGATCAGAATGACCGGAAAAGTTCTGTGGTCCAAATCAAACTCTGCAGGTGTGTGCTGTGTCTCCTCTCATTAAAAAGGTCACACTTTGACACTTTGAGCCCATTTTCTGTCATGTTGCTGCTCTGTTGACTTGGCCTTCTCAGAGTTACGAGGAACACGCACACCAAGTGCAGCTTCATCTTCAGGGCTGAATTAGCTTTGGTCAGACTCAGGCTTATTTCTATCACGGAACAAGTTGAGGCTTAAACTGGAGCTGGAGCTAGTTTCAGGATTTCAGGATAAACCTGGATTTGTTAAGCATCTTTGATAGAATACCCCCCAGTACTGAATGTACAATAACAGAGTAGCTATATTTACACATGACACTAGGCCAAATTTAATATAAAACACAACTGTATGTCATATATATTGCCGGGGGTCCCTGCTCCAGCTCTGCATCAGTTTGGGGGTCCCTGGCCTGAAAAACGTTGAAGACCCTGCGCTACACAATTCTATGTGAGAAGAGCAATACATTCCATAGAGTCTCATATAACCATCTTAGTCAAATGTCCACGTTAACTGTACTTAAGGAGGAGGTAGACGTGGGAGGATTCACAGGTGTAAAACAAAAAGGGAAGGCTCACCCACCACCAGTCTGAGCCTACAATACAAAATGCATAAAACTGCTATAAAGTAATAATAATAATAATAATAATAATAATAATAATAATAATAATAATAATAATAATAACTTTATTTTGGGTTTCCTCCGGGTACTCCGGTTTCCCCCATCAACC
This sequence comes from Odontamblyopus lacepedii, assembly GCA_034769755.1. NCBI lineage: Eukaryota > Metazoa > Chordata > Actinopteri > Gobiiformes > Gobiidae > Odontamblyopus > Odontamblyopus lacepedii. Next base: position 7,110,770 of record CM068360.1, read on the forward strand.
CAAAACATGCCCGGACCCCTATGAACTAACATCAAGGACCATGTTGTCCACCCTCCTGTGGGCTCACCACCTGCAGAGGGGTTCATAGGGGGGGTCAGGTGCTATGAGTATTGGGCAGCACGCTGCCCCCGCGACCCAGCTGGATTAAGCGGGAGAAGATGGATGGATGGATAACTTTATTTGTCATTGCACATAGTACAACGAAATTAAGTGCAATCCATCTGTGCAGATAAAAATAAATAAATTATTAAATAAAAACACACACATCCATCTCATAAGTTAATACGTTAAAAGATTAAGAAAGTTAAAATGTCATTTAAAATGTAGCTGTGTTTAAAAACGCGATGGCTCTTGGATAAAAACTGTTTCTCAGTCTATTTGTCCTTGTTTTGAGAGCCCTGGATCTTTGGCCTGAGGGCAGCAGCACAAACAGAGTGTCCGGGCTGAGAAAAGTTTTTTGAGACAACGGAAACTGTAAAGTTGGTTCAGAGAAGGGAAAGGGCAGCCTATAATCTGGGCTGTGGTGGTGACCCTCCGGAGCGCTTTCCTGTCCGCAGTCGTGCAGTGATCGAAGGACATCAGCAGCTTCTCAAACAAATGGTTCAAAAAAAAAAAAACATTGGCTAAATAGTTTAACCGACGCTCTATCCGTACATATCACGATTCGATTCCCAGAGTGAGCACGCCGTGACCGCTCCCTGTGCCCAACACCTACAGGACAAGCCCCAGCCTGAGGCATAGGGACGCCGGAAACGGTTCCCAGTTAGTTTTCCTCAGACCGCAACTACAACAGCGCTCTCACCAGAAGTCAACTCACCTTGAGCCATTCTCTGGACTTTTTACGCCTATGTACAGAGACATTTAGTGCACCTCACTGCCGGGACTGTGGTGGTCTTGTTGGTCGTGACCATATACTGCACCGATTAAACTTCATACACTTTGGTACTGCTGTCTGCGGTATATGTGTGGTAGTCATGAGTACTGGTAGCTGGTTCTGGTTCTACTTCTATCTAGCTTTAGTGAGTTTGACATTCACTGTCTTTTTTATATATACTCTATTGTAGGGTTGTCAGAAGTATGGAAAATACACTCACTTTAATGTTGAAAGTCACATTCTATTGCCTTTGGAATCGGTACAAGTATCTAGTCTTTTCCTTAGTATTGTAACTGAGTTTGAATTCTTAGTATTGTGAGAACATTAGTCTTTCATTTGAAATGTTCTACGGTGGTGGACATCTACAGTCCTGTACGGCTATGCTGCTTAAGGAGTGGTCGTCCCTTATATGACTAAGAGCCACCCTCTTACCTGGGTTTGTCCTTGAAACCCTCTGGTGTGTGCTTTTATCTTCAAACACCAAGAAACAAATGCTATAAAGGCTTTTGAACTTTTGCAAACACACTGAGTGCCTTGAGTTTGTTTTTTTTACCCTACAGACGACTGACGACTACTGAAATATCTTCAAATACCTGCAGTTGTATTTAGCTTCATTCAGGCTTGTTTCAATTCTCCTGTGTATAAGTTTGTGCTTCTCTGAGCCACAGAAATCACTAGGGTTGCCACCTCTCTGACAAAAAACCTGGACATTTCAGCAACTCAATAAACTGTTTTGCTTATAAGCAGCGACACCCTTCACACATCTAACCCATGACAAAAACTGCCCTTCTACAGCGAAAATGAACAGAACTTTGTAAAGCCAAAATGCCTAAATTCTGTGTAGTCTGTGGTCGCTGCAGCCGATTGAATTGAGAGAAAAAGTTTTTTTTGTGTACCAAAAGTGCCAGAGGAATGAGCTTTTGAAGACGAACAGGGAATCAAACAGTCCTTGGGGAGTTTTCCATGAGGGAATTTGCTTCCTGGTTGACTAATTTAAAAATAACAAAAGTTTAAGTGGACCAAATAATTCATTATGTTCATTAGGGGGGTTTATTTTGAAAATATGTGTGAAATCCCTCAGTCGTCCAGGTAGAATCCAGGGCAAAGGAGAAATTCAATTTGTCTACTGAACAAACATTTATTTTGGTCGAAGTCAAACAAAGTTTGACCAAAATAAACGTTTGTCCAGTAGAATTTCTCATTTGCTATTTTGAACAGATGTAATTAATTTAGCAAATAAACAATCTATTTTTTTCACTGTTTATTGAAGTGAAATGTACCCCTGATTACAGAATCTCCCAGAAGTATCTCTGTGTTAAAAACCTTCAGAACACAACTGGAAACAAAAACACAGTCATGGCAGAGAAAAGCTGAGATGAAAGTTTATGACGAGCTGAGGAAACAGAAGGGAAACCCTTTTGTACAGTGTTATGATTAAAGGAGCTCTTTTAGGCAAACAATATCCTACAATATCCCATATGAATCTGTCACTCCCAGATAAAGTTCATGTTTTTCACATTTTACCCATATAATACAAGAGCCTTTACACTGTCTATTTGCATGAGCCTTTATTGATGGAAGTGGTCTGGGTGGTGCTTTAGCAGGAAACAAAGAATTGTCTCTCTGGTTTGGAGGAGGAGTCATCTGGCTCATAGGTGGAGGCATCTGGCCCGAAGGAGGAGTCATCCGAACCAGAGAAGGAGGCGTTGTCTGGCTAGGGAGGAGGAGGTGCCGTCTGGCCCATAGGAGGAGAAGGAAGTGTCATCTGACTGGTCTGGAGGAGGAGGCGTTGTCTGGCTCTTCTGGAGGAGGAGGTGTCATCTAGCCCATAGGAGGAGGAGGTGTCGTCTGGCTCTTCTGGAGGAGGAGGAGGAGGTGTCGTCTGGCTCTTCTGGAGGAGGAGGAGGAGGAGGAGGTGTCGTCTAGCTCTTCTGGAGGAGGAGGAGGAGGTGTCATCTGGCCCATAGGAGGAGGAGGTGTCGTCTGGCTCTTCTGGAGGAGGAGGAGGTGTCATCTGGCTGGTTTGGAGGAGGTGTCATCTGGCTCTTCTGGAGGAGGAGGAGGAGGAGGTGTCATCTGGCTCTTCTGGAGGAGGAGGAGGTGTCATCTGGCTCTTCTGGAGAAGAAAGTGTCATCTGGCTGGTCGGGAGGAGGCATTGTCTGGCTCTTCTGGAGGAGGAGGTGTTGTCTGGCTCTTCTGGAGGAGGAGGAGGAGGAGGAGGTGCCGTCTGGCTCTTCTGGAGGAGGAGGTGTCATCTGGCCAATAGGAGGAGGAGGTGTTGTCTGGCTCTTCTGGAAGAGGAGGAGGAGGTGTCATCTGGCCCATAGGAGGAGGAGGAGGAGGTGTCGTCTGGCTCTTCTGGAGGAGGAGGAGGAGGTGTTGTCTGGCTGGTTTGGAGGAGGTGTCATCTGGCTCTTCTGGAGAAGAAAGTGTCATCTGGCTGGTCGGGAGGAGGAGGTGTTGTCTGGCTCTTCTGGAGGAGGAGGTGTTGTCTGGCTCTTCTGGAGGAGGAGATGTTGTCTGGCTCTTCTGGAGGAGGAGGTGTTGTCTGGCTCTTCTGGAGGAGGAGGTGTTCTCTGGCTCTTCTGGAGGAGGAGGTGTCGTCTGGCTCTTCTGGAGGAGGAGGTGTTGTCTGGCTCTTCTGGAGGAGGAGGTGTTGTCTGGCTCTTCTGGAGGATGAGGTGTTGTCTGGCTCTTCTGGAGGACGAGGTGTCTGGCTCTTCTGGAGGAGGAGGTGTCGTCTGGCTCTTCTGGAGGAGGAGGTGTTCTCTGGCTCTTCTGGAGGAGGAGGAGGTGTTGTCTGGCTCTTCTGGAGGAGGAGGTGTTGTCTGGCTCGTTTGGAGGAGGAGGTGTTGTCTGGCTGGCCCAAGAAGTGGAAATTTCGAGATGACCTGGACACAGGCTAAAATGATCTGGTTAGTCCTGGTTTAGTCCTAGGTTAGTCCTGGGTTAGTCTGGGTTTAGTCCTGTTTAATCCTGCTTTAGTTCCTGATTTAGTCTTGGGTTTAGTCCAGGTTTAGTCCTGTTTAATCCTAGTTTAGTCCTTATTTAGTCCCGTTTAATCCTACTTTAGTTTCTGATTTAGTCTTGGGTTTAGTCCGGGTTTAGTCCTGGGTTAGTCTGGGTTTAGCCCTGTTTTAGTTCCTGATTTAGTCTTAGGTTTAGTCCGGGTTTAGTCCTGGGTTAGTCTGGGTTTAGTCCTGTTTAATCCTGCTTTACTTCCTGATTTAGTCTGAGGTTTAAGTTTAGTCCTGGTTTAGTTCTGGTTTAGTCCTGGTTTAGAGATAAGTCCATGGTAGAAGTCACCATGTGGGCAGTGCCACAAACTTGACCCCAGACCCCTGAGCTGCTCCCTGCTGTACTGCACTGGAGTCCAATCTCAGTCCTGGTTTAGTCCTGGTTCAGTCCGGTGTTAGTCCTGGATTAGTCATGGGTTAGTCCTGGTTTAGTCAAGCGTTAGACTGGGTTTAGTCCTGGTTTAGTCTGGTTTAATCCTGGGTTAGTCCTAGTTTAGTCCTGGTTTATCTTTTTTTTTAGTTCTGGTTTAGTGCTGGGTTATTCTGGATTTAGGCAGAGTTTTGCCAAGTTTAGATCAGGGTTTTGTTGAAGTTTAGTCCTGGTTTGGTCTGTGTTTAGTCCTGGGTTAGTTCTAGGTTTAGTCTTGGGTTATTCTGAGTTTGACCTGTGTTTGGTCTGAGTTTAGTCCCTGTTTATTCCTGGATTAATCTGGGTATAGTCCTGGGTTATTCCGGGTTTAGTTCTGGTTTAGTCCTGGGTTATTCTGGGTTTAGTCATGGTTTACTCCTATTAAACCTGGGTTTAGTCCTAGTTTAGTCTGGGTTTAGTCCTGGTTTAGTCCAGGTTTAGTCCTAGTTTAGTCTGGGTTTAGTCAAGGTTTACTCGAGGTTTAGTTCTGGGTTATTCTGGGTTTAGTCCTGGTTTAGTCTGGGTTTAGTCCTGGTTTAGTCTGGGTTTAGTCCTGGTTTAGTCTGGGTTTAGTTCTGGTTTAGTCTGGGTTTAGTCGAGGTTTACTCCTGGTTTAATGCAGATTCAGTTCTGGTTTAGTCCTGGTCCAGGGGGCAGGAGCGCAGGGGCGGGGCCGGGGCGTGACGCAGGTTTTCACCGAGGGACCTGTGGTAAAGGAGATATTAATTTTGCTGCTCTACGAGGAGGAGGGGAAGAAAGAGGAGTGTTATAGGGAGGAAGCATTTCATCAGGGAGGGAAATTAGCTGGAGGCCCCTGGCAGGAGGAGCACAGAAGGGCTTAGGGGCCCCAGCAGCAGAAGAAGAAATCCTGGCAGGAGGAGGAGGGAAGGGCGTAGCAGGACGAGGGAGGAGCTTAGAAGGAGGAGTATGCCGGAGCATTAGAAAGCGACAGTGGCGCTTAGCAGAAAGGAGGAGGGGCTTAGGATGAGGAGGAACAGGCTTAGGAGGAAGAGGAAGAGGCTTAGGAGGAAGAGGAAGAGGCTTAGGAGGAAGAGGCTTAGGAGGAAGAGGAAGAGGCTTAGGAGGAGGAGGAAGAGGCTTAGGAGGAGGAGGAAGAGGCTTAGGAGGAAGAGGAAGAGGCTTAGGAGGAGGAGGAAGAGGCTTAGGAGGAGGAGAAAGAGGCTTAGGAGGAGGAGGAGGAAGAGTCTTAGGAGGAAGAGGAAGAGGAGAGAGGAGCTTAGCAGGAGCAGCTGAGGAGGGCACAACAGAAGGAGCAAACAGGACCTCAGCAGGAGGAAGAGGAAGGAGGTTACCAGGAGAGCTTAGCAAAGGAGGGAGAGGCTTAGCAGGAGGAGCAGAGGAAGGAGCAGCAAGAGGAGGGAAGAGCTTGGCAAGAACAGGAGGGAGGGGGTTAGCAGGAGGAGCAGAGGAGGGAGCAGCAGGAGCAGGAGAGAAGCGCTTAGCAGGAGGAGCAGAGGAGGGAGGAGCAGAAAAAGGTGCAGCAGGAGGAGGGAAGGGCTTAGCAGGAGGAGCAGAGGAGGGAGCAGCAGAAAAAGGTGCAGCAGGAGGAGGGAAGGGCTTAGCAGGAGGAGCAGAGGAGGGAGCAGCAGAAAAAGGTGCAGCAGGAGGAGGGAAGGGCTTAGCAGGAGGAGCAGCAGGAGGCTCTGTAGAAGAGGAGCACTTAAGAGGGAGCCCAGAAGAGGAGACCACAGCTAAAGCAGCAGAGTGTGAATGTGTGAGCGTGACTTTGTGAATGTGTGTGTGTTTACAAGTGTCTGTATGTTTGGGTGTGTGTGGGTGAATGTGAGTGTTTTTATGTGTGTGTTTGTTTGAGTGAGTGTTTATGTGTGTTTATGAGTGTTTGTGAGTGTTTATGAGTGTGTTTGTGTGTGTGTGTGTGTCTGTACTGGTGTGAGTTTGTGAGTATGTGTGTGTTTTTTACAAGGGTGTGTTTGTGTCTGCTTGAGTGAGTGAGTGTGTGAGTGTGTTAGTGTTTGTGTGAGTTCTTAGTGAGTGTGTTGAGTGTGTTAGTGTTTGTGTGAGTTCTTAGTGAGTGTGTTGAGTGTGTTAGTGTTTGTGTGAGTTCTTAGTGAGTGTGTTGAGTGTGTTAGTGTTTGTGTGTGTGTATAGACTTAGTCTCAGTTGTGAAGTCCTCTTCTGGAGGTGTGGTCCTGTTCTGGAGCAGTCGTGGCCTTGGCTCACACAGATCTGTGCAGAGAAACATGTGTCAGACACAAAGCTAACAGGAGGCACATACAAGACTACAGTTTACAAATGAACTTTTTTAAAGTTACACCTTTGTACACAGATAAAAGTGTTCACTTCACATGCACTATTATGTTAGAATATTACTTTTAATTGTCGACATTTGAACATACGGCGCCCTCTCCTGTCACTCCGCTGGACAGTCTATAAATTTTCTATGTCAAAATATTCTAATACATTACTTCATATAAAATGTCTATAGTGGTGATTTAATAATTATGTATCTGTCCCATTTTAAAGAATATCTTTTGAACAATTATAATTGTATTTTTCTAAGGAAATGCTGCCGTCACACCACAGAACGTGATAGGTCTTTCAGAAAAGCTGAATTTTACAAAAATAAGAAAATGATTATTACATCGAACCCACAACCTTCACAGCAAGAAGGTTGCGGGTTCGATCCCCGGGTCGCCCGGGCCTTTCTGTGTGGAGTTTGCATGTTTCTCCCCGTGTCTGGATGGGTTTCCTCCGGGTACTCCGGTTTCCCCCATCAACCTAAAACATGCCCGCACCCCTATGAACTAACATCAAGGACCATGTTGTCCACCCTCCTGTGGGTTTACCACCTGCAGAGGGGTTCATAGGGGGGGTCAGGTGCTATGAGTATTGGGCAGCACGCTGCCCCCGCGACCCAGCCGGATTAAGCGGTAGAAGATGGATGGATGGATGGATTATTACATTTTCTGCAGCTTAAACCCTTAACCCTAGAGCTGTTACTGGTGCATAAATGACACACGAGCTCCTTCTGGTTTTTGTCACTTCTTAAATCTGTCATTTTTCCATGTCACACCACATATCTTTTTTACATCGAGTAAAGTGGTAATAAATGTGTAATATTAAATCATGTATACCTGCTTCCCTCTATGCCAACATCTTTATGAACTGTCTCTCACAACAGACTCATTCTACCAACCACACCACATTTTAGTGTTTAGGATTTAAATACAGTGTCATTCCAAAACTATATGCCATTTATACAAGATAATACTTTGTGCACAGCTTAGTTGGAAGAAGAAAAGGAAGAAGAAAATATTATTTATTTTGATGTGTTAATGATGAAAATGTGGCCACGTTACCAGCCTATCTTAAAGGGGACCTAAGTAACTTTTTACCTAATTAAATGTCTCTGAAAGCCGCTCTAATGGTCACATATGACATTTCGGGGTGTTTTAAGGGTTCACTGGTGCCTCCACCTGCCTCTGGGCGGAAAAAACACACATGCAATAAATTGTGTGATTAATCTGCATTAAAAAAACATTTGTGCAATATTTTTTTGTGATTAATCACATGTGTTAACACGTGAACATTGACAGCCCTAATAGAAACAAACTTGCATTTCTTTAGATTTTTAATACATATTGATAATTTCTTTTGCTGTCTAATCTGACAGTCACCTGCTTGTGTTTAATGAACAAACTACGACCCTGTAAAATGCATCAAATGAAGAAAAATACCTAAAGAATCCCATTCACCCAAGTCGACTTTGTCTGTTATTAAACTCCAGCCATAGAATTCCTGCTGTTATTAGTTGCACCACATGATGCACGGTCACACCACATGACATTTTAACACTTTAAGTACAAAAAACATGCAGAAGAACTCAAAAATAAAAAAATATTTATTTCCATGGAGGACAGAGGTGCTACAGAAATGTGCTGAATTATCATGAGATTTGAACCTTTTTAACAGAGGAAATTGCAACTGGACAGCGTCATTGCCCCAAGTATTTGGCAGTATGCAGTATGACTTTTTCTGGAGCCCTTGGGAGCACGTCAGAAGCAGTCAAACCCTCAAACTCCAGCTTCAGAACTGCCTCGTGTTGAGACCTCACTGATTGGATCCATTGAGGGCAAGTGCCTCCGCTAACCCCGCTAACACTGTCCGCTCTTCACATTAGCAACCTCGACTGTGAGAGCCTCTGCGAGCAAATACAAGGGCCGAGGCGGCGAGCGTTCTGAACCAATCGGACTTCGCGCTAATAAGCTACGTGCTCGGGTCCGTCTGGATCAAACACAGGGTTAGTGGAGTTTGGGCGCTGGCCTCACTGACTCAGAATGTACTCATGTATTAAATTTGATAGCTGGCTGTTGAAAAGAATCGGAAGGGCTCAGAAGAGCAAGTGTTAAGAGGCGACAGAATCAAATAGTGCATGTCATTTTGGAGACTGGGTGAAGCCTTTAGAGCAAACGGACTCCGGTTTGAAACGTCAATGTAATGTCGGTAATCTGCTATTGTGTGGTCGATAAAAACGGTTAGGCAGTAATGGTTGGAGTGCTTAAAAGGGAACATTTTGTGTTGCAGATTGAGTAAGACACTTACTGTTTGAGCTTGTAAAAAAGAATAACTGAACTCGACAGAATCGGATGTTTTGCTGTGAAAAGAAGTAGCAGTAGCAGTAATTTTGTTCAGACTTTTTGAAATACTCGCAGATTGATGGTAACTGTTTAAATGAAAAATAATTGTATAATAAATTGTAGTAATAAAAATGAGTCTGATGGTGCATGGACTTTGAAAACATGAGTAGGGCTGGGTATCATTAAGAAGTTGCCGATACAATACATACCTCGACACACAGGCCAATATATGATACATATCTCGATACAGTGCACTTTCGATTAAAAAAAAAAAGGCTGTGATGCTAAAAGTGAGTATGAAACACACCATTTTGATCCTCAAAGCAGTGAAAATGTCAAATGAGTTTCCTTCCTCTGAACAAGCAACAAAACTGTAGCGCTGTTACAAAATAAATAAGTAAAATATATCAAAAAATGGCGATATATCGATACAGCGGTTTGTGATATCAAAACAAAATGTGACATTAAACAAAATGATATGTGGCGAGATGGGGTATTTTGTTTGGTGATGGTCAAGAAATAATACAATATAAAATAAAATTACTAAATTAACCAGCAGCAACGCCACTGGGCATAGCCCCGAAATTAACCAAAGGTCACACAGATTTGTTCTTGATAACACAGAGGCAAGATTCCATGCTTAAATCAGCTGTTGCATTTATTTTACACATAATTGAGGTGAAAGGACATTTACATAAATAGTTCTGTAAATTTCATTTGTTCAGTCCAGTCACAATCCAGTCAATCGCACATGTATGAAAAAGGGAAAGGCGGCGGCTCCAGCACCCACACCACAGCTCTCAGAAGTCACATCTAGGAATGAAAATGAAGTTACTTCTAACTCTACAGCTAAACTGGCAATGAAGGTCAGTAACGCAGGAACGCGCATTGTGGCGCTTCGACAGAGACATCGCAACTATCCTGGACCAGCGATCACACGTACGGAGCACAACCTGCGGCGCCAGGTAACAGGCCACGGCACTGAATGGAACAACTGTATTAAAGACCAACTAAATGAGTAAAGTCAGGACAGAGCGAGAATATTACCTGAGAGCGGAGGACACAGAGGTACACCGGGGAGGAAGTGCATAGGTCAGAGGGCGAGTGACACAAGGGAAGCTCTATTTATTGATTGACAGCTATCGTGACTGGCCAATGAGAACAGTCTTAAAGTGGCAGGACCCGCCTGCAGGTCACACTGCCACAGATATATCAGTATTAGGACCTGGCCGATGTATCGGTTGGCCAATATTATCGGCCAACCGATATGTTTACTCTTGTAAACATATGGGCTGTCGGCCAAAATCTTGCCGATATGGGCCGATATTCCATGTGGACATGTTTTACCTTGTTATAAACCTTAGACTATATTCTGTCCATTTAATCCAATTTACAGACAGATAAATGTCCTGATATGTGACGCCACATCAGGATTTATCTGAGGAGTCATTTGTCTGTGTCCGTCCTGCCCCTGAACGCATCACCATGTGCACTTGTTTACAGCCGCAGCCACAGATCCATGTGCACAACACTGAGATTCTCTTCTTTTTCCGGATGCTCAGTGTGAGTCTGGAATAAAGGACAGTTCTTAGTGCAGACTTGTGATCTGAGAGGAGCCTGTGTGAGGCTGAGTGTTGAAATGTGTCGGTTTGAAGCTTGTTTTGGTTCTTTCTCATTGGTTAGCGATTAGCTGCTGTAGCTCGCACACATAAACAGGCTGTTTTCTCTTCTATTAGCGACTGTAAAGTGACTATAGTGGGCGTATATATGTTACTGGACACACTGATATGTAAATGAGCTGTGAATAGAAGTGCGAATTATCGACATTTAGCAGATCATTAATTACCGCGGCGCACACGCATTTACCGCTAAAGGCTAATAGCAGTAGTTTACTTACAGTACTTTCTTTACAGGCTAGAATGTCAAACAAAAATGCCATTAGGCCGACCAACTGTCTTTAAATATGACGTAAAGAGGCAGAATAACAATAAATTGACCAAGATGGCGCCGCGGACGGTTGCCCTGGTGCTTCGGAGCATGGTGCAGTTCTACACTGCCATCATCGAGTCCATCCTCACCTCCTCCATCACCGTGTGGTATGCTGGAGCCACCACCAGGGACAAACAGAGACTGCAACGTGTTGTGCGCTCTGCTGAGAAGGTGATTGGTTGCAGCCTTCCATCTCTTCAGGACCTGTACACTTCCAGGACTCGGACACGTGCAGGTCGAATTGCAGCTGACCCTTCTCACCCTGGACACGGACTTTTTGACCTACTCCCCTCAGGCAGGAGGCTACGGTCCATTCGGACCAGAACCTCTCGCCACAAAAACAGTTTCTTCCCCTCTGCTGTTGGACTCATAAATAATAACACTAGGACTGTTCCCACCCCCCACTCTGCTTCTGTCACATGACCCTGTGTTCTCGCACCTGCCTGTTTTGCACTGATCACTGATACTCTTATACTCTATATTATTATACTCCTGTAAATTTGTAAATTTTGTTATATTATAGCTTCTTTTTTTTTTCCTACTTTATTTTATTCTATTATTTGTTGCATGTCAGTGTTTGTCTACATCCTGCTCCAAGTACCGCAGCAATTTCCTAATGTTGTGAACCTGTTCACTCATATGGCAATAAAAAAAAACAAAAACATTCTGATTCTGATTCTGAAATGTAGCCTAAATAAACCCAACTGAAAATCCAATAGAGCCAAACCTAAGTTTTATAAACAGTTGAAGATTTACAGTGAATTTTTAGATCATAAATATATCTGCGATTATATCGGAATCTCCAACTCCCATTTTATTGGTATCAAATCGGCCACAACAAAATCCATATCAGTCGGGCCCTAATCAGTATTTTGATATTTAGACAGGTTAAACTCCAGATAAGTTTTTGTAACCTGACTGAAGCCAAACTGATGTGTAGCACTCTTGAATTTGAGTTCTACACATGGTCCCAAATCCCAAAAGGTGGAACATTTACATAAATACTACACAACATAACTTTTTACGTTTTTTACCACAAGCTAAGGATTCAAACTTTTCTTACATCCAGTTGAGAGAAAAGCACAGACGTACAGTATTTCCATTCCACAAATAAAGTGTAATCTATTTATCTATCATTTTTCGTACAGTGTCTTGGAAAATTGTGTGCGTGTGTGTGTTTTTATATATATTTAATATTTATTGGATCTTAGCCAGGCATGAATTTAAGATGAACTGAATTATTTATGGAACAAAACCATTCCGCACTGGAGCCCTGAACACTTTATTTTCTAATTGTGTTTTTATACATGTTTATTGTGCATAATGTGGATAAATGAAATGCGAAATGTGGGACCAGCCTCTCAAATCTGCAAATCAACTTTACCCAGAGGTACGAATAAAGTAAACTAACTGTTCACAAATGCAAAATTGCTTCTTGAATAGTTCATAATTCTGCTAAAATAGGCCCAAGTACATCCGTTGGTGCTCCGTTTGTTTTGATTAGTGTGAGCTCTTTAACTGTGGCTTCCGCCCAAATGGCTGAGCTGCCCTGTGATTGGGCCGGTCATCCTGTGGCTCCGACCCAAACGCAGACGCAGGTGCAGCAGGAGATGGATTCTTGCGAGCTTGTGAACTCATAAATCTACTTTCAGTTCATATTACTCATAGCCAAGCGGCGATGCCAGTTTGTCTGTATCGTAATGACCACCGTGGAGCCGTGCACTCTGGGGTCAGCTGGATCACAAATGCAAGTTGTCTGCTGCATAAAAATCACCGCTGAGTAGATCACGTCAAAGATAGAATGCGTTGGTGCGCGTGAGCATCGATTCCGTTTGCCCTGTCAGTCCGTATGATGGACAGAAATCTCCAATAGTGTCATCAGCGCAGCGATCAATACACAACGGAGGCCAGTTTAAGGGTTTAGCTGAAAATGGCTGTTCGACTCATGGAGTAAAGCAGGTGCAGAGTGTAAGACCTGCTTGTCTATAAGAAAATGTTGTTAGCTTTGCCTGGAATCTATCCTCAAATATACAGACAACACTACAATCATTGGACTCATCATCGACAATTTGGTGCCGTAACAACAATCTTCAGCTCAACGCATCTAAAACAAAAGAAGTGATTGTGGATTTCTCACGTTCACCCACACCCAAAACATCCATCTCCATCAGCACCGATGTTATAGCCATCACACTCATTCAGATTCCTCAGGACACACATCAATAACTCACGCAAATTTAAGCAGAGCTCAGAGGAAATTTACAAAAAGGTCAATAAAAGACTCTTTTTTTCTCAGGTAGCCAAAAAAAATCAATGTGAGACATAATTCAGTTTTATTTGGCCATAATTGAAAATATTCTCACCTCATCAGTAATCGTCTGGTACGGAAATTTGGACAATCACTCACGTTCACAACTCCAACGCTTCATTAACAAATCATCCAAAATCACTGGTCTCACACTCCCATCCACAGACACCTCAAAATCACCTCAAACCACACACACCCCTATAACACACCCTGCACATCAGGCTACAGATTTTTCCCAAGAGCCATACGGACTCTAAATCAATCAGTGTCTTGATGTAACCTGTGTATAGGCCAGTGGTTCTTAACCTTGTTGGAAGTACTGAACTCCACTAGTTTCATATGAACATTCACCGAACCCTTCTTAATCGGAATTTTTTTTTTTTTTCAAATTCAAACATAGGTATATAAATTTGATTGACGCACACATGTGAATCCATATTGCACATATTAGTCTCACCACTTTCAATTTTTGCTTGACATAGTTTGTATGAGTGTTAGTATCAGTGAGACTTTGTGCTCTGTAACAGTGTGAGTGAAGTGCCTCTCTTCTGTCTTCAGTCAAATGATGGGTGAAATAATGTGCTCATTACTGAAGGCTCAGTGATCTGCAGTTAGTGCGACTGTGTTTGTTTGCGGGGTCAGCCCTATGTTCCCACGGCCCAATGGTCCCACGGCCCATTGGTCCCACGGCGTTAGGGTTAGGGTTGGGTTAGGGTTAGTTGTGGAACATAGGGCCTGAATTTGATTTTTTTCTTAGAAATGTGGGAACATGGAACATTGGGAATATGCTGTGTGACCATTGGGCTGTGGGACCATTGGGCCAAATTTTTTTTTTTAAAGTCTTAATGATGTGGGACCAATGGGTTGTGGGACCAATGGGCCGTGGGACTATTGGGCTGTGGGACCATTGGGCCGTGGGAACATAGGTACGCTCCCTTTGTTTGCCTGCTGTACTCGGAGCACATTCACCCTGGGACTTTTGGGCTGTGCCTTGCGCGGGCACAGTTGCCTGGGGTTCTGTGGATGCATTCACACCTGCCGGGCTGTGGCGTTGTCGCACAGCGCTGTTTGCGGGTCGCGGGGCAGAGCTGGCGATACTGGAGGGTGGGTCCAGTGGCATGAGGTGTCTATTGAGTGGTCCTTGTTGCGGATTCGCCGTATGTTTTGAAGTGGACTTTGTTTGGTGTTTTCCTCGTGTGAGTGCATCGGTGTGTGAAGATGTGCCGCGCTTTGACCCACCTCCTCCAACCAGGACATCTCAGTTTCATACAAATTGTTTTCTTTCCTGTTTACAACCAGATTGTGTAGTTTTTCTAATGTTACAACAGTGGCCACAACAAAACTAGTCCACTGAGTCACAAAGAGCGTTATTCTCGCGATAAAAAAAATTAATGCCATTAAAACTGTTTTAATGTCAGTGTTTTAGTGCATTGCTCAAATAAAACCTTGATAAACACAGGCACCTATCCACAGATCAGACAAGTTAGTTTCCATCAGCTAGAGCATGGGTGGGCAGTATTTTTTTTTTCCATGGGGCCACAGGAGAAACAGAAAATAGTGTGGAGGGCCAAAATGCTTAACTCAGTTCTGCAGAATATTAATTGTATTTCTTTACAAAAAGCAGTAAATGGCATTGTTTTGATGTCACCGCAAACCAATCGTGCACCCAAGTGGCTGAGCCCGCCTGCAGGCTGTACTGTCATATTTATCCCGACATGACACAGTATGGACTGCAATAAAGTCGCAATTGAATAATAACTATAACTTATAGGTTTGTGTTTGAGTCAAATGAACATTTTTGTTTCATTCTATAAACTACTGAGAACA
The DNA here is from genome assembly GCA_034769755.1 of Odontamblyopus lacepedii. Classification (NCBI taxonomy): domain Eukaryota; kingdom Metazoa; phylum Chordata; class Actinopteri; order Gobiiformes; family Gobiidae; genus Odontamblyopus; species Odontamblyopus lacepedii. The sequence continues at coordinate 7,125,814 of CM068360.1, forward strand.
TTTCTCCCAAATTCCAAATACAAATATTGTCATTTAGACCATTTATTTGCTGAAAATGAGAAATGGTCAAAATAACAAAAAAGATTAAATGTTTTCAGACCTCAAATAATGTGAAAAAACAAGATCATCTTCATTTTAAAACAACACAATACTAAGTTCAGAAATCAATATTTGGTAGAATAATAATAATGATGAACACAGCTGCGTTTTTTTCTCCTTTTTCTCCTTAAATCAGGTTTGGTTCAGGTGATCTCCTCATCAGAGCCTCATGAAGCAGAATGAGGTGTGTTCGTGTTGGGTTCAACAGACGCTGGAATGAAACGGCTCAAACACATGTAGAGACGCTGATTTCAGAACAAAAATGCAGTGGCCTCTTATTTTATTCCAGAACTGTATGTGGACATCAGGACAATTTCTGCTACTAAAATTCAGAATCAAAATAATTCAAACATCTTTTTTCAGAGTGAAACAATTCAAAGTGAGAAATTCAGCGGTATTTAAAATTCAAACTCTAATGGAACAAATTATCTTCCATACGTAGCCTTGTTTGCATAAAAGCAATTATCCTGCCCACACAACTTTTACCCACAGCACAGAGTGTTACTGGATGGTCCTGACGGCTCCTTCATAAATCGTTTAGTGTTTCTGACTGGTATATTTCGCTCTGTAAGTGTTCCAATGACAGCGCTGTGTTCTGATGGATGGGAACATTACGGTGTGGAGTACCTCTGCGCTGCACTTACCTGTGTGATGGATGTGTACAGTGGATGTGACGTGTGGAGGTCAGTGGAGTTCTCACCTGCCACTGAATGACACTGAACTGAAACACACACCACGGACCCGTCATATACACGTCAGGCTCCTCGACTTTAAAAAGGCGTGACAAGTTCTGCTTTTATTTTTAAACTTTCGTATAATGCGACTTTAACCAGCTTTGAACCACTTTTGAAATTCGTTCCATTGCCCAAAGTCCTCTACCAGGTTAATATCAGTCTGGTCCCCGCACCTTCCACTGCCTAAAAACAATCAAGCAATCATCTAATCAGATCTGTTTGTTTCAGTGACTCATTGGTCACCTAACATTTACATACAGAAACACATTTCTCTCACCTCACATCAAAGGGGTTTGGTAGGGACATTACACCCCTGCTGCCACCATGAAATCCAACTGACTTGAATGCTTTTCCATGCTTATTGTAGATACAGTTGTTCTCATAAGTTTACATACCCTGACAGAATTTATGATTTCTTGGACATCTTTCAGAGAATATGAATGATAACACAAAAAACTTTTCTTTCACTCATGGTTAGTGCTTGGGTGAAGCCGTTTATTATCAAACAACTGTGTTTCCTCTTTTTAAATCATAATGAGAACAGAAACTACACAAATGACCCAGTGACAGCCTGGAGTCTTTTGTGATAGTTGTGGATGTTCTTTTCTTTGATGGTAAATCTGCTCATTCTTCTTGGCAAAAGGCTCCAGTTCCTGTAAATTCTTGGGCTCTTGTCTGAACTGCAGCTTGAATCTGCCCAGAGGCTCAGTGATACTGAGGTCAGAAGAGACGAACACTCCAGAACCTTCACTTTATTCTGCTGGAGCCAGTGACAGCTCCACTTGCCTTTGTGTTTTGGGTCATTATCATGTTGGAATATCCAAGTACGTCCCATGTGCAGCTTCTGGACCAAGAAGTTTACAACCAGGGGATGTAAATTTATGAGCACAACTGTATATGCCAGAGCTTTATTCTGTTGACTACAGTTAATCAGCAGCAATGAAACAGAGCGGACAGTGGAGGCACTAGTGTGAGCAGCACAGCAGCACATGCGGCGCCTGCGCTTCCTTGGTTTACCAGACGGGACTTGCGGCCAGTGACTAGAGCCTGGGACTTCCTCAGAGCTCCTCAACCCGGAGTCTGGAGCCCTACACTGAAACACGGCATTCTCAGACCACAGCCGAAGCCCTGGACGTGCTCAAGTATTTTTCTCCCGTTGGTCTGCGTCGGGGGCGTCTGAATGCAAATGCAAAGGCTCCAAATAGGGCGTCCAGGGCGTTTTTGGAAGCTGTGGTGTGAACGTGTACCATAAAACGTGTTAAATTACAGAGTTTGGAAACATATCGGAATAACTTTATATTTTTGTTTATTAAAATAAAATGGCAAATATTGGTAGGGACTATTTTGTCTTCCCCAAATACTGATGTTGTTCAGTCCCCCGTGATATTTTTTTACTTTATTTTTTATGGACGTGTGTGTCGATGGCTAATCCACAGTCTGTACTCTCAGAGATTCACTGGTGACCAGACTCACATCTTCGTTAAGTAATGAAGAATATTCCGGATCCCATGCAAAGACGGGTGACATTCTGACATAAAAATGAGCTGGAGCAGGTGCTGGTTCCATGACATCGATTAAGCCGAATCTTGGTTGGGTTTTTAATTGGATGTATTAAGACTATTAAGTCTGATTTTGACATGACTGAACTTGTTTTATGCAGATCTGTTCAGTAGTCACTGGAAAAATAGCAGTTATATAACCCAACTGCATGTATAATAAGTTCTCTGAGTTTTAAGGATATTAGTCATTTTCTGTCTCTACACTGGTATTGCTAAATGTCATGTATAAACGCAGATACTTAAGGTCAAAGTCTCAGTTCAGCTGTTAGTGACGCGATAATAAACTCTTGCCCTTTTTAGCTTTTTAAACGTGGAGTCTGAGTGTTCATGTTGTCTGTGGGATCCATCTTCAAAGCAACTACTGAAGTCAGGTTATTGCTTGTGAGAGTTTACCAATCAGTGACTGCTGTGGCATGTAAAATCACTGCCAGTGTGGGTAATTTTTGCAATCTTTGCCTCATTACAGGCAGCAAACAGGGGTATGGGGAAAAATAGACAAAAAAACAGCTCCAGAGGTAAATAGAGGTAAGGAATTATAGTTTGGATGGGCTGTCAGAGAACTGGCTGGGCTTGTGTTCTGTTCGCAGTGTGCCCCTCTCACATATACACACCTCAACCATAGTTTTCTCTGCATTCTGTTCTTGTGCCTCCCATTCCGCAGCAGATCAGTGTCTTTGTTGTTTTGTCCATCCCACATCAGACTCGTTGATTTCCCGTCTCTCCCTGGTCGCTCCCGTCTGTCCCACGTCTCTCACCTGAGGTCCGAGTTTCCACTGCTGCTTCTGCTGACCGCTCACATTCTCGTCTCACAGGTGTCCACGATCTTTGGTCCCAAACAGGTTCCCCAATTATGGAATACATTTGTTGACATATAAGGGTCAGTGACAGGATGGCTAAATTTTCTGTCCAACTGCAGTTTCTTCAGTTAAAAAGGTTCACATTTCATAATAATCCAGCATATTTCTGTAGTACTTCTGAACTCCATGGAACCAAATAATTTTCTTCAGAAATCATGAGTTATTCTGCATGTTTTTTGTACTTAAAGTGTTCAAATGTCATGTGGTGCGACCGTGCATCATGTGGTGCGACTAATAACAGCAGGAATTCTATGGCTGGAGTTTAATAACAGACAAAGTCGACTTGGGTGAATGGTTCTTTAGGCATTTTTCTTCATTTGATGCATTTTCCAGGGCAGTAGTTTGTTCATTAAACACAAGCAGGTGACTGTCATATTGGAGCAAAAGAAAATATCAATATGCATTAAAAATCTAAAGAAATGCAACAGTTTGTTTCTATACACTTCATATTACTCACAACTTAGATTAATATCCCAACCATGTTTTAGAAAATAAAACTATTTTCAGGTTATTCTCGGTCGCACCACATGACAATTTACACTAAAAATGCTTCTTCTAAATGTTAAACACAGATTTATGCACCTGACACTGGAAATATTTGAAAAAGTTCAACAGAAACTAATATTTTTTTTAATATTTTAAAATTTGCCTGTTGAAAATACTTAATGACCCAAAAATGTTTCTGATTTTACCATTTTCTGCAGAGAGAATGAAAAATTACTGACAAGTACATGGATAACATTTCTTTGATGAGGAAATAACGGTATGACATGGTAGAAAGCTAAACAAACAGAAAACAAAACACTTTTACATAATACCTCCTCTTTAAACTGTGTTTTTGCTGCAAAATCTGGACTGTCTTTCATTTTTGTGTGCAGAGGGAGAGAAGGTCCATCCTCAGAGACGATTTAAGTTGCAGTCCATCTGGTCCGTCTTTATTAACGTGCATCAGTCAACAACTATGTGCCGATATGGTCAGTGTTTGCTCGGAGAATCGCCCTCACTCAGCTGCACTGACAAACAGATGGTGTGCAGATGTTTCATTAGTCCGTCTCACCGGCTGCGTACAGGTGCGTGGTTTTGGCAATGATCACTTTGTTTTTTAATAGATGCAAGACACATGTTTAGGTCAACAATGCGAAGAGTCACACAAACGCACACATTTTGAAATATGTTAAAAGTTTTTCACTTTCAGGGTACTTAAAGCACTTTACATCAACGAACCACTCATCTGTTCATGCACATTCATACACCAGTGTATGCAGGAACCGGGGGTGAGGTGGTTTAAGTGTCTTGCTCAAGGACACAGCAGCAGTATTCATCTGTGTGAGCTGGAATGATGTTTATGCTCAGAGTGGAATTTGGACTACACACCTTCAGTTCAGCGGAGCCTCAAATCAATCTCGCCATTTAGATAATAATTTATGTTTGTGATCTCCTGCTTTGTGCACAGACATGAATAATGTTATCACACATGGAGGTGTACACAACCTGCACTGACAAATGAGCGCTGAGCAGAGAGACGAGGTAATGAGGCACTGTGGGTCGTTAAAGATCCTAAATGATACAAAACTGACACTTGTGAGCTTTAAGCCATGTGTTTCCTCCATTGTTTCTTCCTCAAAAACAGACCAGGAGTTGCATTTTGTTTCATTTACACACATTTGAGTAACACTTTATTATTAGTCCTTCTACATCTCCAAAGCTCAAAATGCTCTGTTCCACCTTGTGATGTCATGAAGCGGGAGTTTTCAAGTTAACAGCTACATTTCACTTTTTCTTTGCTAGACTTTGGCAATTCCAGGGCTGAAATTATACAAATTATCCCAGTTAAGGTGTATGGAGAGTCTTTTCTGTTTTATGGAAAAAAGTTAAATAACTAAACTAACTAAATCATTTTTTTTCCTCTTCTACATGATTCCATACATCTTACTTCATATATTTGATGTCTTCTGTATGTATATAAAATGTAGACAGTAGAGGTGTAACAATATCCAGGTCTCACAATATTCTTACCGTCTGAACCTCACGGTACGATATTTATTGCGATATCGTGGGAAAGCTCACGATATGGTGGGGAGGCTCACAATATTACAATATTCTACATAATAACAAGACTGACATTCTAAAATGCTTTGACCAGTCATTTGGTACATTTATTGTCATTAGGGATGGAACGATATCCAAATCTCTCTGTACCAGATTTTCACCATAAACATCTCACCGTACGATATTTATTGCAATATAAAACTGTGAATCTGCTACTTTTTCCTCTAAAAATGCCTTCACAAGACTTAATCTAAAGAATGAAGATTTCAAAGTGCTTAGAACAGTTATTTCTTCATGTAGTCTGCAATGAAATGGAGCAAAGGATCATGGTCTATGTAGTTCCCTCTGTTTTTTAGCTATTTCTACATCAGAACTCTTCATTTAAGCAAAGAGACTTGTAATTCGATATATTGTGATGGTCCACGATATTATTATAAGACCTTTAAAGAAACAATATCACCATATTTAGTAGTAGACAGTAGTATAAATAAAGATGGGTATGTCCAAACTTTTGACTGGTAGTGTAGATCTTTAATACCATACTGCAGATACTGTGTTCCAGACTAAACATTATCATTAAGTGGCTCAAAATGACGGATCATTCTCATCGTTTAGTGAATACCTTTATAGGGTGGTATGTCTGATTTCTTCCTTTGCACACAGATGTGAAAAATGTCATCATATGACAAGATTTACACAACCTGCACTGAAATGAGCACCGAGTAGAGAGAGATTAGGCTATGGAGAATTAACTGTGCACCCTCGATCTACTGAGTCATTACCAAGGCACCTGCAAACCTGGTGTACTGTATGCGGTGACCAGAGATTGTAAATGGACATATTCAACCTGTTAGTCATACTCGTATTAACCTGCTCTGCATGATCCTGGTGTTTTTATTTTACTATTTTGTCTGTAAATCGAGATATCAGACAAATCAGGCATCTTCTTTCGCTGAGGTCTTTCCCACAGCCTTGATCCGGATTGGCTCTTTGGTTGCTATGATACTCACTGACGGAATCCCAAATATAAAACCCGACTCCAAATAAACCGGCCTCGATGAGCTTCATTTGGCTGGAGTCAAATGCTATGGAGGACGTCACACTCCCTTAGTCCAGATCTGAGAGAAAAACAGGTCAAAGAAGTGAGTCAGTGGTACCACACTTTGGCTGAAATAGATAAGAGACGTCTCATTTACGCTGAGGGTTTGATTTTCAGACGTTGTCCGAACAGCAATGCTCAGAAGTTATTTGCTCTCTGCAGTACAAATAAGCACCCTGAAGCTGAAGTTTTACTTTCACTCTAACAGTGGACTGAATCCAAACAACCTGTGCTCTGTGGTTGCTGCTGATCTGAAATGAGAGAATACACGTCTAATATTTTGCTGGCTGTTTCTTGTGCAGTTGAATGCCTCTCCTAGTCTGAGCCTAAAGTAAATAGGACATACAGAGGGTAGCTGAGTATGTATCAGCTTCTCCAGAAGTGTTATTGGGATCTTTGAGATTCAATTCAGGACACCTGAATCATAAATAATCATCATACATAATAATAATAATAATAATAATAATAATAATCATGATCATAATAATAATAACAATAACCATGATCATAATAATAATAATAATAATAATAATAATAATAATCATAATAATAATAATAATAATAATAATCAGAGAGAGAGAGACATTACATGAGAGAGAAGAGTGAGGAATGAAAAAATTAAAAACTTTACATCATCTGCAGCTAAACAGAACTGTTTTGAGCCCGGATTTAAACAGAGTCAGAGTAGAGTCTGTCTCACATGTTCAGACTGTCCCAGGTTTCAGCTGCATGAATCTGAAACTCTGATTCCCTGAGTTTAGTCCTGACTCTGGGACCAGCAGGAGGCCGGTCCCTGAGGTCCTGAAATGAGCGAGTCCATGTGGAAGGTTGTACGGTAGCGGTAGCAGTTGGTAAGAGCGTTTTTCCACTGATCCAAAGGTTGGCAGTTTGAATCCCGCTCTCGACATAAACATCATTGGTGAGTGCTCAGATCCACTCACCCACAGGTCGTAGGTGTGACTCCAGCTCCCACACATGAATGCTGTTATTGTGTCCTTGGGCAAGACACTTAACCCACCTCGCCCCCAGTGTCTGCATACACTGGTGTATGAATGTGTGTGTGAATGGGTGAGTGGTTCCTTGCTGTAAAGCACTTTGAGCCTTGAATGTGGAAAAGAGCTGTATAAAGACCATTTTTACCATACACATGTATTATTTAATGTCATATTTTTCTGGCTGTTTCTTACCTTGTGCAGTTGCCTCTCCCAGTCTGCGCCTAAAGTAAATTAGACCTGGAGCAGGTATCTGAGTACATATCAGCTTCTCCAGATGTGTTATTGGGCTCTTTGAGATTCAGGACACCTCAATCGTAGTTCCTGTGTTTATTGTAGTCTGGACATCCTTGGTTTTCCTAGAATGCATGTTGTCATCGTCAGAAACACACATTAAAAAGTTTTACTGCCCTGCTCAGACTAAGAAGCGTGTTAGATGAACCACATTAGTGTAGATTTAAAAGCCCTATATTCCTCAGACATAGACTTTACTGATCCACAAAAGAAATTACTTGGACCCAGTAGCTCAAATATCACATTATAACCCGCATCACATTATATTACAACACATAATTAACTTTAGCTTTAAGCCATGTTATAATGCTGTTACCTCATCGCACACACACAGGAGCTGTTTTCACACATGAGTAATCCTGTATTATTAGTCTGTCTCCATTTCCAAAGCTCAGAATGCTCTGTTCCACCTTGTGATGTCATGAAGAGGTAGTTTTCAAGTGAACAGCTACATTTTACCGTAAACTGTTCCAGGGCTGAAACTATCCAAATGATTCTAATGAACCTTCATTAGAGTATGAGTGTAAAAACACAGTCGAGCAACTGTATCACCACATGACATCACAAGAGTGTTTTCAGTTTGAGAGAAGGTTTGTGTGTTAAAATGTGTGAATGAAACTAAACACAACTCCAGGTCTGTTTGTGATGAGGAAACATTATAACACAGATAAAAATAGCACAAAAATAGGGCTCTTTATGGAAAATTTAAGGTACGCATAGTACAAGTACACCTGCAACACTGCTGAAGTAGAGCAAGTCCCATGGGTGCTCGAGAGGATCCCAAAGCCTGAATGCTCACAGGCACATGATTGGTTTCCCCTGGGGTACAGTATGTAGTAGTCTTAAAAAGAAATATCCAAAAAGCAAAGGACTCAAGGGTCTTATTCCTTGAGTGCTGAGGCAGTGGAGCGGTGGAAGGTTCATCTTCTCATCTGATTGACAACACAACCTGATCCAGCGCTCACAACCAGCCCCAACAACAGCAGCAAAATAAAGTTAAACTCATGAAGCTGCTATAACTAAAATAAGATACTACATTTAAGCACTATTTACCTGATGCTCGGTCCTCAAATTTGCCCAGAACTAACAAAAACAAAGCATCCTACCTTCTCCAGAGGGCTGAAACAGAGTGTATCCTCCTGTGTGTGTCCAAAAGTGTATTATTGTCCAGTAAGAAGAGATAAAACTGGTCCATGTCCCGGTGTCCCGTCTACTTGAGCTCCCAAGCACTTATTCCACAAGCGCTGTAACAGTTTAAATGTCATCAATTTGAGCTCCCAAGGCAAAAATGGAGGAAAAGTCACATTTTAAAAGTGTATTGGTTTTATTGTATGTTCTGACCAGTTAACCCTGTAAGCATCGATATGTGCAAGTTAGATTTACGGCAGAATATCTACTTTATGTGATTGAATAGTTTGGATTTAAAATTTAACTTTGTCATTATCATTTTCACTACATCGTATTTTATTTTTGTTTCCATGTGTAGAAAACGTTGGGGCTGTATAAATAAAATATCACTCTATTATAATAGGAAATTCACACTGTTGCCTATGATATTATGTTAAATATGATATATTTAACACTATTTAATATAAAGATTTTACTGTTTCCAGTCATTTCTTTCTCTTATACAGTGGGAGCCTTATTTGATAGAAGATATAGGCCTGTCGAAATGAGCTACCTCTGCACATATTCATATAAATGAGTGAATAATGGTGATTCTACAGTGGGTCAATATTCGATGGTTAAATTAGCCAACTGATATGTGCTCCTTTCGTCTGAGCCCGATTTGAGCAGAATACAACTGTCCAAATGAACTGTGCATATTCATATGAATAAGTGTAAATTTGACATAACTAAGGTATAAAGTGTGAGCCCCATGTACAAACAGCATCAAACCCACTGTCTCTAATCCAAATAAATATGTTGTCAAACTGGGGAGGTTCACTTTATTGGATCTAGACGACTGTAAACGAAAAAACGCAAGGTGGCTTATTTCAATGAAGGGAGAGTGAATCGACACGTCACTGTCGATTTAGGCTCTGGGTAGCTCATTTCAACGGGACAGCCGATTTCAATAGAACACTGGTCCAGTATTTTGTATTTATTTGACCTCCATTAGCTGTGGAAGCAAAACTACTCTTCAGATCGTACTCAGTCAGGTCCGTGACGTAAAATCTGAAGGTACAACGAGTCCATATTACCATGAGGCTACTGGGTAAACTTAAGCTCTCTGAGAGCTATGCCCAGGTGAAACAGAAATAAGCAAGCGGTAAACGAGTGCCCCGAGTCCCGGCGGTGGGGCTGTTGGGTTAAAAACACTCTCTCTACTCTGTCTACACTCTAGTACCTCTATTACAACATGACATCACAAGGTGGAACAGAGCTCAGCCTGAATATGCAGAGTTTGTGTGTTAAACATGTGTGAATGAAACAAAACCCAACTCCAGGTCTGTTTGTGATGAGGAAATATTATAACATAGATCAGATCATCATATAACACAGGCCCTTTAACTTGACTCAAGTCAGTAACACTACAGGTCAGATCTGTGGAGAGGCAACACCCGTCTTTTTCAGGATATTCTTTTTTCTCTCTTATTTTTAAATAGATGCAAGATGTGCCCACATAGTGAAAAGTCTCTATATTATAACACTGCATAAGGAAACTGCAGTAAGGAATTGTGTTTTGATGCAAAGAGCTTCTTCTGACCCTGTGTGCAGCTTCAACATGAAAGAAGATGCATAATTCTCTGTGTTCTAAGAGCTGAATCGATACAAGCCCATGTGCAGTAATACATAACACATGATCACCGCTGAGAAGAACGTGCTCCAAGGGCCCATTTTACACTATTTTGAACTGTGTTACAGTGTTGTTTCCTCATCACAAAGAGCCCTGGAGTTGTGTTTTGTTTCATTCACACGTTTAACACACACACCTGCAGATTTAGGCTGAGTTGTTCTCTCCAACTAAAAACACTCTGTTCCACCTTGTGATGTCATTCAGCTACACTGTGGTTTTAAACTCTATACATGTTCACTAAAATCATTTGGATGATTTCACTCCTGGAATTGCTTACCGTTGCTCAACTAAAGTTAAAAGGTAGGTGTTAACTTGAAACTACCACTTCATGACATCACAAGGTAGAACAGAGCATTTTGAGCTTTGGACGTGGAGACAGACTAATAAGAATGTAAATACCTTAAACTCTTTTTGCACTGTTGTTCTGTCTGTATTGTATACTTTATATTTGTATATCAAGGTCTATTTTTATTTACCTAACTTTAATGCATGCCTTTATTTTTCCTAGTTTGTGAATTTTGTTTTTGACTCTGATTCTGAAGAGGTTTTAAAGTTCTAAGTAAGAAGGCATCTCAAACATCTCAAAAGTAAGGACATTTGAGATGTTACAGGTTTTTAACACCATATGTAGCAGAAGATCTTCCAGAAGAAACACTGTGAGGGAATGGACCATTTCCTCACCAGAGCGGAATAAAGTCCAATTGATGGTCGTGCGTCAAAACGATACAGACAGCGAGGGGAAGTGGTGCAGACAATAAGGGCGGGTCCTCTCTACCACCGCTCTACATTTGCAGTACTCAGCTCAATATATACAGTGAGTAATGACATGTTTAATGCAGCTTTACGCACATTGGTTTATTGTTTATTGCCTTTCTGTGTGGAGTTTGCATGTTCTCCCCATGTCTGGATGGCTCCGGTTTCCCCCATCAACTCAAAACATGCTGCAGGTCTCCAGAGAGTATAGCTGATAACTCAATGTAGGTCAATTAAATACAATGAATCAATTCAAATACTGTCTAATACACATGTGTCAAACATGCGGCCCGGGGGCCAGATCCGGCCCTCCAAGACCTTTAATCTGGCCCTCGGCTGATTTTTCTATTAAAATACTTAAAATTTTCAGATTTTTCAGTTAATTTTCTGCACCGTTTAGCATAGCAGCGTCTCCGGCGTTTCTGTACGTTGCGACTCCCACCAGAGCAGCACAAATGAAGACTTTCCTCTTTCCAAACGCTCTTAAAGGATGATCGTTTTGACTGTCGACCGTGACCCTCATCAGCAAAATGTCAAAAAATAAGAAAAGCAGATGCTGAGTTCAGGATTTCCCAAGAAAAATAGTCTAATTCTTATTTGTTGACAGAGGTGAATGGGAAATCTGTGCTCAGTGTGTTTGGAACAAGTGGCGTTGCTCGAGGAATATAATCTTAAACACCACTACGAGACACGGAGAAAAATACGATAACTTGAAGAGAGAACTGAGTTTTCTGATCCGGCCCTTTTGGGATCAAAGTAGGCTGCATACGGCCCCCGGACCAAAATGAGTTTGACACCCCTGTAATGTATTAGACTCTAATACATTACTAAATACTAAATACTAATAAAATACACTACACTAAATACAATCAATCAATTAAATACTATCCCACTTTAACTGTAGGATTTTAACTGTATGTTTTAGTCGTACTTAATTTGTTTATGTGGCTGTAAGGTGATCACGAGTGTCCAGAAATAAAATAGTAAAAATGTATTAATGTTTTACAGAAATTAAACTGAAAACCTCATGACTAATTTGCATAAATATAAGCGCTGAAAAAACAGCTTGTGTGCTGATGTGTTCAGCTTCTGTCAGACTAAAGGGCATGACTCAGTGGAATATGAGTGTTTCTGTGACAGAGGATGTGCTGCTGATGGTGAGTCTGTTCTGTGTGTACATCGCGTTGGAGATGGTTCATGATAAACTTTTCAGAGATTACATGTCTGCAGTACGCATAGGCTGGTTTAATTCGTAGCCTCCTAGAGTTGTGGCGGTGAATTACTTCGTGGCGCATAGACCCCGATGCAGATCCATAAATCAAAAACGACGGCGACAATGCGACGGCGGGAGTGAGCGTTGAATCAATGCAGAGCTATAATTCGGCCTTATGAACGAGACCTTTCCTGTTGTGTTCACCTGGCGCCCCCTGGAGGCTGCTGTGATGCTGCAGGACACAGAGGAGGGACACTTTTGGCTCTGCTGACCGTCCTTGACCAGTCGTCCGGTTAAACTGCACCGAGACCAGTGATTAAGACACAAAGGCCCCTGAGACTCGCAGTGGAAATGTAGCAAAACTAGAATTTCCCTCTGGATGGATAAAGTACCTCACTCTATCTCTCAGTTCTGGTGTAACACATAAATAAACCAAAGCGCACACACCTTGACTGGCTGGTCAGTGAGTCAGACTTATTCCCACTAGACCGGCGCAGACACTCAGTAATTAACAGTGAGCAGGTATTAATATTCTAGTTGTGACCTCTGGTTATTGTGGGTTCAATGTGCGGTAATGAAATGGAACAGCAAAAAGTGGGTAGTTATCGAGGCTGTTAAAACTAATCTGGACTATTTGGAGGGAGTATTACAATTCTTTGGGGTATTAACTGTGAACACATACATATTTCGGTCACCATGGTACCTTTTTATTGTTTTGCAAATGCTACATTCACCGAAAACAACACATTCATTTTAAAATAAGTTTCACTTTCATTTTTGACGCTGAGTTTTTCCTCTCACTCCCCCCTCATAGCGCTGTCACAACAGAATCAGCCACTAATGAAACTACCGCACATCACATCAGGTTTGTCAAGTTTTGTATATTTATGGACAATTTTCATGTGGGAGCGTGGGCAACGTAGGCATTGTACAGAATTTTACTGTTAGGGTACGAATAGGGTCCAGGAGAGATCACTAGATTACTCAAACATGCATGGATGACGCTAAAACCTCATCAGGCATGTTTTGTGCGCTGTGTAACTCTTCTGGTGGAGAGTCCGTCAAGTGCTTTTTTCTCCTCAAATGTCAGTTATTATTAAAATTTGTCAATATATCAGATTACTATGTATAATCTAATCCCATTTTTCTAAAATTAAAAATGTTAAAAACTTTTAGATCTTATTGACCTGAATACAGCCACAATGATGTACAAAGCTTATAAACATTCACTTCCTTCATGTGTACTTCATGTGGCCATACCGGCTCGTCAAAGCCTGAACCCGTCAGATCTCAGAAGCTAAGCAGGGCCGGGCCTGGTTAGTACTTGGATGGGAGACCACAAGGAATTCCAGGTGCCACAGTGGGGCGCCAGTTGCAAAAAACTGTCGTTGTGTCCTTAGGCAAGACACTTCACCCACATTGCCTAGTATGAAAGTGGTGTGTGCGTGAGTGTTGGTGGTGGTCGGAGGGGCCGATGGCGCAGATTGGCAGCCTCGCTTCCGTCACTCTGCCCCAGGGCAGCTGTAGCTACAATAGTAGCTTACCACCACCGGGTCTGGAGTGAATGAATAATGCTTTGTAAAGCGTCTTTGAGTGTCCAGAAAAGCGCTATATAAAACTGATGCATTATTATTATTATTATTACAAAATTTATTTGTAGAAAAAGAAAGTCAGTATAACCTAAGAAGAGCAGACACATAAAAAAAAAAAATAAAGCTAGAACAAATAAAAACGTTTCTGTATCACTGTTAGAGGTGTTACCTTATGGAACAAGCTTGATGATAAAATAAAAAAAATCAAAGACAATTGTAGGTGTTAAAAATAGCTATAAAACCATATTTTTTTATATTTATGCAGCTCTGTAATGAGTCATTTTACATTGTTTTTAAGTGTACACTTTAGGTTTGTTTATTTGCTAATTTTTTGTGTTTTTTATTTTCCCTTGTAAAAGGATTTTGTCTACATTGATTAGCTGAAGGTAAAATTTAAGTTTAGTATATATACGTATATGTATATATGGACGAGTGTATGTGTATAGTTATGTTTGCTGTCATAGAGAAAGTTAATTATTTCTTTTTGTAAATAGGTTTGGCATCATCAGTAAATTTTACTTCTGCCTTTACTTTTTTGGTCAAGATGATACTATTGCCACACTGTTTATCTTACCAAGTTGTATACAGTGATCCCGCTATAACGCGGTTCATCTTTCGCGGCTTCGCTGTTTCGCGGATTTTTTATGCTTTTTTATTTTTATTTTTTTTAACAGTGCATTGTGTTCTGAATCCTGATTGGCCAAGGGACTGTAGTCTAGAAGTGATAAAAGTTGACTGGTCTTTCACTTAGACCAGGGGTCGGCAACCTTTAACACTCAAAGAGCCGTTTGGAGCGTCTCCCACAGAAAAGAAAACATGGGTGCCATAAAGAAGGAGGAAAATAACATAAGGACGACGGGAGAAGACACCTGCACCACAGCCTTCAGTAGAAAAAGACGCTACAGGAGTCAGGAGGAAGAGGCTCAGTCAGAGGGACTGTGAAATACACGTGAGTCACAATGTCCAACCTCGTGTTCGTATTCATTAAAATGATTATTTTACAGCATTTTTTAAAAACTATGATAGTTATTTGTAAGAAAACGTTTATATTTTTAAATGCTGGATTTGATCTTTGGTTTCATTCTATAGTACAGTATTGCATTGTATAATAATTGTAAAAAATAAAGCTGATACTTCACAGATTTCGCCTATCGCGGGTTCTTTTTGGAACGTAACCCCCGCGATAAACGAGGGATCACTGTATAGCCAAAATGTTATTGCATTAGCAGAGATGTTTGATAGTGTGGCTTCAACCTTTCTGTCTTCATGGAGACCAAACCAGACCAAGTTACAGGTCAGATCTGTGGAGAGGCGACCCTGCTCACTGTCAGAATACCTTTTTTATAGGTATTTTTGAGCTCTAAAACCACTTGTGTCATGACCTGGCTCAGGGAAATGACAAATGGACGCCAGACAACTAAATATACGAAAATTAGTTAGATTTATTTAATTGAACCGAAATAAAGAAAATGATATAACAATGAGATGAGTGGCTGTCTGTAGTGTCAGTAGTGTAGAGGGGTGAATGAGTGAGTGGCCATAGTTTATGAAGTGTTGTATATGTTAAACTAAAATAAAAGGCTCACAAAGGGCTAAGGCGGTGCAGCACAGGTGGCGGCCAGGGAGAGACAGAGAGCATCTGGCAGGAGGCGGGCCTTTAAATAGGCGCAGCGCGTTGGGCCCAGACGCACCACGCACACCTAGGTCCACCCTCAACTCCACCTGCAAAGATAAACACACGGCAGTGCCCACACACACACACCCACAAGCAGGAAGAGGTCGTGACACCTGTAACTGAATAAATGGAATAAATGTAAAGTTTAATCTCTATAGAAACAAGCAGGTGATGGACCACAACCGAAAAGTTACAAAGTGCATCTTTAAGACTGAAATGGAGATTCAAGTAATGTGAATGTACCAGGTGACACATAATATCTAAAAAATAATGTCCTTTAAAGTTCAATTCTCTTGTCACAGTGAGGTGTTTGCCCTCTGTCCTTAGTTACGCCGGGTATGAGTAAGCTACTTGTGTTGTAGTCCCCACTCTGTCTAGCCTTGTCGAGAAAGAATTGTTTTAAGTGAGGTGACCAGACGTCCTTCTGAGACCCAGAGAGAAAATTGTTCAGGCGGAATTTCTAAACGACCCTAAAATGTCTAATTTGAACTCAGTTGAGCTTTTTATGGACTGCTTGTTGGCATCTGATCAAATACGACCAGCTTGCCCAAGAAGCCACTCCCTTTCACATTCTGTTTGAATCTAGAAGGACGTAAGAACCTTCGTCCCGACTTGAGACATTTCAATCACTGACTTGTATCACGTGTCTCGTAAAGGCCCTATATGACGCACACTTGACTCCTGTGAGCTGTTAGCCATGTAAGCAGGTTGTTGTCATCAAAAACAGACCTGGAGTAGGGTTTGGCAATAATACGGTATACTGAGGTATCAAAAAGTAGCAACAGTATCAGTTTCATTACCGTCAAAATTCTGCAGCACATCAGGACCTAATATAGCAGACAGCAAATGTTGCCGGAGCTACGACCCTGCGTCAGGCCAGAGATCCACCACAGTCGCTTCAGACACGCGGAACAGAGCCGACTTTCTCCCCTCCGCTCTCTCTGCTCTTCACACGTTGTTACGCTCAGAGATTTCCATCCACACACAGCGAGGACGAAGAAAAAAACCTGACTGACGCTTTGTATGTGATGTTGAGCCGAAAAGTTTGCGATGGAGACGTTTTACTGAACGCCGAAAGTCGAGAGGGGACGAGGCGCTGAAGAGGAGAAAGTTCCCGCTTGAGGGCGAAGTCAGACTTTCACAGAGGAGACGGTAACTTCTCTGCGTGCTGAGTGCAGGTCTGTCAGATACAGCATGCTGCAGGGGGAAATATCACACGCCGTGGACTGTCGCCTTTTACTTTTTAATTCCAGAATCTGCCTCTTCTGCGCTTTTCTTGTCTTGGCATGTCCCAGATCATTAAATGGAGGGAGATGCGCGCTGGTGAAGTTTAGTTTGATCAGAACTTGCGCCTCATCTTCAAATATAATGCTGCTATTCTCTTTCTGAATGGTTTAGGTGCAAACTACAAAATACTTCTTAATTATGGAAATACCGTATACCCCAGTAAAATGATGAGACAGTTTAACAATATCAAAATTTGGATACTGCCCAACCCTAACCTGGAGTTATGTTTTGTTTCATTCACATGTTTGAGCAACCCTTTATCGTAAATCTGTCTATATCTCCAAAGCTCAGAATGTTCCTTTCCACCTTGTGATGTCTTGAAGCGGTAGTTTTCAAGTGAACAGCTCCTTTTGTTCAGTAGAGGGTGGAAATTCTAGGTCTAAAATGATCCAAATAATTCTAATCATGGTGGCGCACACCCTATATCCTCATGGGACTCAAAGAAAAAAAGTGTATTGCAATATATATATCCATCCATCCATCCATCCATCCATCCATCTTCTCCCGCTTAATCCAGCTGGGTCGCGGGGGCAGTTTGCTGCCCAATCCTCATAGCACCTGACCCCCCCTATGAACCCCTCTGCAGGTGGTGAACCCACAGGAGGGTGGACAACATGGTCCTTGATGTTAGTTCATATCATATATATGATATGAATATGATATATATATGATATGATATATATATTCATATATATGTATATATATATATATATATATATATATATATATTCATATATATATTCATATATATGTATATATATATATGTGTGTGTGTGTGTGCGTGTGTGTGTGTATGTGTATATGTATATATGTACTTTTCTATGTATTTGGAGGTAAATGAACACCTTAGCATTTAGATTTAATTCATGTCCTCTGTAATGGAAGCCAGGGACATTTTGGTGTTCAATCTACATTAGGAGTGTG
Source organism: Odontamblyopus lacepedii (assembly GCA_034769755.1). Taxonomy (NCBI): domain Eukaryota; kingdom Metazoa; phylum Chordata; class Actinopteri; order Gobiiformes; family Gobiidae; genus Odontamblyopus; species Odontamblyopus lacepedii. The sequence goes on from CM068360.1 coordinate 7,143,741, forward strand.
CTGTGGCATTAATCTGGCGATACAATACATATCACGATATATCCCAATACTAAAACACAGGATGATATATTGTGATTTAGCAATAATTATGTATATATTACGGTCGAGTGCACCTTCATGAGACCAAAATAGGATGAAATATATTTATTTTCATTTTTAAATCATTAGAACAGTAAATAGAACTTATTCGGACTCGATTCAGACACATTTTGAATGCGAGAATCACACAATGAAGTATCGTGATATATCACTAAATCGATTTTTTCTTTGACCCCTAGTTAACAATCTAACAAAAACAACTTTTTTGATGACCAACATCTCTGACAAGCTTCTACAGTTGCCTCAAAATGTTTTTAGACTCACTTTTGATTTTTTGATTTTTTGATTTTTTTTTTATCATAGTGCAGCCACAAACTAACTCCTATTGAGTTTTTTTTTATCTATTTTTTATCTTGGACATGATAGTACCCTATAATCCTCCAGCTCTATTTAGTTCGATTTAGTTCGATTTTGTTTATTTTAAGTGCAGCCAGATGTATTTTCATATTTAAAGTACAAAAAGTCTTAACCTGACTAGATTTTGTTTTTTGCAGTGTGGGCCGGGTCTCAGGAGGATATTACCACCTGCTGACATCACAAGGTGGTGGGGTGTTTTATGTTTGAGAGAAGAACTTCAATAGCCTCAATATGTTGGGTTTGTGGGTTAAACATGCGAATGGAACAAAACACGACTCCCTCTGAGGTCTACGTGCTCCAAATTTTCGTCCCAAAAACAAGACTCAAAAGCTGGGGTGACCGTGCCTTTTCTGTGCTTGGCTCAAAACTTTGGAATGCTCTTCCTTCTCGCATTAAAGTTGAACTCCAGCACATTTGAAGCTAAAGTCCGTTGCTAGAGGTGGTGGAATTCTGTCAGAAGCCAAAAAACAGCACAGATCAGTGTTGCCTCGGTGGAGATCTCACTGTGGCAGTGAGTCTGTCAAGACAACAAACTAGTGTAGTGATGGGGGCAAGTTCTTAACTTCCACGTAAAACACCAATTTGCTTCACACTGAAGAAGCTTAACACCACTTTAACCCATCTTACAACAGCCACGAGTCTAACAAACAAAACGCTCTGCCTGGTTCACTCATTAGTGTCTGGAAACGTTAGAAAACAACTTTATAAGCAGCCTTACACTTCCCTCTGTTGTTTTCCCACTGCACAGGCCAAAGCTCAAAAGACTCGATTGTCGACTCCAGCAACAATTGAAGATTGACTACTGATTTTGAAGAAGAAGAGAAACTGAAATTTGTTGAAAGAAAATGGTTCAGGAATGTATTTTTTTGGTGTTTTTCAAAAAATATAATTCACTCGTAAATAAATGGAATTAGAAACGACATCGATCGAGTCTTTTGAGCTTTTGCATGTGCAGTGGGAAATCGACAAAGGTAAGGCTAAGGCTGCTTATAAAGTTGTTTTCTAACGTTTCCAGACACTAATGAGTGAACCAGGCAGAGCGTTTTGTTTATAAGACTCTTGGCTGTTGTAAGATGGGTTAAAGTGGTGTTAAGCTTCTTCAGTGTGATCTGTGCCGTTTTTTTGGCTTCTGACAGTTTTCCACCACCTCTAGCAACGGACTTTAGCTTCAAACGTGCTGGAGTTTCCCTTTAAGACAGACCCTTAAGTCGATTCTTTTAAGTCTCGTTTAAAAACACACTTTTACTCACCGGCTTTTAACGCGGCGTGAGAATTGTGTGCTCCTCTGACTGTCTTTCATTGATTTTATTTGCTAGTTTTCTATTTGCTACTTTAGTATTTTAAGATTTTTCATTGATTTGCTTTTTATTGATTTTACGCTTTATATTAATGAATGTGTTAATTTATATTGTGCCTACTCTGTGCAGCACTTTGGAGACTTAAGTAAAACGTGCTACACAAATAAAATTGGATTGGAATTAAAGGATTACAACACAGACCACAAAACAGCGTAATCTGCACCCTTTAAACTGTATCTCATATTTGTGAAGATACATTCCCAGCTGAAAAATAAAAACGTGAGCGCAGATGCACACAATACCATCTGAGCGGTATCCTCTCATCATACAAGATAAATCACTTTTTCAGATGTGTTGATAACAGGGAGCCGCCATGAAGTCCAGACTGTAATAATCCTCAGTGAAAACTATATTATTAGAGGTGTGCTGTGGCCTTGTGCCTCTCTAAAGTGCGCTGGAACACCTTCAAATTACACAGTTTGTTCAAAATGTTCTTGTGGAGCAAGATACAGGTAACAACACACAATCATTGAATCATTGAACAAGTAAAGAGGCAGGATTTAACTTCTATGGGGTATTAACTGCTAACACATATATTTCATCACCATGTCAGTGTAAGTTTGTTCCCTACACATCGTATCAGGTTTGTCAGGTTGCTGTGGAAAGTTTTCTACCATGTTTTTGTATTTTTATGGAGAATTGTCGTGTGGGAGCGTGGGTGATGTACTGTAGGCTGATGGGTGGAGCACTGGACAGAATCTTGCAGCTAAACCTCAAGAGGGTTTGAATAGAACGTAGGCTAACAGTGGAACAAATCAAACTTTAGTTACATTCAGTTGTCAGAAAAGCACACATATCTTCCCTGTCCACAAACGCACAAAGCTTTCACACGTTTGTCGCCAAGTAAATATTCTGTACTGACGCTAAAACAGGCTGAAGTACGTCTGTCTGCATCGCCGTGTTTGTTTCGGTTCATTTGGGAGCTTCGCCTTTGGCTTCTGCGCAAACCTCAATGCTGCAATGTGACCTGTCGGGCCCTATCCCACTAGCGGGCCCCAAGATGGACTCTTGTGAATTTGAGAACTTACCATAGACCATACACTACCGTTCAAAAGTTTGGGGTCACTTAGAAATGTCCTTATTTTTGAAAGAAAAGCACTGTTTTTGTCAATGAAGATAACTTGAAACTAATCAGGAATACACACTATACATTGCTAATGTGGTAAATGACTATTCTAGCTGCAAATGTCTGGTTTTTGGTGCAATATCTACATAGGTGTAAAGAGGCCCATTTCCAGCAACTATCACTTCAGTGTCTAATGGTACAATGTGTTTGCTCGTGTCAGAGGCTAATGGATGATTAGAAAACCCTTGTGCAGTCATGTTAGCACATCTGAAAACAGTTTAGCTGGTTAGAGAAGCTATAAAACTGACCTTTGAGCTGGTTGAGTATCTGGAGCATCAAATTTGTGGGGTCGATTAAACGCTCAAAATGGCCAGAAAAAGAGAACTTTCATGTGAAACTCAACAGTCTTTTCTTGTTCTTAGAAATTAAGGCTATTCTATGCAAGAAATTGCCAAGAAACTGAAGATTTCCTACAATGGTGTGTACTACTCCCTTCAGAGAACAGAACAAACAGGCTCTAGAGAAGTGGGAGGTCCTGCTGCACAACTGAGCAAGAAGATACGTATATTAGAGTCTCTAGTTTGAGAAATGGACGCCTCACAGGTCCTCAACTGGCAGCTTCATTAAATAGTACCCGAAAATAGTACCCGAAAAACGCCAGTGTCAACATCTACAGAGAAGAGGCGACTCCGGGATGCTGGATTCAGGGCAGAGTGGCAAAGGAAAAGCCACATCTGAGACTGGCCAATAAAAGAAAAAGATTAATATGGGCAAAAGAACACAGACATTGGCCAGAGGAACATTGGAAAGAAGTGTTATGGACAGACTCCACTGAGCTGCTGTGGGAGCAGCTTGACCGTCTGGTATGTAAAAAGTGCCCATCCAGCCAATCCAACTTGTGGGAGAAGCTTCTAGAAGTGTGGGGTGAAATTTCTCCAGATCCTTCAACAAATTAGTTAGAGGCCAAAGGTCTGCAAGGCTGTATCTGCTGCAAATGGAGGATTCTTTGGATTCTTTGGAAAGTTTGAAGGAAAAAAATATTATTTCAAATACAAATCATTATTTCTAACTTTGTCAATGTTTTGACTAAAGTTTATTCATTTTACAACTCAATGTTTACAACTCAAAATAAAAGTGTGACTTTTCATGGAAAACACAAAATTGTCTGGGTGACCCCAAACTTTTGAATGGTAGTGTATATGAAAGTGGACTTAGTGAGTTTGACGTCATAGCGTTCAGCACCGTACAGATGAGGCTCGCGATGCTGGGGTTACAGGAGCGAATTTGGAGCCAGGCTCTATGTTATGAATAGGGTTTCTTTCACGCACAAAATAGCGGGAAAAAAAACAAAACAGGATCATGTACAGTGGGTTAATACGAACATTTTAAGATCAAAATTACGAGGCTCACAGCAGCAGGTCCAGAGAGAGAAGCGACAAGATCCCAATGTAAGTCAATGAGAAAAAGGGAAGGAGCCGGAAGAGCCTCCTGGAACACTTCCTGTTTGGCACGCAGCAGCTAATGTGTTAGCTTTGTCCATTCATATACAGTTGTGCTCATAATTTTACATCCCCTGGCAGAATTGATTTCTTGGTCCAGAAGCTGCACATGGGACGTACTTGGATATTCCAACATGATAATGATCCAAAACACAAAGCCAAGTGGACCTGTCACTGGCTCCAGCAGAATAAAGAGAAGGTTCTGGAGTGTTCGTCTCTTCTGACCTCAGTATCACTGAGCCTCTGGGCAGATTCAAGCTGCAGTTCAGACAAGAGCCCAAGAATTTACAGGAACTGGAGCCTTTTGCCAAGAATGGGCAGTTTTATGTCAGGAATTCGGGTTTTGAAGACTCCTGTAAACAACAAATCAGAATGCATAGTGCTGTTCATACACCGGGTTTATTTAGAGAAGTTACAGGCCATCGTACATTTTAGTGATTTTTCTCTCTCATTCTCCGACTCTCTCTGACAACAACACTTCAGTCAACTCTTTTATACTGTGCATTTTGACAAACATCAACTCATTTGCAGACGTGTACATTTAGATAACACAGACAAAACAAGAAATGGAACAGTACATGTTCATCTTCAGGTTTAGCGAGTTTAAAAGAATCAATAGTCCACTCCGCGTACAACTTCACATGTTGGCATAACACAAGGGTCACATTTTTAAAGAACAGCTTTAACTCATTGACCACCCTTTAATATTACAACACAGAGAATAATTTTACATTTCACAATTATCCACATTTACCATCCGAGAAAAGAACACATCCACAACTATCACAAAAGACTCCAAGCTTCATTGGGTCATTTGTGTAGTTTCTGTTTCATTATGATTTAAAAAGAGGAAACACAGTTGTTTGATAATAAATGGCTTCACCCAAGCACTAACCATGAGTGAAAGAAAAGTTTTTGTGTTATTATTCATATTCTCTGAAAGACGGCTAAGAAATCAGTGAAATTCTGTCAGGGTGTGTAAACTTAGGAGCACAACTGTCTATGGAACTTACAAATATTACGAGAATGTTGCTGTGAAAGGTTATGCAAATAAGGTCCTGGAGACATCACTTAATTGCTCAAACATCCATGGGCGACATCTCAAAGCTCCTCGGGAGTGTTTTTGATCAGGGAGTGTTATGCAAAAAACTATTTTGCATAATAGGCACTGTTCAAACAGCTACAAAAGCCCTGATAATCAAGTCCAAACATTGTCAAACTTGGAAGAAAAGTTGAGTGAACAGGCAGTGTTGATACACAGCTGTCACACCATCAGTGTAAAGTGACAAACATGAGTGAAAAGGCTGCTGCTTCTGTCCAAAACCTGTCTCCGTGGTTTCTCTAGGGCTGTGAGGAGCTGCAGAAGAAAGTGTATTCCAATAAGCCTTTAACAAATTGGACGTGTGCAGCTGTGTGAAGTGTATCAGAGCCCAGGACGAGCCGAGGAGTGAGCTGGAATGGATTTGGTCAGCAGCGTGTAATGATGTGATGCTTGTGAATGAGCCGGCTCTTTTCAACGTAGTGCACTATGGGACTTTTGGGTTGAGGGTCTATCACCTTCTTGTTTCTATGGATATGTCATTGCTCTACCTCCACATTAGCAGTGGCATGGGAACAATATTGAAATTTTGTGTCTCTTAGTATCATGTTTAACTTTCATAGTAATTGTATTGTAGTATAGTTTGTACTTCTATAGTTGTACTACGTGAATACAACAACCACGTAGACGAGAACATTATGAACAGCATAAACAGGCGTCTGGACTTTCTTGGGAGACTGAGGTTGTTTGGAGCCAGTCAAAATATTATTCTGACCTTCTATTCACCTTATACTGCCCATTTTTTGTCTCTGAGTGCTCCTGAACCTCGCTTTCTCGCGAAATTGGAATCCTATTCATGTCACTGACGTATTGGAGAAATGTTTTGCAGCGAAAATATGACATAAAGTCGGTTCATTTGTGTAAAATGTTCAATGTTCATGTAAGCAACAAGTAAACACTGCACTGATTTTCTGAAGGCTTTAAAACAGCTTTATAATCCATATTAAGCTTATTTGCTGTTAAACTGCAAAAAAGCTTGGCCAGAATTTAAGATATAAACACTTAAATCTATCAGAAAATGACTTTAAAGTAGTGAAATGATCTGTCCATGCAGCAAGATCATTTTACTGGACACGTTCTCTAAATGACCTCTGGACTAGAATGAAGTGTCTTTGTAAGTGTTCATGAGCTGGAAATAAGTTTATGGATGGTAAATTTAGATAAACATACTTAAAAACAGTTTATAATTAGTATTCATGGCCTGATAATAATTAATAACAATTCTCCCAGACCGGCTGAGGTTGTGTATGTCCCACGCACAAAAAGCACAAACAAAACATACCTAAACTCTGATAGGAAAGGTATCAGATCTCCTAACTCAATAGAAATAAATACATGCATCGCAAATAAACAAAATAAATGTATAAAAAGCACAAATAAAACACACCTAAACTCTGATCGGAAAGGCGTCAGGTTTCATAACTTAATAAAAATAAATAATTGTGTTGCAAACAAACAAATTAAGCATGTAAAAAGCACAAATAAAAGTCAACTGAACTCTGATAGGAAAGGCGTCAGATCTCATAACTTAATAAAAATAAATACATGTGTCGCAAATAAACAAAATGATAAGTGTGTAAAATGTGGACTGCTAAACATCAGGTCCCTCTCCTCTAAATCTCTTTTAATAAATGAATTAATTGGCGACTTTAATATTGATCTTCTAGCTTTAACTGAAACATGGCTTCAGGAAAATGATTATGTTAGATTAAACGAATCTACACCTCCAAGTCACGTGAACTTTCAAAGTGCCAGGAGCACAGGTCGAGGTGGCGGTGTGGCCGTCATTTCTCACTCCAGCCTAATTCTCAGCCTCAAATCTAATTATACATTCCGCCCCTTTGAAAGCCTCGCACTATCTATTACGTGCACCCACTGGAAAAACCAAAAAGCTGTTATATTCATAACAATCTACCGACCTCCTGGTCCTTATGCCGAGTTTCTGACAGAGTTTTCTGACTTTATTTCAAGTTTAGTTTTGGAATGGGAAAGGATTGTTATAGTTGGAGATTTCAACATTCATGTTGATAACAGCAGTGAGTGCCTCAGCAGTGCTTTTGGTGCTCTCCTGGATGGGATCGGTTTTACCCAGAGTGTGAACAAGCCGACTCACTGTCACAATCACACTCTCGATCTCGTCCTAACTTATGGTATTGAGATTAGTGATTTACTTGTAATTCCTCAAAACCCTATACTCTCTGACCATTTTTTAATAACCTTTCAATTCGTACTAAAAGACTATCCAGCTCAGCAGGAGAAAACTATAATGAAAAGAACAATATCAGAAAAATCGGTAGCCGAGTTCAAAGAAATAATCGAGCCAGTATTAAATGATATGCCATGTGACAATGAGAAAAACTTTAATCCAATTATCATGGATCAGTTTGTGGATAGGACAATGCTCACCCTAAAATCTGCTCTCGATGTTGCAGCTCCGCTAAAACAGAAAAGCATTAAACCAAGACCTCCTGCTCCATGGTTTACTCCAGAACTGTGATCACTCAAACAACACGTGAGACGCACAGAGAAGCTCTGGCGCCGCTCGTGCTCCGAGCAGTCTCTGAAGGCATGGAAGCTCTGCCTGCTCTCTTATAAGGCCGCTCTGTGAAAAGCACAAACCAGATACTATTCAAACCTAATAGAAGTAAACAAAAGCAACCCCAGATTTCTGTTCAGCACTGTAGCCAGGCTGACAAACTCGCATACTGCCCCTGAGTCTCTTCTCCCTTTGAAGTTCAGTTGTGATGACTTTCTTGAATTCTTCGATTACAAAATTACAACCATTAGAGACAAGATCAACGAAGCCACTCCAAAAATCAGCCCCGAGCAAATTCAGCAAATCCAGTCTGTAACACCAATATCCCACATAAATCCTCTAACAGCATTAGACAAATTTACTCCTGTCGATGAGGCGGGGATTACCTCAGTCATCATGTCGTCCAAACCATCAACTTGTTTGCTCGACCTATTCCAGTCAAACTCCTCAAAGAAGCTCTCCACTTAATAATAGGTTCCATCCATAACATAATAAATATGTCATTAGAAAATGGCTTTGTTCCTCAGTCCTTTAAATATGCTGTAATTAAACCGCTTTTGAAAAAACCTAGCTTAAATCCTGATGAACTAGCCAACTACAGACCTATCTCGAATCTTCCATTTCTCTCAAAGATTCTGGAGCGAGTTGTGGTGAAACAGCTTTGTCACCATCTGCAGGGCAATAATTTATATGAAAAATTTCAGTCTGGTTTCAGAGCTCACCACAGCACAGAAACTGCTCTGCTTAAAGTGACAAATGATTTGCTACTAGCTGCTGATAAGCGGGCTGGCTTCAGTCCTGGTCCTACTGGACCTCAGTGCAGCGTTTGACACCATTGATCACAACATTCTACTGCAGAGGTTAGAATGTGACATAGGTGTCAGAGGGACCGCCCTCAAATGGTTTAAATCCTATCTATCAGATAGGTACCAGTTTGTTAGTGTAAACCAGTGCACCTCTCCCTGCTCTAAAGTAGCTTGTGGTGTTCCACAAGGATCTGTGCTTGGTCCAATCCTGTTTACTCTGTATATGTTGCCATTAGGTAACATTATCAGAAAACATGGCATTAATTTCCACTGCTATGCTGATGACACTCAGCTGTACTTATCAATGAAACCTAATCAGACCGATCAAATCGATAAGCTCAGTGCCTGTGTGAAGGACATCAAAACCTGGATGACCCTGAATTACCTGCTCTTAAACCCTGAAAAAACAGAGGTCATTGTTGTCGGTCCTAAAGGTCAGAGAGATTCTCTGTCAGACCAGATAATCTCACTTGACAATGTGAGTATAGCCTCTAGCTCTACTGTAAAAAACCTTGGAGTCGTATTTGACCAAAATCTCTCATTCACAGCTCATATAAACCAAGCTTGTAAAACTGCATATTTTCACCTGCGAAACATAACTAAAATCAGAAAAATTTTGCCTAAAAATGATGCTGAAAAACTTATCCATGCATTTGTTACATCCAGACTAGATTACTGTAATTCTCTGCTCGCTGGTTGCGCTAAAGGTACTTTAAGAAGCTTCCAGTTGGTCCAAAATGCAGCGGCCAGAGTCCTAACAGGAACTAAAAGACGTGATCACATCAGTCCTGTGTTAAAATCACTTCACTGGCTTCCTGTCGAGTTTAGAATTAAATTCAAAGTTCTCCTCCTGACATACAAAGCCTTAAACAATATGGCCCCATCATATCTTCAGGATGCCATTGTCCCCTATCAGCCAAATAGAGCACTTCGCTCTCAGAATGCAGGATTATTAGTGGTTCCTAGAGTGTCTAAAAGTACAGTGGGGGGGAGAGCCTTCAGTTACCAAGCTCCTGTGTTATGGAATCAACTCCCTGTTGATGTTAAACAGGCACCCACAGTCTCTTTATTTAAGACCAGGCTTAAAACCTTCCTCTTGAATAGCTTACATGACCAGGTTACTTAGTTGATGTCACTAAGATAAGCTGCCGCCAGGAGATAACAAGCTGGGAAGTGTGGCAACCTGAGCACTGTCCTCTGTTTCCTCCTATTTTCTCATCAGCATCACTCACTATGTTCTCATCTGTAGTTTGTTCATTGCTATTCACATGTTGTCCCTGTCCACTCCCCTGTGGAGTGGAACTCTTTCAGGACGCCTGATGGCAGCTGGACCTCTCCTCCTCCTCGCCTGGCTCCTCCTCTTCGCCCTGGCTCCTCCTCCTCTCCTGGCTCCTCCTCCTCGCCCCGGCTCCCTCCTCCTCGCCCCTCTTCTCCTCCCTCCTCGCCCGGCTCTTCCCACCTGGGTAGATGTGGTCACATTGAACTGGCCCACGGGCCTGGACATCTATAGCCTGTCCGTCCATGGGAGTGGATCCCTCCTTCACTGTAGTTCTCCCGAGGTTTCTTCTTTTCCCAGGACCCTGGGTTTTGGAGTTTTTCCTTGCTGAGAAGGAGGTCTGGGACAGGGATGACTGGACAATGTTTCATTTGCTGCTTTTACATGAATGTTGTTTATTCCTGTTTTGATATGTCTGTGTGTATGTTTTACTCATCCATATCTTGGAACGGCCTTAGAGGCAACTGTTGTTGCGATTTTGGGCGCTACAAAATAAATTGAATTGAATTGAATTGAATAATTCAAATAAGCTAAATTCTAGACATAAGTACTTGAAATCAGTTTTACATGATAGTAGCTAGTCAGTCTTGTATTGAGCAAATCTGTGAGGTGTTGCAGGGGAAAACTATGGTCAACGGATTGTAGCTTCTTCTTTTAAACATGTATTGCCTAAATTTAAGATATTCGGACGAGTTGAGACTTGGAAGAAATATATGCGACAATTTTTAAGATTATACAACCAATTCAGATCTAGTAAATCGATAATAAATCTGAAAACAAGATGAAAAACCTGATATAAATTTGCAAATCTTAACCAGATCAGAGAAATTTGCTGTTAGGATTTGCAGCCCCGTGCAAAATAATACAACCCGAATGATGACAGCAGCGCCCATGGCAACTTCCTGGAATAAGGTAACTCGAGCTAGTATAGATTTTCACATTCTAGATTAGGATGATGTCATATGCTCAGATGGGGGGCAAGAGACAGATTTCTCTATTAATAACATTGTACTTTTGTCATTAAATAATACTAAAAGGTAATTTACAAAGATTTAATGTAATCTTTTCTTTTGGTGACTAAGCCCATTAACTTGCTGTATTACAACCTATATTTTAACTGTGTTTATTTTAGCTGCCCCCATCTGTATTAAATATTATTGGCCTATAGAATGTTGTGATGTCACCTGAAACCAAGCAATATAAAGTACTATAGTCTATGCTGAGGTATATGATCGTCAGCTGGTTTAGAAACATGGCTGCCATATATAAAATGTCAAATCCATAAACTGGTAACATATGGAAGTCCATTTCCGCCAGTAAATAAAAATGAAAGCCTCACAGAAAGTCATAATTATGAATTTAAAAGTCGTAATTATTATCTTAAAAGTCATAATTATGAGTTCTAAAGTCGACTCTGAATCTGCCCGGTCGTGGAAGCAGGTCGTCCTCCAGGGGCTCAGGACGTCTCCACATCGCTCCATTTCCTCGTTCACTTGTGAATGTTTTAAAAAGACAAGAAAGAGAGAAATCCACATAAATCCCATATGAATGATGACGTGCAAAGTGTCCATATATGTGACTCTGTCCATGGAGCTGGTTTAGTCCAAATGGGGGATGACTTTTAATCTCATAATTATGACGTTTAATATCATAATTATGACTTTTAACCTCATAATTATGACTTTTAATCTCATAATTATGACTTAACCTCATAATTATGACTTTTAACCTCATAATTATGACTTTTAATCTCATAATTATGACTTAAACTCATAATTATGACTTTTAACCTCATAATTATGACTTTTAATCTCATAATTATGACTTAAACTCATAATTATGACTTTTAACCTCATAATTATGACTTTTAATCTCATAATTATGACTTAAACTCATAATTATGACTTAAACTCATAATTATGGCTTTTAACCTCATAATTATGACTATTTAACTCAGAATTATGACTTTATGTGAGGCTTTTATTTTTTATTTACTGGCGGAAATGGGCTTCCATAGGTAACATCATGTTCTGGTTCAAAAAGCTTGGCCAAAATGTCAGATCTAAACACTTAAACCTATCAGAAAATGACTTAAACGTGGTAAAATGATCTGTCCCTGCAGCAAGATCATTTTACTGGACAAGTTATCTGCAGATAAATGACCTCTTGACTAGAATGAAGAAGTCTCTGGTCTAGTAAGTCGATAATAAATCTGAAAACAAGATGAAAAACCTGATATAAATTTGAAAATCTTGGCCAGATCAGAGAAATGTGCAGTGCATCAGATCATCTCATGCACTCAACTCACAGTATGAGCTTCTGCAGTCTGGGAGGAGATACAGGGTTCTCTTATCTAAACGTAACAAATATAATGCTTTATTACTAGTCTGTCAACATCTCCCAAGCTCAAAATGCTCTGTTCTGCTTTGAGATGTCATGAAGCCGTAGTTTTCAGCTACTTTTTACCTTTTGTTCAGTAAAGATTGGCAATTCCACGTCTGAAATAATCCAAATGATTCCAGTGAAGATGTTTGGAGTTTAAAGCACTTCCTGTATTACCAAATGACATCACAAGGTGGAATCGAGTATTTTCTGTCTGAGAGAAGAACTCCTAAATATGCAGGATCTGAATGAAACAAAACACAACTCCAGGTCTGTTTGTGACAAGGAAACACTATAACAGAGATCAGATCTTCTACTGCAGATCAAACTTTCTATGATAATCCTGCTGATTTCTGCTTTGAGCTGAATTTCTTTGAGACAAAATAAAATAAAACCTGAACCTATATCTGTATCTTTGTTGGCAATCACCAGGATTATACAAGGACGATTGTACCAGGACCAATTATATCGATGTATATGTTTTATCTCCAGCAATATTATGGTTGCCTTCTCATTCTGGAGCAGTTTTTGGCTTCTTCACTTCTCTGGCTGTTTCCAAATATTAAGATTGTGTAACATTTCTGGTGGACGGTCAGATATTATTGCTTTGTCTGGAATAAAACCTTTCTATCTTGATGGAGACCAAACCAGACCACGTTATGGGTCAGTTCTATGGAGAGGCGACCCCGCTCACAGTCAGTATTCCTGCTTTTCTAAGTATTTTTGAGCTATAAAAACATTTGTGATTTAATAAATGTAAAGTAGAGATGTTTAATGTCAAACTGTGGGACATCCCAGGCAGAGCAATGATATACACGGCAAAAAATAAAATCTAGTTAAGATGACTGGAAATAAGAAAGTTTTATCATAATATGAGTAAATTTCACCTGACAAGTAAAATGATCTGCCAGTGGAACAAGACTTTTTGTGCTTAAAATATGATAAAGGGTCAATGACGTATAAGGATTTTCAACAGGCAAATTTTAAAATATAAAAAAAAATATTAGTTTCTATTGAACTTTTTCAAATATTTACAGAATCAGGTGCATAAATTTGTGTTTAACATTTATATGAAGCATTTTTTGTGTAAAATGTCATGTGGTGCAACAGAGAATAACCTTAAAGTTTTATTTTCTAAAACATGGAACATGGGATATTAATTTAAGTTGTGAGTAATATGAAGTGTATAGAAACAAACTATTGCATTTCTTTAGATTTTTAATGCATATTGATATTTTCTTTTGCTCCAATATGACAGTCGCCTGCTTGTGTTTAATGAACAAACTACTGGCCTGGAAAATGCATCAAATGAAGAAAAATGCCGAAAGAACCATTCACCCAAGTCGACTTTGTCTGTTATTCAACCTCCATCCATCCATCTTCTCCCACTTAATCCAGTTGGGTCATGGGGGCAGTTTGCTGCCCAATCCTCATAGCACCTGAGCCCCCCATGAACCTCTGCAGGTGGTGAGCCCACAGGAGGGTGGACGTCATGGTCCTTGATGTTAGTTCATAGGGGTGCTGCATGGCCCGGGCGACCCGGGGTTCGAACCCACAAACTTCTTGCTGTGAGGCATGAGTCAACTCACTCAGCCACCATGTCGCCTAGTTATTCAAACTCCAGCCATAGAATTCCTGCTGTTATTAGTCGCACCACATGATGCACGGTCGCACCACATGACATTTGAACACTTTAAGGACAAAAAACATGCAGAATAACTCATGATTTCAGAAAAAAATTATTTGGTTCCATGGAGGTCAGAAGTACTACAGAAATGTGCTGAATTATTATGAAATTTGATCCTTAACTTAAAATAAGAAACAAAATCATATGTTGCTTTAATTAAGAAAAACACTTATTCCACTGGTAGATCATTTTATTTGTCAAGTTGAATCTACTCAAATAAAGTCAAATGTTCTTAATTTAAGTCATTTTAACTTACCTACATATTTTTTTCCCATTGTATCCATAAAAACAAGCAGGTGACAGACCCTCCACCCGAAACGTTACGCAATGCACCTTCAACTCTTCAATTCGTATTCGTTGTGCAACTTTGCGTCTGGTTTCCTCATTCCAGCTGGCATGTGCGAAGCCTGTGACAGTATTTACAGCCCGTGTCGTTTTTCCACGAATTCCCTCAGAGCGCTTTTCATCCAGATCCGATATTATTCACTTCCATTCCTCCGGCGACGCGCTGGCAGCTCCACAAACCAGACCTCCGCCACAACGACTTCAAGATGTCCCAGGTGCACCACAAATCCAGCTGTGAAATCAAATAATCCAATACTAAAAGTGGGTCAGAGTGAGTAACTTGTGATATTGAATTTGACTCGTGAGCTTTATAGGGGCATTGGGTAACGTTTTTGATAGAAGGTCTGTCAAATGATTTTTTTTTTTCCAGGATTTGATGGTGTTGCCTGAAATGTTCCATGGTATGGCATTAAACGTATGTCTTTCATTTATTCAGTTACAGGTGTTTTTATTGCTACACTCAAAAATAACTCCTGGGATTAGTAATATTGAATCAGTGGTGGTCATTTTTTACACTGAAATAGCATCATTTTGTGAGAACTACAACTTATTTCAGAGCAATAGATAAAATGTACTTGTTGTGGAATTTCTAAAGTCTAAAGAACAAAACTGAGAGTCTGATTTATTCCAGCAGTTGTGCCTCACAGTTAAAACCCTGGGTCATTAGAAGTCAAAATAACATAAATAGGAAGTTAAATTTAACAAAGATGGAAAGACACATTTAAAGGAGATATATTATGGTTATGAGCGGTCTGCTGCAGTTTGAAAGTCCTCGAGCGAACCCTCAGTTATGATTATTGTAACAAACAGCCTGGTTTGTTATAAGCACTCGGCACCTTCACCCTTCACTAGAGCACTTTAAATAACTGCACATTTTTATAGCACACAGCACTTTAAACATATTTGCACTTTAAAAAAAAAAAAAAGACATTGCACATAATTGGTTTTAAAATATCTTTATTGTCTTCCTTTTACCATTCCTGATGCACAGTGGCACTTTGATTGGCAGCTGCTGGGCTCTGGAGGGGAAGGAGACGAATGTTAATTAGGTATTTTAAATTGGTTAGTGCAATATTTCGTGCAATAAATCTGTTTTTAGAATGTTTTAAGTGTTGATGTGTGTGTAGTGTGCTTTATTGTGTTTTTAGTGAAATAGTGTGTGCTGTGTCTTACCTCCTTTCTGCTCTTCTGTCCAGGTCCCAAAAGAGTCCCCCGGAAACAACCTCCTCCTTTTATGGTTCCGGCCTGGACCAAAGTGTAGATTTGTACAGGGGTTGTGGTAGTGGTGTTTTATTGGTTTATGGGTTTTAGAGTTTATTTGGTTAATGGTTTTAGGGTTGTGGTTCATTTTATGGAGGGTCAGGCCACTGTTTTAAAAGCTAATGTTAATTTGATCTACCCTGCTTTTATCCAGTAGTTTTTACCAATTAGTCAGAACACTTAAAAGGCACCTGGAGAAATCACTTGGTGTTCTGCTGTTGGAGAGAAAATACTGCCTGCCTCCTATTTATTTGCACCTTGCACCTTTTTGCACCTGCACTTTGTAACTATTGAAGCAAAGTAAACCTGTGGACTGCCTTTTCTGCCTGTCTGAGTATTTTTTAACCTTTTTTCACTGAAACCCAACCCGCTCACGGCAAGCCTACGTCACAATTATGTAAAGACTGGCATGACATGTACTTATTTTCCTCATGTAGTGGAAGTTTGGTGTTTAATGAGTAAGTTAGACTATATAATCACCAACACGTTTGAAAGGTTTTACATTCGCTCCTCACAAACCCACAATTACTAACACCACAGTCCTTCTAGATAAGTCCCTGCACTCAGCGGCGATGGGTTTGGGGCTGGGGCGGCAGCAGCTCGGTTGGTAAGAGCGTTTGTCCACGGATCTGAAGGTTGGCAGTTCGAATCGTGCTCTCAACATTAAAAATCCAAAACAAAAAAACATCGCTGGTTGAACGGGCAGATCCACTGAGGTTGGAAGTGTGATTCCAGCTCCCACAGGTGAATGCTATCGTTCCCACAGGTGAATGCTATCGTTGTGTCCTTGGGCAAGACACTTAAGCCCCCTCGCCCCTAGTGTATGTGCACATTAGTGTGTGTGAATGGGTGAGTGGTTCCTTGTTGTAAAGCACTTTGAGCCTCAAAGGTGGAAAAGAGCTGTGTAAAAATGTACCATTTATAAAACAACAGTAAATACTTGATATATAACATTAGCTTAATTATTTCATCACAGCGATGCAGTTAATTATGACAATGTTTTATATATTTTACTTAAGAGATAAATTAGATAAATATGACTAAAAAAAAAGAGTAACGATTACACTATAAATTCATGACATGACGCCTAAATTTTCTGTCCAGTTGCAATTTCCTCAGTTAAAAAGGTTCAAATTTCATAATAATTCACCACATTTCTGTAGTACCTCTGACCTACATGGAACCAAATCCTTTTGTTCAGAAATCCTGAGTTATTCTGCATGTTTTGTGTACTTAAAGTGTGAAAATGTCATGTGGTTCAGTTTGAGAGAAGAACTCAGTGCAGGTTTGTGTGTTAAACATGTGATTGAAACAAAACACAACATCAGGTCTGTTTGTGATGAGGAAATGACATTAGAACAGAGATCAGAAAACAGCGTAATATGAGCCCTTTAAAGAAAACCTATTGTGCTTGTAGTTATAATCTACAACACTCATGACTCATTATGTTAAAATATGATCATTAAACACAATATTCCTCTAAAACAACTTAATAAAAGAAGCAATTCCTCCGTAAACGTGATCAGAACAACGCCCTGAAGGTGTCTGCACCTCTGATGGATCCTGTAGCTGCAAACCACACTATCGCGAGGAGCTGATGTTTTTGCGTTTGAACCAAAATGACGACGTGACGCTACTGATTCGTACATATATCACTGATTTTAAGAGAATAAAACTGGAGAACTAAGTAAGTACAAAGGAATTTGGCAAAAATAAGTGACAAAAGATTGGTCAAACACGCACGAATCACTCTGAATACAACTTTGAGAGCGTAAATGATGAGTCTGCTGATTTATTCACTGTCTAGTAAAACAAAGGGCCTCATTCAGGCTTTTGTGGTCTTAACTTCCACTTTAAGAAGATGCTGAGAGCACAAGATTCACAAAGCGTTTTTAAACAGCTGAATTCCTTCTTCGCTTCGCCGAGTACAGCAACAACCAGATACAAACGTCACAAGACCTATTTACATTTGATTTACATAAAAATGAAAATGTATTTAGTTAGAAGCGCCCTCTGAACTTCCAAATATGGCCAGTATGGGTTTGACATTCTGAGGTGTGAAAGCGCAAAGGAGAAAGTGAACGAGGAAATCAGGTGGAGCCAGAGACTGTGTAAAGAAATGGAGTAAAGCGAGTGTGACGTCTCCAGCGGCGTTCAGTTCCGCTCGAATGACGCAAATGGAGCCAGGCACGATATTATAAATAGAATTTTTTAAACAAACAAAACAGAGCAAAGTATAAACACCAGGATCATGAAGAATGGGTTAATATGAGCATTTTAAGACCAAAATGATGAGGCTCACAGCTGCAGAGGGGCCACAATATTAGCCTGATTCATTAGGATTCATTCGCTCGATGGCAGATGGGTGCTTTTTTTTTTATTTAATCAATCGCTGCTATTTGGTGGTGACGTATGTAATGCGCCGGAATGCTCAGTGGTTGTCCAAGTAATTGCGGCACAACAGCAAATCCCGTAGGAATAAGGGCAACAACATCTTTCCCCTTGATAAATATTGATTCACATATTCATATAAATGAGTGAATAATGGTGATTCTACCGTGGAGCATTATTCAGTGGATAAATTGGCCTGTCGATATGTTGCTCTTTTAGTCGGAGCCTAGTTTAGACCTGGTTCAGACCTGGTCCAGTGTTGGTTTAGACTTGGTTCAGACCTGGTTCAGTCCTGGTTTAGACCTGTTTTAGACCTGGTTCAGACCTGGTCCAGTGCTTGTTTAGACCTGGTTCAGATCTGGTCCAGTCCTGGTTTAGACCTGGTTCAGTCCTGGTTTAGACCTGTTTTAGACCTGGTCCAGTCCTGGTTCATTCCTGGTTTAGTTGACGGTCGCTCTTGGAGCACCGGGGGCTGGGACAGAGCAGCTGATCCTGTGCACTTTACAGCTCCACTCGCGCTAATTCAATGCTCTAACTCAGGGGTGTCAAACTCATTTTGGTCCGGGGGCCGTATGCAGCCTACTTTGATCCCAAAAGGGCCGGATCAGAAAACTCAGTTCTCTCTTCAAGTTATTGTATTTTTCTCCGTGTCTCGTAGTGGTGTTTAAGATTATATTCCTCGAGCAACGCCACTTGTTCCAAACACACTGAGCACAGATTTCCCATTCACCTCTGTCAACAAATAAGAATTAGACTATTTTTCTTGGGAAATCCTGAACTCAGCATCTGATTTTCTTATTTTTTGACATTTTGCTGTTGAGGGTCACGGTCGACAGTCAAAACGATCGTCCTTTAAGAGCGTTTGGAAAGAGGAAAGTCTTCATTTGTGCTGCTCTGGTGGGAGTTGCAACGTACAGAAACGCCGGAGACGCTGCTATGCTAAACGGTGCAGAAAATTAACAGAAAAATCTGAAAATTTTAAGTATTTTAATAGAAAAATCAGCCGAGGGCCAGATTAAAGGTCTTGGAGGGCCGGATCTGGCCCCCGGGCCGCATGTTTGACACATGTGCTCTAACTCAACTATTTTGCATTAAAGCATGAGGAAATTCTGAGTCGAGGATGTAGTATTATCTGTCTGCATATAGTGCAGAGGAGTGTGAATGAAATTTGACACCCTATTTGACAAAATTGGCCGTTTTATTCAGAGCGACATCTCATTGCCTTAAGTCGACTCATGCACAGTCCTGCACTGAGCCGAATGATCTGTACCGAAATGGTTCAGTATGAATACATGTACCGTTACACCCTTACAATCGTTACATTTAACGCCATAGTGCAGAACATTGACCCTTCACCAGAAAAGTGAACCTTTACTACTATTTAATACTTTGTACAACTGTAGCTACTCATGCAACTTGTGTTTTCGTACCTCCTTTTTTGCGGAACATTTTGAACTAACCCAGACCTCAGAGCAGGAAAATGTCATCCAGCAGTGAGAAATGAGGTTAGACAACATGTCACAGAGAGAGGAATTTAGAGGAAAGAATTTAAGGATTCAAACACCTGCTTCTGCTCAAACTCCACAGCACTAACACGGTAGTAGCCTGGAAAACCGGACCTGTGCTTCTAATTCTGTTACTAAAATCTTGTGTTTTTAGTATGATGAAGCATGAAGATGTACAGCATCATGGCAATATTTCCTTGAGACTACATTTGAACATTAAAACGTGAGCTTCAACGAATGACAAGAAGGTCAGAGTGGAGTTTATCTTTGGCATAAGATGAAACTTTTTAATACTGTTTGAGGAATCCTGGTTTATTAGTCTGTCCACATCTCCAAAGCTCAAGCACTCTTCCACCTTGTGATGTCACAAAGCAATAGTTTTCAAGTTAGTTTAGTTCAGGTAATTTTATCTTTTGTTTAGTGGAGTTCTGCAATTCCAAAACCGAAATTACCCGAATGAGTCGAGTGAAGTTGCATGGAGTTTGTTTGGAGAACACAGTGGAGCTTTTTTTTAGTATATCACTTCTGAAGATTTGCGTGTTAAACATGTGTGAATGAAACTCCAGGTCTGTTTTTGATGAGGAAACATAGATTGGATACGAGATCGGGTCCACGAGTACGAGACAAGATGAGATTTTGACATAATTCGTAATGTATAAATTTCACAGTTCAATTTCCAATTTTGGCCTTGCAATTGTTTAATTCTTTGATTTCATACTTGTGTTTCCATTCTAGTACTTGTTTTGGAACTGAAACCAGGACTGGACCAGGTGTGAACCAGGTCTAAACCGGGTCTAAATCAGGGCTGAACCAGGTCTAAACCAGGACTGGACCGGGACTTAACCCATTTTTGTCTGATCGAAAAGTAAAAACTTGTGAGGCGGATCTTGTGGCAATTTTGTGGCACGAGATCTTGTACCATCCCTAGAAAATAGTAGAATATCATAGGCCCCATAGTAATAAAACAAACAAACAAACAAAAAAAATCATCTCATGTTTTAGAACTTCGAATCATGGCCATCTTCTGACACTTTGTTTCCGACTACTGGGAACTGAGGTCCGGTCGCCATCTACTCACAGAATTACTGTTCAATAAACAACCCACAGCTCTGGTTAGCAACTTTTTCCGACATTCTAACAGAACAGGCAGTTGTAATTAACGCAATTTCATAAAACGCTTCGAGATACTTCCAAACTTTTACCTCTGACGTCACAAACCTGGGAATTTCAAAATCGTGTGTTTTATGGGGCTTTGAAGGAGCGGACTTACTAAACAACAGTTCATCAAACCAGCGTGAATAAAGCAAAAACAACTACAGATATTGTTTTGATGGGGGAAAAAATGTTCCATCCATCCATCCATCTTCTTCCGCTTATCCGGGGCCGGGTCGCGGGGGCAGCAGTCTAAGCAGGGGCTCCCAAGCTTCCTTCTCCCCAGCCACTTCCTCCAGCTCCACCGGACAGACCCCGAGGCATTCCCAGGCCAGCCGAGAGACATAGTCCCTCCAGCGTGTCCTGGGTCTTCCCCGGGGCCTCCTACCGGTGGGACATGCCCGGAACACCTCCCGAGGGAGGAGTCCAGGAGGCATCCGGACCAGATGCCCGAGCCACCTCAGCTGGCTCCTCTCGACGTGGAGGAGCAGCGACTCTACTCCGAGCTCCTCCCGTGTGACCGAGCTCCTCACCCTATCTCTAAGGGAGCGCCCGGCCACTCTGCGGAGGAAACTCATTTCGGCCGCTTGTATCCGCGATCTCGTTCTTTCGGTCATTACCCAGAGCTCATGACCATAGGTGGGAAAAAATGTTATAATGGTTAAAAGCTCAACAAGTCAATTTCGCATAATATTAAAAATTGCACAGATTGCATTGGAAATTCTTCATTTTCATTTTGATATGAGCATAAACAATAAACTTCTATGCCTTCTTTATCATAATTATTAGTTTATACATCCATGAACAAAAAAAAAATCCTTACATTTTTCATTCTCACTGTTGTTTATTTTGCACGATCATAAATGATAAACTTTTGTGCATTTTTTATCATTATTATTAGTTTGTACGAGCACAAATGACACTATATTTGAGCATGTGTGTATATACGTGTGTATGCATATATATGGATGCATGCTTAGGTATATATGTGTGTATGTGCATGTACATACATATGTGTGTATGTGTGTGTTAACCATATGCTAAAACACCTCCTCCATTATAGTGGCTGACGTGGAGTCAAGTTCCATATTTAGAATTACGAGGTTCCATTCATAGCAATCAAAGAGCCAATCAGAAGCACGGGGGTTGAAGCTTCACACCCCTTTTCATCAGGTTCGGCGGGGGCGGGTGACGCACAACAGCTGTTAATCAAACTTGTTGCTATTGCTCATTA
Organism: Odontamblyopus lacepedii; assembly: GCA_034769755.1. Classification (NCBI taxonomy): domain Eukaryota; kingdom Metazoa; phylum Chordata; class Actinopteri; order Gobiiformes; family Gobiidae; genus Odontamblyopus; species Odontamblyopus lacepedii. Next base: position 7,165,793 of record CM068360.1, read on the forward strand.
AAAGAAGGCATCTGATTGGTCCGTTATTAACGCTCATATCTTGATTTAAAGACAAAAGAGAAAAATATAAAGACACCAGGATCACATAGAGCGGGTGAATAAATGAACTGAACTTGTCAAGGTCAGAATAAGAATAATGGATGATAAGAACAGCCATGAAAACATATGGAGTACCATGGCAGTCTGCACTTCAGGTTCATCCACTGCTCAAATTTGTAGATGGTACTGGTGTTTCAAAGGGTCAGCCTCCTCCTTTTGAGCACATGAAATGGCCCCAAACATGTACATGTATTTATATTTGTAATGTACCGTGCTCAAACAAATATGAAAAATGAAAATGAAATTAAATTTATTTACGTTCCGCCTTCCTGTATCAGCAAAAGGGGTCACTTGAGATGTTTTTGAGAAACACACTATTACACTGTAGTAAGAGTGATATTATATTAGCCACTTGCTCTTCACCGTCTTCTCTAAATATTGAGTTAAATCCCTTCTTTAACAAGCCAGGCTGGTACCACCTCGTGCCTCTACTCTCCAGTTTCATTTCTCTCCAGCGACTAGGTCAGGAATCAGAATACACTCGGCCAGGCATGTCCAAACTAAAACTAAAAACTAAAACTAAAGAGCCAAATGTGGCCCTCAGACCAATTATTTTGTCCCTCAGGCTTCCAGGTGAATTGGCTCATATTACCTCCAGTCGTACTTTTTACTGCAGGTTTTTGAAATCTACCTTGATCAAGCAAATGTAGTGTGTCCTGTTGAGGGTCTAAGGCTGAACAAAGGTCTGAACTAAAACTAAAGAGCCAAATGTGGCCCTCAGACCAATTATTTTGTCCCTCAGGCTTCCAGGTGAATTGGCCCATTCCACTGTAGTACTTTTTACTGCATGTTTTTGATCAAGCAAATGTCGTGTGTCCTTTAGAGGGTCTAAGCCTGAACAAAGGTCTGGAGGGTCATTCAAACCTGTTCTAAATGCACGGATTTGAAGTACTGACTGTTTTGACCCTCAGTCTATGACCCTCACACTAGTCTGTGTTTTAATATGTGGCCCTTGATGAAAAAAGTTTGAACACCCCTGCACTAGGCCATTTGCATCAGTGAAGTGGTGTGTTGTCCAGGACTAACCCGAGTTCCGAGTTTACGCTATGCTCCTTTGGATTTTCTTTGTCAAATAATAACATTTTTTATCGTACCTTTAGTTTGCATGTTCACCTCACAGAAACAACAATGTTCGTGGCCAGACATGTTCACTCTCTGCTATGTTTGCTGTTGTGCTGCGATTTCTTGGACACCTCTGAGGATTCCGGAACATCACATACGTCACCACCAAATAGCATCGATTGGTTAAATGAAAAAAATACCCGCCTACCGTCGAGTGAACAAATCCTAATGCTGTGAGGTCAGACGGTTTTCATGAAGTGAAACCGGATGATGAATCAGGCTACTCTTTACCTTCTTGTGTGAACAGAAACGTGACTCAAACAGTGTTGTCATGTAGTATAAGCATCATTAAAAATCGCCGAGGACTCTTCAGAGCTCGTTGTTTCATTAGCCGTCTCCTGTTGTTTTACTTTTATCAGTGAGGAGAGCCAGACCTGCTTCAGAACAGCTGAGTGTGATTTCAGAATGACTCCAGGACTTTTGTTTTGTTGCAGAACTGTCTCCTTAGCTCTATAATTACAAGGATGGTATTAATACGTAGCACTTGTGTAGAGCTTTTCAGTGGCACTCAAAGATGATTCATGGTTAAGGAGAAACAGAATGAAACAAGAATATGCGATATGCAAAAAAGAAATGAAAAAAAAAAGGTCTTTAACTCTTAAGGGCCCATTTTTCCTCATCACAAACAGACCTGGAGTTGTGTTTTGTTTCATTCACACATGTTTAACACACAAACCCTGCATGTTTAGGCTGAGTTCTTCTCTCAAACTAAAACACTTTGTGATCTCAGGTAATGTTCATCCATCCATCCATCTTCTCCCGCTTAATCCGGCTGGGTCACGGGGGCAGCTGTGCAGCCCAATTCTCATAGCACCTGACCCCCCCTATGAACCCCTCTGCGGGTGGTGAGCCCACAGGAGGGTGGACGTCATGGTCCTTGATGTTAGTTCATAGGGGTGCTGCATGTTTTGGGTTGATGGGGGAAACCGGAGCCCGGAGGAAACCCATCCAGACACGGTGAGAACATGCAAACTCCACACAGAAAGGCCCGGGCAACTGAACCCGCAACCTTCTTGCTGTGAGGCCTGAGTGTTGCCACTCAGCCACCGTGCCGGAAATGTTCCACTGTGTTTTTTAAACTCCACACACCTTCACTAGAAACATTTAGATGATTTCAGCCCTGGAATTTCCAATCTCTACTGAACTAAAGGTAAAAGGAGGTATTAATTTGACAACAAGGTGGAACAGAGCATGTTGAGCTTTGCAGATGTAGACAGACTAATGACGCAGGTTTGAATGAAACAAAACACAACTCCAGGTCTGTTTTTGAGGAGGTATGACTGAAAGCTCCCAAGAGTACATTTTACATTATATAGGACGTTTAAGAAAAACATTTTCAAATGTAAATGAATTTAGTTGAGTGACTTTTAAGAACCATGACCTCGGACTGGATGGATGGATCAAATTAAAGTACTTGTATTAAAGATGTGTGTAGAATCCCTTGGAAGTAAGTTGTTGAATGTTCTAAATTAAATTAAACATATCTGACAGTAAACCTTACAACGTTTTAATGAAGTAGTCATACATTTTTGCATGATTGTAACCAAGGATTCAGTAAAGAAGAAGGTCACACATGTTTCTGCCTGGGTTTGAACCAGGGACCTTTTGCGTGTAAAGCAAACGTGATAACCACTACACTACAGAAACTACACACAGGACACTTCATGTAAGTAACCCTGGTCCTAGTTTTCACATCAGCCACTTGCATAGCTGATTCAAAGTTAGGACAAAATCAACAATATAGCCGCAAGCAGCAATGATCGGCCCTCGCGTGCGCCTACGCCACACCCTGCAAAAGCCGTGCCCTCCAAATGACGTGCCCTGCACATCGCACCATACAAACGCCGCGCCGTGCAAACGCTGCACCCAGCAAACCCCACACTAACCCTAATAACCGTAAAACCCAACCACACTTTTCATATGCTTTACAGTGTGTTATATTCAGACTGAGATCAGGCATTAGTGATTCAAATTTCCCAGGCCAACACATCCTCCATCAGAAAAATTACATAGTGCACCTTTAAATTTTCTTTGCGCCCCCTCCTGACCAACAGTGAAAAATTCACCACGTCTGTTTTTTATTTTTTATTTTTTGCTCGTAGTCATACATAGAATTTAATTCCCAAATCTGATACAAATCCGATAATGTTGGCGTTTCATGTCTAGGGGGCGCTATAGTGTAATTTTCCATATGTTTTATAGTGTATTACATTCAGGCCGAGATCAGCATCAGTGATTCAAATTTCAGCACAATTGGACTAAGCCTGTGCCAATGGGAGCAAATCTTGACATTGAATATTGTTTAAATTTTGATTGAACTTTGCGGCTTCGCCGCGTGTAAACCGTGACAATTTTCAAAAAAATTAAGCAAACATTTGAAGACGCACTTCTCCAGATGATGTACGGTGATTTTCAGCCCTGTGGGTGAAGCGCCTTCAGAGGAGTGCGTTCAAACACAACATGAGTGAAAAGGCCAACTCTGCATTTTGAAGATTTCAATCCAAGATGGCCGCCTTCTGCTTTGTCAGGGGGCGTGGCCATAATAATATTTTTTGTTTGTCTTCATGTGACAAATGCGTGTACCGAACTTGTTGGCTCTATGACAAAGTTGAGCTGGGACGGCTCCCATAGGAGTGGGTGGAGCCTAATATTCGAGGTGGTGTATTATCTCAATTTTTTGATCCCCATGCATGAAACCTATACTTTCTTGAATGTCTCATCATTTTTGAACATTTGGCAAAGTTTTGTGAGTTTTTGAACATGTTTAGGGGGTCATGTTTTATTTCAATCTGTAGGGAGCGCTAATGCACCAAATTCAATTTTTTTCACATTCAGTGGCTTTAGGGCAGAGAGTTTAACAACTGTGTAAAATGTAATTGAAATCAGAGTTTGTTTGAGCAAATAGGAGCAATTTGTAAATCTCTAAAATTGGTGTTCATATTTTGTTGCTTCACTGTTCAGAGACCATCAGACGGATTTGGGATGTGGATATTTTTAGACGTTCCGTCCCTGGAGATAATGTGGACCAAATCTGAGGCTGTTCGGGTGAGCGCCCGCGGAGGAGTGCGTTTCAGCTTCAATCAATCAAACTTTATTTATAAAGCACTTTAAAAACAACACAGTCGACCAAAGTGCTGTACACATGTTAAAATACAAAAACATGAGACTCAATAACATCAAAACAGAAAATTATAAATGTCAAGTCTTCACACTGTGTTAAAAGCCAAACTAAAGAAATGAGTTTTAAGAAGAGATTTAAAAACAGGAAGTGAATCGGCCTGTCTGACATTCAGTGGAAGTGCATTCCAGAGTCTAGGAGCAGCCACTGAAAAAGCCCGATCACCCCTAAGTTTCTTTTTTGTCTTAGGCACCACAAGAAGAACCTGACCTGCAGACCTGAGAGAGCGGGAAGGCTTGTAGGGCACCAGCAGGTCAGACAAGTACCGTGGGGCCAGGCCATGGAGACATTTAAAAACAAAGAAAAGAGTCTTAAAATCAATGTGAAACTGAACAGGCAGCCAATGGAGAGATTGAAGAATAGGAGTTATATGATCAAATTTCCTAGAACCAGTCAAAAGACGAGCAGCAGTGTTTTGGACTAGCTGAAGACGGGAGAGAAGAGTTTTGTTCGCTAACATAATAATATTTTTTACTTGTCTTGTCATGATCGACTTTTGTGTTAAAATTCATGATTCTACATGCAAGTTTTTTTTGGTGTCATTCGTATTCCCGAATACATTTTTGTCTCGTTAGGGGGCGCTGACGAGCCATTTTATTTATTTTTTGAAAATGGAAATAGCCAAAAGTTAGAGAAGTGGACTCTTTAACATGTGGCCAAATTTCGTGACTTTTCGACATTGTTCACTGGGTGAAAAATGGGTGAGTGCGTTAGGAGAAAAATAAGAAGAAGAATATTCTGATACGAGAACAATGTTCTGCTTTTTTTGGGTTAACTATACATTTTCGGAAACCTCTGGTGCATTTCTACATCATGGCGAGGGTCCCTGGTCACTACGGGCGAGTCACGTTGCGTCATTTTAGTTCCCGCCCCCTACGAGCATCGGTATGCGATACTAATAGGCCCTTCGCCAGCCTCTGGCGCTCGGGCCTAAATATTATCCTTTGCAGCTCTATTTTACATTTATTCAATTACAGGTGGTTTTATAGCTCAAAAATACCTAGAAAAACATTCTGACTGTGAGCGGGGTCGCCTCTCCACAGATCTGACGTGTAACTTGGTCTGGTTTGGTCTCGATGAAAATTGGAAGGTTTAAAGGGATAGTTTGGGTTTTTTGACATGAATCTGTTTGGCATCCCTGTCAGCAGGGTTTTTCTTCTCAAAACAATATGTGCTCAAAAGAGCGATACAATTGTGTCACAAAACGTGAACTGAAAAATCATCAGGCCTCATAATCTCTTGGTACTATTTTCTCTCCGGTCGTATCACTGCGCTGCCTCCAGGTGGCGCCGTGCACGAATCCGCCACTTTTTTCAGTAGTTCAGTGTTTACGTGCTCAGACCGATGACGCCGTAGAGCTAACGTGAGAGCTACAGCCATAAGTATATAAGCTTGTATAAACTATAGAAGAATATATATAAAAATGGTTGGACTAGTGATTCTCCAGGCTGGAACAACAAAACTCCAGGTTCTTCAGCTTGTCCCTCTGTCCCTCCTCTCTCTCTCTCTCTGCTGTTCTGACTCCATCTGGTGAATTTGGGCATCAGTATATTCAGCTTCATAAAGATCTCCCCTTGGCTCTGTGCTAAAGGCCATGTCTTTATCATCGGTGTCGTAGTCACACATGTTGTCGTGAACTTTCCGAGCAGGAAACAGTGAAACAGGCACAGCGCCACCTGGAGGCAGCGCAGTGATACGACCAGAGAGAAAATAGTACCAAGAGATTATGAGCTCTGACTTTTTCATGCTTCACGTTTTGTGACACAAACGTGTCACTCTTTTGAACACAGATTGTTTTGAGAAGAAAAACACTTTATTTTCATGACTCCAGCCAACTTGCCAGACACTTTCATCAGTACCAAAACTGGGGAATAACTCGGCTCACCGGACGCTGTCGGGAAGTAAGTCAGTGTTGATGCACGACACAGGTAAAAAAACATAAACTATCAAAAACCACAAACTATCCCTTTAAATTATGAGTTCTCTCCCTTATTTCGAACAAGCTTTGTAGATTACTTGGAAGTAAATTGTTGAATTCTCTAAATTCAACTAAATTCATCTCTGAGGACCTCTCCTGGAGCAGCAACTCTGCATCACTGGCCAAAAGAGCCCAACAACGCCTTTACTTCCTCCGCAAACTGAAAAGAGCAAGAGCCCCGACCCCCATCCTCCGGACGTTCTACAGAGGCACCATTGAGAGCATCTTATCCAGCTGCATCACGGTGTGGTACGGCTCTTGCACCGTGTCCTGCAAAAAGACTCTGCAGCGCATCGTCAGAGCAGCTGAGAGGATCATCGGTGTCCCTCTCTGCCCTCTACAGGACATTTATCACTCCCACCTCACCCGCAAAGCCATCAGGATTGCAGGTGACCCCACCCACCCATCTCACAGCCTCTTCAGCCCGCTGCCATCAGGGAGAAGACTGCGGAGCCTCCAGGCTAGAACCAGCAGGCTCTGGGACAGTTTCTTCCACCAGGCTGTCAGAGGACTTAACTCTCTCCCTGCCCTACCCCCACTTTTCCCCTCTGCCCCCCCTCGGCACCCTGTCACCTACTAAGAACACTGCGAACTCTGATGCACTACCTCACTTTTTTACATTATATGGACAATCAGTGACTGTTATTCATACATTTTAGCACTACTTCACTTTTTATCTGTAAATATTGTTTTGTCTATTGTGTCTGTTTACTATGGTTACTTGAGTGTTTGCACATTTTTGTCTTGTTTGCGCACTTCTGTCCTGTTTGCACATTTCTGTCTGTTTGCACATTTTTGTTGTTTGCACATTTGTTTTATACTTGAATTTTTTTATTGGAATGTTTTTAATGTTTGCACTGAGGTGGGAGAGGACAGCAATTTCATCTGTGCTATATATATTTTGTATGTATATGCACATGTGACAATAAAGGAAATTGAATTGAATTGAAAAAAAAAAAAATTAATTAAACTACACATATCTGATGGTAAACCTTACATCGTTTTAATGAAGTTGTCATGCATTTTTGCAGGATTCCAACCAAGTCTTCAGTAAAGAGGAAGGTCACACATGTTTCTGCCTGGTTAGGCAGGTGTGGAGAAAATGTTGTAAACTAGGAACGCTTCAAAAATGGAAGTGTTGATCATTTATTTTCATCAATCAACAAAATGCAGTGAATGAACAAAAGAGAAATCTAAATCAGATCAGTATTTGGTGTGAGCTTTGCCTTCAGAAGAGCATCAGTTCTTCTAGGTTTACTTGCAGACAGTTTGTGAAGGAACTGGGCTGATCGCTGTTCCAAACATGTTGAAGAACTAAGCCCAGATCTTGTGTGGATGGAGCTTCCTCACATCCTTCTGTCTCTTCATGGAATCAGACACACTCCATGATGTTGAGGTCAGGGCTCTGTGGGGCCCAACCATCACCAACACAACTTCTGCTTCTTCTTTACGCTCAAGAGAGTTCTGAAGGACTTTAGCTTTTTCTATTGTTCGCTCACTTTGCATTTTGTAAATGGATAAAAACAAACAGCATTTATATTTTTGAAAGCTTCTTTGTTTACAGCATTTTTCACACCTGCCTAAAACATGACGCACAATAGCTGTCAAACTTGCTGCTATCGCTCATTAAAATAAGACATCTGATTGGTCCGTTATTAACGCTCATATTTTGATTTAAAGACAAAAGAGAAAAATATAAAGACACCAGGATCACATAGAGCGGGTGAATAAACTGAACTGAACTTCGGAAGGTCAGAATAAGAATAATGGATGATGTAGTAAATGTCATGAATCAGTTTGTTCATCATTTATCACATTTTACACCTCCACTCAGGCGTATGTGTTTTATCATGAACGTCCGCACCTGGATGACGCCCCCATGCTGGTGCTGCTGAGTGTAAGTGACATTTACCAGTGACACCTCCGCCTCCGGGCTGCACCTGCCAGTCAGAACCACACCACAGGCGTGCACCTCCATGTTTGTACTGTCACTCGAGTTTGTTATAACAAGAACGATCTACGACTTCCACGAATTAAAAAAAAATGAAAATAAAAACATGGTCCAACCTATTGTAGGCGCTGTACCTGATTTTTACTCTCTTAAAAAACGTGAAAAACAAAACTCGTTCATTTTTAAACAGCTTTAAGAACATGCCAATATTTATTCACCTCAATGTGCTTTTTATATGTTGCTTGTCACAACTTTCAGCTAACAGCAGCTAGTATGGTAACAGCACTATTCCTGATGAGTAAACAGCACTATTCCTGATGAGTATTCGTCTGTGGTCAGCTCTGGCGTTATTCATTCATTCATTCACTTAACCCACCTTGCCCCTAGTGTCTGTGTGTGTGAATGGGTGAGAGGTTCCTTGATGTAAAGCGCTTTGAGTGCCTTGAAAATGGAAAAGTGTGAAAAATTATATAAAAAATCAACCTGAGACCCGAACAAAAATAAAACATTCAATATAAAATTTTGATCTGTTTCTATACACTCTGTGAAAATTGAGAAAGAATTACCAAGAAATAGTGGCCTTCAAAATGGTGTGAAATATTTTGGGACAATATTTGGTTTAAGTTGGAAGTTTATGCCACTTTTCTCAGATCTTGGTAAGTAAAGATAATTATTACAGCCACAAAAGGTTCAAGAATATATGTTAAAAACCTCCGGGTCTGATAAGGGCCTTGTACTTTTTCTTAATTAATTTCTGTTTGTCCAGCTTCTGATAAATGGGAACTTTCAATCTCATGGATGTGCAAAACATTCATGGAAATCTGTAACACACTTATTATTTTCAGCCGGATCCACCATCTGGCGAAGAATCTAACAGGAGTTTTAAATACAGGAGGACTGACTAAAAGTGAACACATGAGGGAAGAATTACACTAAATAATTAACTATAACTACCAACTTAATGAAAGAAACAAGAAGGCAAATAATTATAATAATAATGTAACCTTAAACAAACTAAATTTGCAAAACTAACTAAACAGTCCTCCCCCCTTTGTTTGGCGTGGACGGTGTCTGCCAAGGGTCAACTCCTATTGGTCTTCTGTGTGGCCACTGGAAAAAAAAAAGAACAAGTGTGAGGAAACAATTCAAACTTATATTAACTACATGTGTGCCCAAATTTAGAAAATATAAGTCTAAATAAAGGATTTAAACTATGTGTGCTGTAATTAATTTAATGAACATGTAAATGAAATGAAATAATGCAGACACTGTGCAGTGGTGGCAGAGGTCTCCACTACATTCAACAGATACGTTTCCTTGGTCAGCTCCTCTCAGAAGCTGTACATGCTCTGCTCTGCTCATTTGACCTCGGACAGCTTGACTCCAATCCAAAAACCTTCATTTTGTCTTCTTATGTACATTAACGTCATGAGCAGCACCAGTTAAAGGGACATTTGGAGCATTGACAAACTGATCTGTAAAGCTGGACACATGACCATCTGTGAGCTGGACACGTTTGTCACAGTGAAGGACAGGAGGACACTGGACAAACTGCTCTCCACCGTGGACCCTCCTGCTCCTATGTCCTGCCAATAATATATCACTGTTGCACTGTCTTCCTATGACCTCTTGTCACTAAGATAAGCTGCCGCAGGAGATAACAAGCTGGGGGAAGTGTGGCAACCTGAGCACTGTCCTCTGTTTCCTCCTATTTTCTCATCAGCATCACTTACTATGTTCTCATCTGTAGTTTGTTCATTGCTATTCACATGTTGTCCCCTGTCCCACTCCCCCTGTGGAGTGTAACTCTTTCAGAGGCCTGATGGCAGCTGGACCCCTCTCCTCCTCCTCGCCTGACTCTCCTCCTCCTCGCCTGGCTCCTCCTCCTCGCCTGGCTCCTCCTCCTCGCCTGGCTCCTCCTCTTCGCCCGGCTCCTCCTCCTCGCCCGGCTCCTCCTCCTCGCCTGGCTCCTCCCCGGCTCCTTCCCACCTGGGTAGATGTGGCCATACCGAACTGGCCCACGGGCCTGGACATCTATAGCATGTCCGTCCATGGGAGTGGATCCCTCCTTCACTGTAGTTCTTCCCGAGGTTTCTTCTTTTTCCCAGGACCCTGGGTTTTTTGGAGTTTTTCCTTGCTGAGAAGGAGGGTCTAAGGACAGGGGATGACTGGACAATGTTTCATTTGCTGCTTTACATGAATGTTGTTTTTTCCTGTTTTGATATGTCTGTGTGTATGTTTTGCTCATCCATATCTTGGAACGCCCTTAGAGGCAACTGTTGTTGCGATTTTGGGCGCTACAAAATAAATTGAATTGAATTGAATTGAATTAAAGCTGAGATTTTATATTTTTTATTACTTATTTTTAGGCCTGAGCTCCTACATTTTTCTTTTCGCAATGATGAATGCCTGGACGAAGCGCTCCTGTCCCCAAACACACTCCTGCCATGAACCCTTAAATACCTGAGCCATTTATTGCTAGTTTTTGTCCGCCTGGTCTTTCTGTGTATTAATGCAAATAGAATCTCAACCCTTTCAAGTATAGAAAAGTTAAAGACATCATTTTTTTCAGGACAACTTGGGCTGTCATATAATGAATGAATCATGTCAGAGAAAGAAATTAATTTGTTTAATAACTATATACACAGAAGAAAAAACAAAACGGAAATTCTTTTTTACAGATTAAGATAAAAAACACACAGATAAATAATGAATAAGCTTTTTGATTCTCAAATATAATTCTCACAGGCCCTGGCTGTCAGAAAAAAAAAACTTTCTAACACACACAACAGAAACTATTTGCATTTTTACAATTTTCCTCCACTCGTTTTTGCGCACCAAATTCGAACCATAGTATAGTTTGTTGAGCATGTGCGTAATGTTTGTGTATATCATTGTGCAGGTTGCGTGTGTAGGTTTATTTCTTTATATTTTTGTTATTTGGCATTATTATTCCTTGATTATTCCCACTGTTGTTTTCATTCCATGTAACTATCTAACCTGTAGTAGCTCTTTGCTCTCACTGCCCTGATCGGATGTTTCGGTCATTTGCGCATCTGATTGGCCGAGAGACCGACTATGTCACAGGACGTCATCATTATTTACAACAGAAATCAAAATGGAGGTCCGCGATGAAAAGCTGCTCTTTGTTTTATCATAAAATGTAAAAATAATCACATTACTGCTCCCCTGCCACGGCAAAACTGGATTAAACCTCACCGGAAATAACGCTGGACTTCACGCTGGTGGTGAAAATGTTTTTGAAAGGAAATATTTGTCCCGAGCCCATCGTAGGTCGTCCAAAGGGTAAAGCTTCCAAACAAAGTTTTCTTCATTAGAATCTGTTGCGTGGTTTTTGAGTTATTTAAAAAAAATGCTGACCGATGGTTTCGAGTTCGCCCACGAACTACGCAGATTCTAAGAGTTAATCTGTATCCAAGCTTTCAAGAATATTTATAATTTGCGGGTCCCATGTTAAAGGATATATTGTTTTTGCTAAAATTATTATTATTATTATTATTATTATTATTATTATTATTATTATTATTATTATTATTATTATTATTATTATTTTAAGCCCGAGCCCCTACAGGGTGTAGGGCCTATTGCTTTCGTATTTTCAAAGTTATATTTTGCACGGTGTTTCCATGGCGATATCCCAAAGTGCCCATGTTTATCTGTATTAGCACATCAGCATCTCCAATGTGTGCGGACTTTATGTGTTTAGTGACAAGTGCAGGGTTGGCCGAGTGTGAAGAGTGGCCTGTGAGAACCGTTCAACGCTGCTTGCAGAGATAAATGCACCTCTTACTCTATTGTCTTTAAAAAGAACCCAAGAAGTTAAAGCTTGTCTCCAATTTGTCCTTCTTAGCCTCTTGCTTGGACCCAGTCAGGCTTGAATAGCAGTGGTGGAATGTTACAAAGTAAAAGTACTGCACTTATGTAGTAGTAGAAGTTTTGCTTTCTACTGCTGCTTTCTACTATTTTTCATTATTCTGTGAGAAATGCTGAGAAAGCTGATGGGTTATTATTTTTTTTGACACATTTGTAGCAAACAAAAATACACAAATAAAATCAGCTACAAAAAACCTCTATTCTACCAAAAATAAAAATAAAAATCTATAAAATTCACCACAAATCAAAATCACCAGATTTGAAGCCTTATAAGATGTCAAAATCAGTGCAAAATAATTTACTTTTTGCTCATTTTTAAATGTGTACTTCAATACTCTTACTTAAAGGTGCACTGTGCAACTTTTCTAATGTAGGGCCAGCCAATCTGCTTGTCTTTATAGAGATTTTCCACAGTATGGCATTAAACCTCTCCACTTCCACAAAGAGAAGTAGGTGACACCACTAGGCCAAGCTACAGGTCAGATCTGTGGAGAGGTGAGCACACTCACTGTATGAACGCAATAAAAACGCTGATAAGTAAATATATGCCAGATTGATGACTTTAATACTCTGGAGCATTCTGGGCAAAGCATGAGACAAGCGGGTGACGGACCCTCCACCGGAAAAGTTAAACCTTGCTCAGACTGATTTGGTCCGTCTCCTCAGTGCACCACTAGGGGCAGTAATGAACACAAATGATCACTACAACCGCAAATTAAACCAATTCTTCTCTTATCTCGGCCTCTTGACTCGTTTAGATGTGATCTAAAAACAGATGTGATCTAAAAACGCCTCCATGTGTGTTTGACAAAATCATCCGTTTTATTCAGATTGGCATCTTGTCGACTTAAGTCGACACAAATGCGCAAACTCACTCGTGCACAGTCCTGCACCGAACCGAACAACCCGAAAACATGTACTGTTACACCTATAATATTAATTAATAACATAGTGAAGGAAATATATAAGGCGTATTTGAATAATTTGTCATTTTACTCACAACACTCAAAACGCAAACTGAAACTTGCATAAAAATGACTTCGAAAGTCCATAAAAGTTGCTTAGAAAGTTCATAAAGTCAATAAAAAGTTACTTGAAAATGCAAAATGAGTCAATTTCCAGGAAACTCCATGCAGCTTGAGCAACCTCTAAAACATCTCCTCTTTCTTCCAAATTGCTTCCTAAATCATCCTTTGGATGTTAAAACCTAATGCAGGGTTCTAATCGATGATCGGTGATCTGAAACTTTATTTTTTACATGCTTTGAAGGACCACCCTACTACGCCTGGAACACACATATCTCCACCTGCTTGTCTCTATGGAAATAGTATTACTTTGTCTAGAAGTTTCCACAGCTACATTACAATTCAGATCTGTGGAGAGTCGCCCCTGTTCACAGAAGGAATTATTGTGTTTTTGAGCAATAAAAACACCTGTAATGAATAATTGCTTGGCGGAAATGTTTACTGTCATACCATGGAACATTCCAGGCAAAGAAATAAGATCTCCATGGAGACAAGCAGGTAGCAGATCCTCTAACAGAAAAGTTGCACAGTGCACCTTTAGGAATGAACAGTACAGTTGTTCAGTGACAAGGGAAAAATGCCTCAACACGTCTTCAATACGTTTCGCTTCATCCAACTGGCTCATTTTTCATTGGACTTTGTTTTAATTGGATTTTTGGACTTCACACTTCTAATCAAAGGTTTAGGCCCATGCTATTATGAACTTTTTTACTTGCAAAAAGTAGGTGAGTAGAGTTTAATTTATATGTAATTCCGTTTGGGTAATAAATGTTTGTTCCTTAAATTTGCATTTTATAACTTTTCTGATGCAGGCTTCGTCAAACGCTTTCCTCCGTGGAGATGTTATTGCTTCGTCTGGAATGTTTCACAGTATGGTATTAAACCTTTTTATCCTCAAACCAGACCAAGTTACAGGTCAGATCTGTGGAGAGGCGACCCCACTCACAGTCAGAATGCCTGTTTTTCAAGGCATTTCTGAGCTATAAAGCCACCTGTAATGGAATAAATGTAAAGTAGAGCTGTTTAATGTCACACTGTGGAACATTCCAGGCAGAGAAATGACGTGTCCATAGAAACAAGCAGTAGTGCACCTTTACAGAGGGGGTATTGAACTTTTATGGGGTATTAACTATTAACACAAAACATATTTAGATCACCATTTTACCTTTTATTGTTTTGAAAATGCTATATTTGCAAAAACAACAATGGAAAAACACACTTTATATGTTTCACTTTTGTTTTTTTGGTGCTTAGAGTCTCCCCTCCCTTTGCTCTCCACACTAAGTCACTCCCCCTTCAGAGCGCTATCACAAATCAGCGTGCAACCCGTGAATGAAACTACGGCAAATAGTATCAGGTTTGTGAAGTTGTCGTGGAGAGTTTGGTTACAATTTTACAGCTAATGGTAAAGGAGGTTTGAAAAGTGCCTGGGAGAGATCGCTAGATGACTCAAACATGCATGAACGACATATAAGACCTCTTCAGGGATGTTTTTGATCTTATAACGCGGTAGAAAGATCAAAAAATGGCATAATATTCCCTCTTTAAAGACCATTTTCCCCACGTATTTGTGCAAAATTTGCCTTTCCTCAGTACAGTTGCATTTCATTATTAAGTGTTTTATTTATTGTGACTAGATTCTCAAATAAAAAAACTGGGACATCTGGTTTGGGGTGGTTGGTAATAATAAAATTGTGAAATGAGTGCGGAATTAAGGAAAACTGTTCTGCACTCGGCACTAATGTGAGTCAGTCATATTTTCTTTGTGTTTTGGTCATTTTTAAGTAGCTTTTCTGTATTTTACCTAAGCAAATGACGATTTATGCCTCTCTTTACTGTCGGCAGGGATCAGATTGGTCAAAAATAGGAACACAAGGGACATTTAGATAAATCTGCTGAGACAGGTGACACAGGGCTCAAAACTGGGACTGTCCCAGGGAAATGGGGATGTCTAGTCACCTTAGTTTTATTGTCTTGGTCTTATACACTTATCACAGGAGGATAATTAGGATGCTCTGAATGCATAAGGTGAGTGAGAAGTAACTTTGGACATCCGCAAACCGATTCAAATGAAGCACACAGCAAAAAGTGGAGTATTAAAACTAGTGCTGTCAAACGATATAACTGCTATTAATATTTTGACCAAAATGTAGTTTCTTGCTGCTCGGTTTGTTGTTGGTACAAGTAGTGTCGTTGCTGCCACTGAATCAAACAACAACAAACATATTTTGCTTTAGGATTGTATTTTAAACTTGTGCTTTTGTGGAAAGAGAGTTCATCGCTGCAATATCTGCAAACGACCTTAGTTTATCTGAAGTCCTCTCTGGCAGAGAAATTTGCGGCTGAGCACCAGTCACAGTCTCATCTGTCGTCTTCACATCTGTGTATGGACAGACCTGATCACTGACCTAATAACCTGCGCCGCCTTACAGGTCACCATCTGCACTTTCCATAGAGGAGTGTCCAAAATAAATTGTGTGTTTAATCTGCGTTAAAAAACATTAATGTGATATTTTTTTGTGATTAATCGCATGCGTTGACAGCCCGAGTTAAAATTGGCTCTCACAGAATCAATTTTCACATTTTCTCAGGGTTTATATGAGTCCAATCTGTTCTAGAGTTAATTTAACATTTTTAGAAATGTTAATTAAGTAACACTGGACCAAAGTTCAGAAATCAAGAGTTATATTCAGGGGTGCACATAACTGGTACGCTGGTGCGCATGCGCAGCAAAAATAACGAATGCGTAATGCCACTTCAGTTACTGAGCGCCTTTGCGTTAGAGGTAAGATCTTAAGCCCGAGCCCGAGCCCGACCCGACCCGAATGTCAATCATTGCTTCGGGTCGGGTCGGGCCGGGCTTCTCTCTCGCTGACTTTTTTAAAATAAATAAACAGTTAAATTCGTGCGCAGAGCATGAGCCAGAGCCAGAGCGGCTCCTGTAACTGGAGCCGCAGAGCCAGCGCATGCTCTGCGCACGTGAACGACGCCCTCTTAATAATCTTACCCTCCGCAGGTCCGCATGAAATTTCGGGTTTGCTTCGGGCTCGGGCCTGCGAATCAAGTTAATTGGTCGGGCTCGGGTCGGGTCGGGTTTTAATACCCGCGGGTCGGGTCGGGCTGGATTTTTTAGGCCCGATCTTACCTCTAGTGCGTACCAAACTCCATCTCCTGGTACTCACCTGAGTAACTCACTGAAAAAGTTATGTGCACCCCTGGTTATATTCATGTTTTGAGAGTAAACAGATCACACTTTGTAGGGTTATCCTGATTTAGCTAAACAGTATACAGAGGTGTTTTATTTTTACACTTTATTTTAGTTAATTTCACATTTTGGGGAGTAAAAAAAACACATTCAGTGCATGTATAGCACTTTTTTTTCATTAAAACATTGTAAAAGATGAAATTATGTACAAAACTGGTTCAAACAGTTGTGGTGGGTGGGAGGAGCCAAATTAATCCCAATGGAAGTTGAATTAACTTAAACATATCACTTAAAATAACACTTTTTGTGTTAAGAACAACTTTTACCCTAAAATTTTAACCCTTCATTTTCTGCTGTGTAGCTTTAGTAGTTTGGGATATTTAATTTTCTTGGACTAAAGCAGAGCAAATATCTCAAACATGCACATCATTATTTCGGACTCGTCTCTCTGTCAAAATACTGTGTTTTTTCCACGCTCTGGTCAGTGCGGTTGAAGGATGTCGGTCATGTTGGTCCCATTAGCCCTGAATCCCGCTCTGATCATCCGTCCTGCTTAAGAGTCCGCAGAGAGAGGGCTCGCGGTCTGTTATTAGTGCTGTGCTTCTCCTCCCCGGACGGCTCGGCGGTGTCTTCAAAAGGGCTGCTATCTGCTCTTAGACTATAATTGGTTTGGTATGTTTGTTTTGCTCACTTTGAAGTCTGCTTTGAATGAATGGGAAAGGCAAATGGTTTGTGTAATGTCCTGCAATCTTTCATATCCTGCAACCTTCATTTATTGGAGTTTTTCTCTGTTCTTTGTTATTTTCTTTCCATTGAGGTGTAACGTTGCTGACCAGGTTTGGCTGGTATCTTGCTCCTTTACCATTCAGAAACAGAATTGCAGCATTATGTTTAGGACTGCAGCTATCAATTATTACAGTAATCAATTATTCTGTCGATTATTTTGTTTGAATACTCGAGTAATCGTTTGTTAATGTCGCGTCTACTTTGCACACGTTAAGTACACACCACGTACATTGACAGATACACGTGTTTTGGACATGAAAAACATAATTATTGCTAGGCTAAGGTTGACTCACCTCACGGTTTCTTTTCCACTTGATGTAATGTACGGGGCTTTCTGTTTAGATGTTGTAGCATCAGTGTTGAGAAGGTGACTTTTAAAATGTAATCCCCTACAGATTACAGATTACATACCCCAAAATGTAGTTTGTAATGTAATCCATTAAATTACTTAAAGTGAGTAACGTAATCTGAATACTTTGGATTACTTGATATTGTCATGATTTTTAAAACTACATGAATGTAACAACCAACTCCTGCAAATTCTTGTTTGGTTTTAAACCTGGATTAGACCTGGTTTTAGATCTGGTTTACACCTGGTTTTAGTCCTGGTTTAGAGGCACACAGGAGGAACCGCGGTCCCTGCAGAGTACACGACAAGACACGATCCACACGATCCGTACTGGAGGAGATGAGGTGTGCGCTCTTATTATACATCCATAGAACTATAATAAAATCTGGAAGATGAATCCAAGATGGCGCCCTGTTGTTTTCAATGGCCTGTGCTCATTGGCGCATGACCGCAAAAAAGATTTTCATTTCCGCATTTACTTCCTTGCCCAAGACTGTTGGGCTGTGACGTCAGAAACGCCATTCTGACCAATCAGAGCGCGAGCTGCTAGAGCGGAGCTAGCGCGGGCTTAGAGCGGGGCTAGGCTAACTTTTACAAAAGTTACAAATAAATTTTAGGCGCTTTCACGATTAAATTTTTTTTTAAGTTTGTATTGTAAAAATACAGAAGAATCCCTACAAAATCCGACCTTTATGAAAGCTGTTGATGCCCTGTCAGCCGAACACGGGCAGTTTGATTTCTCAAAAAATACATTGTGCTTCTATGGGAGAATTTTTCTTGGGCTGCAATATCTCGCTCGGCCACACATCAATCTGCGGTCATAGATAGAGGACTCGTGCCTTATCCAGCTCTTATTATCCATCCTGTTTTGTGTACAGTGAAGTGCAGTGGTTGTGCAGGAACTTTACCTGTACCGCATAAGGATCCGGCCGGCCATCGCCAAGCGTATGAAAATAAAACGAAGCATCGAGGCAAAAAATAATAATCAATGCATTTTTCTAATCGATTTAATTGATTTACTCGATGAATCGTTTCAGCCCTAATTATGTTTGAAGATGAGGCACAATTCTGATTAAACCAAACTTTACCAGCATGTATCTCCCTCCATTTAATGATCTGGGACATGCCAAGACAAGAAAAGTGCAGAAGAGGCAGATTCAGAACAAAAAGCAAAAGGCGACAGTCCAGGACATGTGATATTTCCCACTGCAGCATGTTGTATCTGACAGACACTCTCAGCACTCGGAGAAGTTACCGTCTCCTCCGTGAAAGTCTGACTTCGCCCTCAAGCGGGAACTTTCTCCTCTTTAGCGTGTCCCCTCTCGACTCTCAGCGTTCAATAAAACATGTCCATCGCAAACTTTTGGGCTCAACATCACACACGAAGCGTCAGTCAGGTTTTTTTCTTCTTCCTCGCTGCATGTGGATGGAAATCTCCGAGTGTAATGACGTTGGAAGAGGAGAGAGAGCGGAGGGGAGAAAGTCGGCACTGTGCCCTGTGTCTGAAGTGACTGTGGTGGTTCTCTGGCCTGATACAGGGCCGTAGCTCCGGCGTCCCTCCCCTGTCATTCTCCTGAAGACAAAATTCTCCTAATATTATATTAGGTCCTTATGCGGCGCAGATTTTTTAAAATGCTGGTAATGAAACTGATACCGTTGCTACTTTTTCATACCTTGGTATACCGTTTTACCATATTACCGCCCAACCCTATTGCCGACCATAGACTGTATATATAAATGGACATAGCTAACCTGATTGCCGCTGCATTGCAAAGAGCATCGACTCCATCAGCTCTCCTCTTTCTGTCACTGCTGCTGTCAGGCTCTTCGTTTTGTTCTTCATACAAGTACTAACATACTGTATTTCCTGGGCTATAAGCTGCACTGGACTATAAGTCACATTTTTGTTGGGACATTTATTTGATCAAATCAGACCAGGAACAGACAATTCATCTTCAAAGTCAAGTTACAGTAATAACACTAGAACAGAGAAGAACAGGCTGAACATGTGTCTGGTGTGTTCACGTCACATATGAACAGTTATTCACAAAACTAGAGCAGAAACAACAGAACAAGTTTACCAAACTCTCCATCTCACTCTGAATCACTAAATCCACTGAATTCTTCATCCTCTGTGTCACTTCTGAGCAACTCCACCAACTCCAGCTAAATCCAGCTTTTAGCTGCGATGAGCTTTTATGTTTTCTTCATTATAGTTTAAGTTTCCTCCACTTTTCTCCATCAAACACAAGTTTCTCGCTCACTCCAAACTTTCTTTCTGCTGCTCGATTGATCCTCTCTACCACCGCTCTATATACGTTTCTGCTCAGTATACACACTGAGTAATAATATTTTTGCACATTTCTTTACATTTTACAGAAACTAAACTTAAAGGCTCATTTGCATATGGTATAAGCGCTGAAAAAACAGCTGGTGCTGATGCAGTGAACTTCTGTCGACTAAAGGACAAGATTCACTCGATTATTCACTGGACAAAAAAAAAGTCTCCACCTGGATTTAACTGAGCAAACAGGTCTGAGGTGCTGCAGTTGGTGAAGTGACAGTGGTGCAGGAGGAAGAGCATGAAGCGCAGCAGATACTGCCACACAAATCCTAGAGCGCCCACTTGTGGCCTCAGTGTGAAAATAACCAATATGAAATTATATCTTGTTGGTCAAAACGTGTTGGTGGCCCTCGATGTAATAACCTACTTTTAATATATTTAGTTGGTGCCTCGGGTTTGTACCTTGTTCATATTTACATTTACGTTTAGATTAAATGAAATCTTTCATATATAAGTCACACCTGAGTATAAGTCGCAGGAACCACCCAAACCATGAAAAAAAGTGTGGAAAAATATGGTACTACTACTTACAGGATCCTAGGGTTGTTATTTCACTATTTCGTCCACAAATCAAGATATGAACATTTATAACAGACTAAGGAGGTGCCTTCGTTCCCTGAGGTCACTCCCGTTGGCGTTGGCAACAGGTTTAATTGACAGCTTTTCTAAGAACCCGCTTTCTGTTGAACCAGCAGTTTGGCCGAGAAGCGCCGTAATCTTCAACAGTCTCAAGGGCTGTTACCTTCAGCAGTGTGTGCGTGTTCAGATAGGTGTTATAATACTGAAGCATTTATTCTATTCTCAGAATCATGTTAATTCGAATGGTTAATACTTGATTAGTGCCATAAATAGAAAATGATGCTAGAGCTTTTCTGTGCAGCACTTATCCTAAGAGGCTGTGTGCTGGAACTTACAGTAATGTACAAAAGCTCTAGGCAGGTGTGGAAAAAAATGGTGTAAACTAAAAATGAGTTCAAAAATGGAAGTGTCATCGTTTATTTTCATCAATCAACAAAATGCAGTGAATGAACAAAAGAGAAATCTGAATCAAGTCAATATTTGGTGTGAGCTTTGCCTTCAGAAGATCATCAGTTCTTCTAGGTTTACTTGCAGACAGTTTGTGAAGGAACTGGGCTGGTCGCTGTTCCAAACATGTAGAAGAACTAAGCCCAGATCTTGTGTGGATGGAGCTTCCTCACATCCTTCTGTCTCTTCATGGAATCAGACACACTCCATGATGTTGAGGTCAGGGCTCTGTGGGTCAGACCATCACCAACACAACTTCTGCTTCTTCTTTACGCTCAAGAGAGTTCTGAAGGACTTTGGCTTTTTCTTTTGTTCGCTCACTTTGCATTTTGTAAATGGATAAAAACAAACATTATTTATATTTTTGAAATCATTCTTTGTTTACAGCATTTTTTCACACCTGCTTTAAACTTTTGCACAGTACTGTACATATATATTGGTTTTTCAGCTGTGGTATTTTGTGACAAATATGAATGCAGTAGTAGTCTTATAGTCTATGTGTTGAAATAGGCTAATCATCCTAATAAAGCTCAACATTTATCATACAGATTATTACTTATTTGTGCACAATAAAGCCTCTATCCTGTACACTAAGGTCTGTGTCAAAGCTGTGATCTAGGAGAGCACTGTGATCGATTAGTTTTCTGTTTACACTTTAAGTGCGACAAAGTCAGTGAGAAATAATGCCACACCAGGCTCCACTTGCAGACCCATACACCCCAGAAAACAGACCACTATGATTGTGGAGATCTACAGAGGA
Source organism: Odontamblyopus lacepedii (assembly GCA_034769755.1). Taxonomy (NCBI): domain Eukaryota; kingdom Metazoa; phylum Chordata; class Actinopteri; order Gobiiformes; family Gobiidae; genus Odontamblyopus; species Odontamblyopus lacepedii. The sequence continues at coordinate 7,187,510 of CM068360.1, forward strand.
ATCTGCAGGTCAGTCACTTATTTGGCATTTTCACCCCTGGAGGCTCAGCCTCTGTAATTGTCTGGAGCCACATATAAGGCCGGAGCCTCAGCTTTCATGCCTTATCTGTGCCCACACAGCGTTCCCTACACTGGGCCCCCAACCTCTGGAATTATCCCACTGGGAGCTCGCAGACAGATCTGGAACATCTCTGCCTACAAAGAGCAGCCTCTGTCTGGCTGAGATGAAATCCCCCATCCCATCACGTCAAGTTTACATAGAATTCTTTTAGCGTTTTGCAAACTGTTTTCTTTTTCACCACATCTGACAAACAACCCAATACTTGTGGTATTATATAAACTCTTACTATGGTAACTATTTCTAGCTATAGTATTTTCTTTCCATTGGTTTCAGGAGGGGAGTTTACAGGGGGACAATAGGGTCTGTTGTCCCGAGCCCCAGGGTTTTAGGGGCCCAGAACTCCACCCTCCTCTTCTGCATTTACATTAGAGGGGGACCCGTGTGAGGCTTTTTTCCCTGGTCCCCCAAAGTCTGTTGACGGGCTTGGTTTCACATTGATGTCAAATTGAGACCAGTGCCACACAGTGAGTAGTTAGTGCAAAATATTCCAGCTTTTGAAAAGTCCTCATAATGGTGCCTATAACAGGACAGTGAAACCCGTGGAAAGACATGCTGTTGTATTTTCGTATGGTACATACAGTATGTTTAAATCTGGGTTTTAGTATTCCACCACATCACCCAGTATAATCCAGCTGTCACATGGCAGTGCACATATGTATTCAGGCCGGTCCAGAGGTTAACATATTCACCAGATCTGTCCCTGAGCATGAAAAAATAATTCAATCCATTTTCAGAAACATTCAAAAGAGAAAGCCACTAAACCCTGACCATATTTTCACTGTAAAGCCTTTATTTTGCTGTTAGTCCCACAATTTACAGACAAGATGGTGACATTTTTACATTTTTCTCCTCAATGGCTATAATTTAAAGGTCCTTTATGACACAAAATTGACTCTTGTGAGCTTTAAGCCATGTTCTAATCTTATTACCTCCAGGGGGGTATTCCATCAAAGCAGCTAAACAAGTCCAGGTTTATCCTGAAATCCTGAGCTGAAACAAGCTCCATCTCCAGTTTAAGCCTCAACTTGTTCCATGATAGAAATAAGCCTGAGTCTGGCCAAAGTTAATTCAGGTCTGAAGTTTAAGATGTGCTTTGTGTGCGCTTACTGTGACTCTGGGAAGGCCAGATCAACGGAGCAACGACATCACAGAAAATGGGTCAAAAATGCGATGTTTTTTATGATCTGACTAAATAAGAGAGGAGCCACAGTGCGCACCAGCAGAGTTTGATTTGGGCCATAGAACTTTTCCGGTCATTCTGACACCCGGGGAATGAAGTTGCCTAACCCCTTCCCGATGTGACCCTAACAAGAAATGATACAATCCGGGCCAAGGTGTTTGACAGGGAGTGAGAGATGAGGGAATGAAGAGAGACAGATGTGATGAAAAAGGGAACAGACAGAACCCACTGTCATCCTCAGAGTTCAAACCAGCCTCTGGCTGAGTGTAAAAGATGCACTGCCCCTCACAACAGCCATACGTGAAGATCATCTGAACACACACGTAGAAATGTATGGACTGTAAAAGTCTCAAGCAACACGTGACTATAAAAGTGACTTTTTAAACTGTCACACTCAGGTGTTCTGACACAGATGCGTGATGCACGGGCTGAAACTTTTGACTAAACTGTTTCTTTAGACATTCTTGGAGATAGAGCTCAAATAATTTTGACAGTTTCCCTGGTCCTGACCAGGTTTGTATCTGGATTCTTGTTACTGCGGCAGCTCAGCACCACCTCTGGTTAGTCACTTTGGTTGAAATGAACTAAGGCTTTAACAAGCCTGGATTGCCCAAATAAGCCAGGCTTTCACTTTAACTCGCTTCATGGAATACCCCCCAGGTCTATTTGTGATGAGAAAACAAGAAAATCACAATATCTTTTATGTGTTTTAAATGGGTCGTTAGCATGCTAGTTGTCGGGTTACTCTGGCCTCCAAAAGTTGTGAATAGCCCTTGATAATCTCATTGTGGTTAATAATTAGAATGCTCTGAATACATAAGGTAAATGAGGAAAAACTTTTGTTCTAAATTTTTCACATTTTTAAAACAGTAAAAATCTGGAACAGTGCTGTTAAAGGTGCACTATGTAACTTTTCTCTGTGGACCTATCACTTTTCCTGCAGTGTTCCACATAGATTACCACCTCAGGAGTTAAAGACGTACGCAATGACATTCTCAAAAAGGTGGGAGTTTGATTAACAACAAGTCTCAGCGTCTCACCGATCAATGCCTACTTGATTGTGCCCAAAAGATCATTAGAAATCGCTTCACATCTCCACACGGTGTTTTAGTGTGTGGAAAAAACAGAGAAAGGGACAATAATGTCTGTAAAATGAACACTGTGCTCCCTGTACCTGTAGTAATCATGTGTAATACTGTAACATGGGAATCTTTACTGGTACAATCACCAAGACAGCTGCTCTTTATGGATTTAATCTCTCCTTATGCAACAGTGGGGATAACCACATAGACGCCTATATATAGTGTCATGCACAGTAGTCATTTTACCTGCGGTTTATTTTTGTTCATATGTTGCTCGATAGCCGCGGGGTCTTAAAAGTCTTAAAAAGGTTTTTCATTTCAATTCCATGTTCCAAAATTAAAGGGGAACTCTGGCACGTTTGAAGCTAAAGTCCACTGCTAGAGTTAGTCGAATACTGTTAGAGCCCAATGTGAAAGCCCAAAGACTCGATTGCCGTTTCTAATCCCATTTATTTACAAGTGAATTATATCTTTAGAAAAACGCTAAAAAATACATTCATGAACCATTTTCTTTCAACAACTTTCAGTTTCTCTTCTTCTTCATCGTCAGTAGTCGATCCTCACTTGTTGCTTCTGGCGGCTCGAGCCTCTCGCCGCTGCTGGAGTCGACAATCGAGTCTTTTGGGCTTTGGCCTGTGCAGTGGGAAATCAACAAAGGTAAGGATATGGCTGCTTATGAAGTTGTTTTCTAATGTTTCCAGACACTAATGAGTGAACCAGGCAGAGTGTTTTGTTTGTTAGACTCGTGGCTGTTGTAAGATGGGTTAAAGTGGTGTTAAGCTTCTTCAGTGTGAAGCAAATTGGCGTTTTACGTGGAAGTTAAGAACTTGCCCCCATCACTACGCAAGTTTGTTGCCTTGACAGACTCACTGCCACAGTGAGATCTCCGCTGAGGAAACACTGATCTGTGTCGTTTTTTGGCTTCTGACAGAATTCCACCACCTCTAGACACGGACTTTAGTTTGAAACATGACAGAGTTCAACTTTAAACAATTATCCAGGTGGGAGATAATCATAGAGTTAAAGAACATCTTGGCTGCTTTAGGTCTAGGTTATTTCTCATTTGTCGAATGTTGGATGATACATTTAATAACTTGTGCTACTTTTTGATAATGTGGGGTCCAGTATTACTCCAAGAAATTTAAATTCCGTAACCACATCAGTTCTATACCATTCAGAAATATGTTTGATCGAGGTGCCTCTGGATGGTGTTTTGAGAAGTACATACAAACTGTTTTCTTGGTGTTAAGCAAAAGGCAGGAGTTGGTGCATTTGTGCACAGAGGACAATGTATTAGTATTTTTGTTATTTAAAGCAGTGAGTAATGGTCATTATTAGAAATGGATCTGGTGTTTTTTGCCCACATAATGGTTGCGATGTTGGTCTTAATTTTCATTTATGTGGTCTTAAAAAGGTATTGAAAAAGTTTGGGGGTAGTGAAACCTGGGGATACCCTCTGTAGCCACAGTACGAGCTATTTGTTGTGCAGAATTTTGTAGCCTTGTAGCTGTATTTTGCTGCTACAGTTTTTGTATACATTTTTTGTTGTTGTTTGAGTAGAGGGCTGAGGGGCATAGACTGGTGCTCAGTACAGAGAAAACTGTGCATTTATAACAGGTTAGAATGTGCCACAACACCTTTATTCATGCTTAGACCCTCAAAAGACACTGTGAATATTTAATGCATTTGCTTCATCAAGATAGATTTTTTAAAATGTGAAGTTAAAAAGTACTGCTTAAGGTAATGTGGCCCAATTCAGATGGAAGCCTGAACACTTTTTTGTGCGCAAATTTTTGCCCTTTTAGAAACAGCTTCCTCGTTCCTTTTCTTTCGCACTAATCCTCTTTCCCCGTGATGGAGATGAAGTGAAGAGTGAGGAGCGTCTTATCTGCTCCTTCAGAGTCTACACCGGAGCTGCGTGAACAGGTGTGAGCAGAAGAGAACAGGCAGACCTGAGCGACAGATTTAGCTCCATGGTTATTCAGACACACACACTCTGTTATTACTGCCTCACACACAAGCAAATAGACTCGTACTAGCACCGGAAACACTGCTGTGAGATCACTGAGTTTGTCTCATATTATTTTGTAGCTGCTTTATGAACAAGTGATAAAGGGACCTAGTGGTACCTGTGATCAAGTGGTATTGTGATACTGTATCATCAAAGGTCTCACAATAATATCGTGGAACATCACAATATATCGAATCACAAGTCTCTTTGCTTAAATGAATAGTTCTGATGCAGAAATAGCTAAAAAAAAAACAGAGGGAACTACATAGACCATGATGCTTTGCTCCATTTCAGTGCAGACGACGTGAAGAAATAACTGTTCTAAGCACTTTGAAATCTTCATTCTTTGGATTAAGTCTTGTGAAGCAAAAAGGAGCAGATTCACAGTTTTGTGCCTCCACAAAATATTGTAATAAATCTGGTACGGTGAGATGTTTATGGTGAAAATATGGTACAGAGAGATTTGGATTTTGTTCCATCCCTAATGACAATAAATGTTGTGCCAAATGACTGGTCAAAGCATTTTAGAATGTCAGTCTTGTTATTATGTAGAATATCGTAATATCGTGAGCCTCCCACCATATTGTGTAAATAAATATCGTACTGTGAGGTTCATACTGTGACGATATTGTATCGTGAGACTTGAATATCGTTACACCCCTAGTACTTGGTTTGGTGGTTTAGTACCTGTAATACACTGCAAAAAAAAACTAAATCTAGTCAAGATTTAAAAAAAGAAAGTTTTACCATGATTTGAGTAAAGTGGAATAAGACTTTTTGTACTTAAAATATGAAAATATATCTTGCTACACTTAAAATAAGAAAAACAACTTTTGCACTTAAAATAAGAAATAAAATCAAATGTTGCTTGAATTAAGAAAAAAACACTTATTCCACTGGCAGATCATTTGACTTGTCAAGATGAATCTGCTCAAATAAAGTAAAATGTTCTTAATTTAAGTCATTTTAACTTACCTAGATATCTTTTTTTCTGTGGAAATATCATAGTTTGACATCAGTTTATGTGGCAGTTTGTGAGAACAGAAAAATAAAAGTTGAGAAACACAGGGAGTAGTGGTGAGTTCGAAAACGGAATACAGTGTCAATTATTTCACATTGATCTACGTACACTGCTTAGAGTACAGACAATTCCACACTGGTGTTTACTGTCACTATTTTCACACTGATATAACGCTATGGAATTAAACATGTGATCCACAAATGTTTTCTTTGTTTTAATAATTCAAATGTTTATTTGTTTTTTCACAAATTTTTTTTTTTTTTTTTTTTCACATTCTCTCACTGGCTCCACAAATCTAATCTAATGGCTTAACGTCCTTTCACCTGACAACAATCACGTCTTTGGGGTTGAATAATGGCACCACTTTCTGAAGCTATGGTGAAAAAAGGAGACCTATTCCGAGCTTTTAACCATGTCACAGTTGTTTCCACTCACCATTTACACTGCTGAAGTTGTATTTGGAGTGATTTGTGCATATTTAAACAATCTTAAATCACTTTTTCTCAAATATTGCCAATCAACCCCTGTTTTCCCCATCCTGGGTATACGCTCACTGATCTATTCTTCTTCCCTCCCCTATTTTATTTCCTTTATCAGTAGTACACGTATGGTTCAGCAGCATCACTTAGGAATTTTGGTACAAATGAAAAATAAATAAAATAAATAAATAAAAATAGCGCAACATCAGCTCCCCCGGGGCGCCGCAGTTTTCTAACCCCGAAATCAGCAGACTTGTTTCTTTCATGAAGTCATTTTAGATGAAAATGTGCAAATTCTAACACAGTGATCCACAGGTGCCAGAGATTCTAATGATATTCTTCTTTAATGTCTTGTAAATCCCTGATGGTTCTGGTCTGGGTCTCTCAGAATGATGTGTTTGTGTTTAGTGCTGAAGTAGCTCCATAATTAGAGTAGGCACAAGAGTGAATTCATTACGGGCCATTGACTGTGTTCCTGAGAATGTGAGAGATGGCCTGATGAATGAGGATCATAATTTAACTGTAATTAATAGAGTCTGTACAACATCGGGACAGAGGACACTCCAACACAAGTGAACTGTCAGCTTAAAAACAAACCAGAGCCCGTACACAGCTATTTGCATAGGAACATTTCGCTATTTAAAACACAGTATACGACTATACTCTTTTAAGATGTGTGTCTGGTTGCTGGTATCTGCCTTATTCTGTCTACTTTTGTCTTTAAATGCTCCTAAATTGTGCTTTTTGTGCTGGCACTTCCAGTTAAACTGGGATTCCATTCATGTCAATGGAGAATTTGGGAAACGTTTTGCATGTTTGTATAGAGGATTATCCAAGGAAAGAGAAATACAGCGGCTGTTTGTCCTTTTTCAAATTTGCATGTGTGACACCTCCTCCCTCCTCCACAGCTGCTTAAGTAGAAACGCCTCCTCCTTACGCTAGAAATCATGATTGTTTTGCTCAGAATTGCTGAACGATTTGCTGTTGAAGTTTCCTGTCCAGACGTAATTTAATGACCAACACGTCAGTCTTTATATCCTTTGTCTGCTTCAGTGCATGCCATTGCTGAAAGGATTCTCAGTCGCTCCTTTTTCCCCTTCTCTTCTTCTTTCAGCAACCTAAAAAACAGACTTTCTTTTGCCGCTAACAAATAGTGGATTCACATTTTATGCTAACTGCGAAGAAGCTACAGTTCAAAAAAGCCATTAAGAACTGCTGTGTTGGTCGAGTAAACAGCCTCTTGCATATCTGGAAGGCACACGTAAACCACATCATCATAATTACAAGACTGCTCCATCTCTATAATGTTATTTTGAACTTTCATTGACAATTTGAAACAAAAATATCCTCTATACAACCTTTAAATATGACATAAAGTTGGTTCATTTGTGTAAAATGTTCAATTTTTATGTGCACGAACAAGTTCACGTAAGGTATGGTAACTTTATTTCTATAGCGCTTTTCACAGACACATGTCCCCAAAGATGCTTTACAGAACATTATTAACAGAACATTCTTCATGCACTCCAGACCCGGTGGTGTAAACTACTGTTGTAGCCACAGCTGCCCTGGGACAGACTGATGGAAGCGAGGTGCTATTGGTCCCTCTGACCACCACCATCACTCAAACACACCACTTTCACACCTACTGTGCATGCTTTTTGGGTTGACACTGAACCGGTTCGTGGAGTGCATTAAAATATCTTTATAGTCCATATTGAACTTATTTGCCCCATACAAAATAATACAACCTGAATCATGATGGCGGCGTCCATGGCAACGTACAGAATAAGGTAAATAACTCCCTGAGTTCAGATGGGCGTGATTGACAGGTGTATTAGCCAATCATGGCCATGGATGGTTCGTCCATTTCAAATCAAATATGGCAGCTTAAGAGGAAAAAAGAAAAGAAAAAATATCACAGTGGACTGAAAAACAAAGCAGATTTCAGTGGTAGGTGAGCTGGTGACCAGCTCCTTCATTTCACATGTGTCACTGAAATAAACAAATGAGATTGGACGGTCATGTTTGGTTCTGGCTCCAGGCGCGATGGAGGCCGTGGTGACCAGACTGATATCAGTCTGTAGAAGTAATATGGAGAGATTTCATTCTGGACTCACAGTTTGGAACCCTCTTTTGGATCAGTAACTTTGGTGATCTAGGAGTGTGTCTGGAGGATGTCGACTCTGGGGTTAAGATACATTTTTTTGTCCCTGATGGGAAATTTATCCTCTGCATTTGACCCATCCTTCAATGCTGCTGGAGCAACCTGTCAGGAGGTGTGGGACCCATTTCCAGATCTTGAGCTAGTCTTGGTCAGGACTACTTTTAGCACTAGTGATGTTCAGATGAAGCCCCGTGAAGCAACAACCCTTTCAGCCAACTGTGCCGGTACATGTACCGATGCTTCATATTGATTCATTTACTCCATGACGCCATCTGGAGGTCAACATGTACAATTATCTAATTTCCATTACAGCACCATCACGTAGATCAAAACATGTGATAGGACCATCATGAAATGCAGTTTTAGAAATAGGAATGCTTGAGTAACTTTGTAGTAGTGTTTGTAAATAAATGAGAATAAAACATTGATATGTTTAATTGTTTTTTATTCAAAAAAAGAAGTTAAGCTACAGGTAAACATTGTGTAATTAATAAGATTTTATTTATATATTTCTGATAGGACAAACCTTATTGGCAGTTATGAGGTCAAAGTACTCCCAAACCAGGGAGTACTTTCTTTTTTTTTGGTGCTGGTTCCATATTTGATTTGGAAAGACAACACAAGATGTTCGGGGGACTCCATTGCCGTTTGCTGAGGCCTTTATGCTTCAAATGACACACAGCATTCCCCAAACCAGTGAACCACTTCCTGAATCAGTCAGTCACGTGGTGCGGTGCTCAGGATGGTTCAAGCATCATCACTGACATCACCAAACCACGCTTCGAAGCACACTTTGCTTTGTAGCTGCACTGATTACTCGACTCACGCTTCGAAGCCTCGGTTTATTTTGCCAGTCACTATTTAGCGCCTAGAGGAAACCCACCCAGACGCAGGGAGACGTTTTGAAACATTCTCCATGGAGATCGATAAGTTGAATGCCAATCATATGGAAGGTTACAGCCAAAGGAAGATGGCCCTCCTCTCACAAGGATGCTTGTATGTTTTTTCAGTGCAATAAAGTCATTAAAAAAGCACAACACAGTCCTTTCTAACTCATGTTATATGTATTTGAAGTAGTGTGCGCTCGATTAAATATGCACTTTCCTTTTGCATCAATAACTGTGCTATCAATACACCTTTTATACCTCAACCAGTGTCCTAGAATAGAGTATAACAAAGCATTGTGGTGATTCATGCCGTCTGAATCACATATTACATCAGCTGTAATATAACACTCACACAAGTCTCTGAAGTGTCGGTGCTGCGCGGAACTCGACAATTCTCCTTAGAAAACTCTTCAGTATGGGTTCATTCATATTGTTTGACTGCAAAATAGGGTCATAGTTTAATCATTTCTGTGTTGAGTTCTCTGCATAGACCATATATATGAACGGACAAGTGCTCCAAGGGGCTCTTCCGGCTCCTTCTGACCCGGACTCTAATCATCTTCATTCCTTCTTCATTCGTTAGGCATTTTGTTGGCGGATATAACTGTATTGGCTGATTTGTCATCAAGGAGTGCATCTAACCACTTTAACTTGTTGGACAGCTTTTTTGGGTTGTTGTACTTTTTACTTTGTTTTATTAGTCTTAAAATATAGTGCTATAGGTTCGTTTACAGTTTGTCATGGCTTGTTTGGGATAACAACTTGTTATGCAGTAGAGAAAATGTGGGATTATGATTGCATTTAGATCGGCACCTGAGGCTTCAGTGAGGACTTTCTGATGTATCTGAAATTGGACATGTTGAATTTTATAGTGTTTGTTAACTTTTTAATGTGCTTTTTCAAACATACATTTGCTTCCAGAATTATTCCTAGATCAACATTATTAATCTTATGTCCTTCTATCAGAATTTCAGGATTGTTTTGAGGTTTGTGACGATTTGAAAAACAAAAAAACATAGAAACAGTTTTGTCGATGAGAGACATGAGTGTTAAAGCCAAGCAGAAACCTTAGTCATTTTTTGAGTAACTTTGTTAACAGTTTTACCATGAGTATATACCACAGTATCATACATGATTATTTTAACATTACACACATTGATGTATTAGTTAACCCTTGTAAGGTGTTCGAACGAGAAGGTATGGTCTAATGGACTGTCCAACCAATGGTCCACTTTTTCAGACTAATGGGATCTCTACTCAGGGGTCTGTTTTCACATTATTGGGCTGTTGAACCAATGGGCTACTGGACCGATGTGTGGACCCTGCAGAAGAGGCGTGTCTATCTATAGGAATAGATATGAGTAGTTTACATTTCTGCTGAAACTTAAATAAATAGTTTATTATAGTGTTGTGAGAGCTTCTTTCATTTGTACATTCTTCCAAATGGGATGAATTTAATTTAACTTTACCTCCTGAGAATAATAATAAAAAAAAAAAAGATTTAAATGTGGTGATGTAAAAGCCCTAATGTGCAGTAGGTCCACCAGACCCAGCAGGACTTTCTCTCGAACAAAAAAACAAAGATCTTATAAGAGTTAAATAATCTGCATGGACATGTAGTAGTATAACAGCCCAATGTAACTATCACATCTGTGTTCAGATGAAAAAACAAAAACCACCAAACTACTGCGGTCCGTGCAGATCAGTGACGACCGCGCAGAACATTTAACAACCTCAATCATCATTGGTTCTTGTGGTTCTTGTGGTTGCTATGAAACTCGCTGATTTCCAAATATCGAGCCAGGATCCAAATTCGCTCCTGTAACCGTTAGCAACGGGAGCTTCACTTGAGTGGAGATGAACTCTATGGGAGACAGTCAGTCTACTTTACACAGTGTGTGAGTTCTCTGCAGAGGTAGTACTCAGGTACATTTAGTTTTGGAACTTTTTAAAGAGATTGGACTTTTCAGAGTACTTTACAAGCCCCATACTTTTGCTCCTACTTTAGTAAGATTTAGGTAACACTACTCTTTCTTGAGTGAAAATGTTGGTTACTCTTCCACCGTGAGCAAGTGACGAAAGTTTTATGTTGACAATATGAAATGATTCGAGCAACTCATAGAACAAATTATAAATCAGACTGTGTCAACAGTTACTCGATAAGTTACTCTGACTTAATTCCTTCGTAAATGAAATAAAATAATAATTAAAATAATATTATTTTGAAGTAAAAGTCACTCTTACTTGAGTAAAGTTTTGGCTACTTTGCCTCTTTTCAAGTAGAGGGTGTCAAACATAACTGTCTCTATAGCTATTTGTTCATATTTGGTGTTGCTATTGCTCAAATTTACTTTGAAAAACAGGCATGCTTACTGTGAACAGGCTTGCCGCTCCACAGATCTTAATGAAAGAAACATGTCTGCTGACTTCACATCACACTAGCAATTAGCATATTAACATTTTTTTAAAATCAAAATGACTACGCAACGCTGCCGAATCCCACGTGTATCACCAGTTATGAAAATATGTCAGTACAGAGCTGTGGGCGTGTGGCGTTGCGGTGGAAACGCAGGTTGGTCGGCAAAATGGCATCTTGAAAATAAGTTCTCAAAGATTATTCAAACATGCATGAATACAACTTCGGGTGAGTACATGAGAGGAAACAACTATAAAATGGTCACAATCTCTGAAAAGTCGATTTTCCTCACAGGTCTGCTCTAACAGTTTCACTTTGTAGAGAGAGATAGCTGTTGAACAAAGAGTAAATGTGTTTCCAAAGTCTCCCACAATTCTCCTCACAACTGAAGCCTTAACACCTGTTTACTCTCCTGTCAGCTGTGAAGTGTCCAAAAGAGCGTGTCCCTAATTGGAATCTGGACGAGAATTCTACCTGACTGGACTGGAGTAGCCCACCGTTGAGCTGAAATGACCTGGAGGACACGTCTCATTGTGGCGAACTGCTTCAATGATCACCTCGTGTAATGGCGCGGCTGTGTGGGCGAGATAGCACCAGACTTAATTAAAGGAGTATTGTGAGCGCGAGCTTGTGGGGCTAACCGTCAAATTAGACATGGCCAATACAACCCCGAACTTGTAAGGTGTTAGAAAAATACAGGTTTGTTATGATGAGGTTTTCTTTGTGGAATTATAAAACTTTAAAAATAGGAAAATAATGTTGCTCTGCCTGGAATGTTCTACAGTATGACGTTAAACAGCTCTACTTTACATTTATTCCATTACAGGTGGTTTTAGAGCTCAAAAATACTCATAAAAACATTCATTCTGACTGTGAGTGGGGTCGCTTCTCCACAGATCTGACCTGTAACTTGGTCTAGTTTGGTTTCCATGAAGATAGAAAGGTTTAATGCCACACTGTGAAACATTCCAGACAAAGCGATAACATTTCCATGGAGAAACCTTGCCCCCGTTTTACTTAAAGTAATAAAAGCACTTTATCCACTTTAGAAGTCCCACATTCTCCCACAGCAGTAGCTCATCGTAAATTTGTTTCCAATTAACTCAAGCCCTCTTAAGACCTAGCCTCTTTTGACCTTAGAAAGAAAATAATTAAGTCAAAATAAATTAGTGGTGTTAGCCTTTTTATGTAGTTAATGAAGTGTAAAGGTCCTGTTCCCCTTTTTTCATGTATTTGAACAAATTGTGCCTTCCCCAGTACAGATATATCATATGCTTGGACCAAAACGTTTAAAACGAAAGGTAAAGTGAAGGGTCCAGTACCAACTTGTCTTCACGGAAATGTTACTGCTTTGTCTAGAATGTTGCAGAGTACTGGTGGTTTTCAGGTTCTAAAATGTGATGTCTCTAAGTTTAAAGCAGTTTCCCTCACACTTCAACAGAATAATTTAAAAAGACATAACAAATAAACAATACAGTAACAGTGGTGCATTCTGATTCAGCAAATGACTTGATCTTTTCAGCACTCCCACACATTTAGCAACTTTTGTTCGCAAATAACCTAAATGAAGTTTCCATGACATTTTCTCATCTATTATAACTCCCAAAAATTTTGTGCAGCTCTGTCAATACATGTGCTAGCAATGTTTTTTTTTTTTTTTTTTATCCATTTCCACAGTTACTTGAGCCAAAAGCTGCTTCAAATGGTCTCCTACACATATAATATTAGTATCATCAGCAAAAAATACAAATTTCATTATCATGGATATTTTACATGTCATTAATGTACATTATGAATAAGGTAGGCCCCAATAATGATCTCTTAAGTTGAAGTTTAACATGAACCATCTCTAACACGATATACACACAGAACAGACTCACCATCAGCAGAACATCCTCTGTCACAGAGAGAACACTCACCCGACAGAAGCTGAACATATCAGCGGCTGTTTTTTTTTTTTTTAAGGCAAATTAGCAATTTGGTTTTAAGTTTTATTTTTTCTGTAAGACGTAAACAAATGTGTGCAAATCTGCATTAAACACATTATAATGTCAAACGGGCTGGTGTGGCTCTATCGTAGTTATGGTTTAAATGTTGTAAAGTTGAGTTTATTTATGCAGAATATTTTAATTAATAATCTGATGTAGTGTTGAACTTGGAAATGAGTATCTGGAAATCTCCAAACTCCGCCACGCTATTATTTTATTGGCTGTGTGTGAACACATAAATGACCGATCAGAGTGAAGATGTTGGACAACGCTGCTGAACTGCCAAATGAAGTTCTGCTTAGCTGAGGTATCGAGAACAAGCTGCAAGAACTGCCAAACAGAAGCTGGCCAGACAAAATGACGTCATTTTGTTCGGCCAGCCATGGGTGCAAGAACACTTAAGACATGACTAAACCCGGACTAAACCAAGTCTAAACCTGGACTAAACCAGAACTAATCCAGGACTAAACTAATACTAAATTAACGAGGACTAAACCAAAACTATACACAAACTAAGACAGGACCAGGGGCAGCATTATTGCTCAGTGCAGGGTTATGTTCCAACCAAGTTTATAAGTTGATACAATATTCTATTTTTGACAAGAATGATTAAAAATCAGAAAGTAATCACATAATTTGTGCTAAAATAGTTGGTTATGTTGATGTTTCTGCGCAAACAGCTTTTGCAGAGCTGTGACCAAGCACATCTTCTCTGCCACCCCAGGATGCTAGTGCCTCTGCCTTTGACTCCTGATGATAATCCTCCTGTGGATCTGTCACTTAGGGATGAGCCTGCAACTCAACCAGTCCTAAAGTATCGGGCTACAGTGATACATGACAAAGCAGTTTATCTGATACAATTTCCTTGAGCATTAGATAAGGTGCAGTCTTCTGTAAGATGTGCAGGCATTTTGGTGAGTGGGGCAGGGAGTAGTTTACCCAGACTGGATACCGAGATCTGGAAGCACATCAATCACACATGTTAAAAACACCAGAATAGCAAATCCCACACGTCTGGCTGGAGAAATTTAGCAATTACAGGCTGTCACTGTCTGAGTGTGTGTCTGTCCTCCATCAAACTCAACAACACAGCAGCAGACAGGCACATTATGTAGAGGAAGTGAGAGTACTTAAAACTCATGAACGTTCTCATCACTTGTGCCACACAAGAAGTCTCCTGCATGGGCAACGAGAGAATGATGAGATAAAAAATGCAGGTAATTTCCTTGAATTTTATAGACTCGTCTGCTGGCATGACAAAGCAAGTCAAGAGCGACTGGATGCAATTGCTAGCAACGCAGAGAAGCTCAGTCACAAAATTCAAAATGACCCATTTGATGCTGTGTGCGCTCTCCTGTTGTGTTGAATGAAGGGTGAACTGCATAAGGGATCTTTCTGTGCTCTTTTAGCAGACGAGTGTAAGGATGTGTCCAGAAAGCAGCTGGTGGCTGTTTGCTCATGGGATGTTCACACGGGGACCTAGAGAACACACTGTTGGCCTTATAGCCATAGATAATATGACTGCTGTTGCTATACCACAGAACATATTGGAAGTTGTCGCACTTTTTGGATTAGACCTCAGCCTTTGCGTTGGTTTTGAGCTTGATGGGGCATTGGTGATGTCTGGCCAAAAGGGGGGTGTCCAGGCCCTCCTGAAGGGCACCTTTGAAAACACTGTGTACCTGCACTGTCATTCACATAGGTGAAACCTTGTTCAGCCTGGTTTAACACACTTTTCAATCAAATAAGTTATAAGTTATCATAAACATTCATTATCACAAAGGTGTTGTTCCATTTGACTCCATTCAAGTGTGAAAGAGAAAAACCTAGATGCACTGCACATTAAGTCTGTGATAGGCTTATTTCATATAAAATAATGATCCACTGGTTTCTTTCTGACTACAAGGCAGACAGATGACTTTTTATGGTGATGGTGAACTCAAACTTCTACAATCAACAAAAAAAATAAAAGTGAAAGTGGCAGGAGAAGCAGTGGTGGGACTAGGCCACAGCAAAGTGCAGGCCAAGAGAAACGCCACAGCTAAAGTGCTCAACAACTTTGCCTATGGCTTCACTTCCAGTGAGCCAAAACCAACAGCACCAGAGGAGCTGCTGAACAAGCACACATTCTTGAATGATCCTGACGTTATCCTAGAAGATGAGAGGGAAGAAGAATGCCCCGTCCCTCAAAGCAACTCCACCCAGCCAGAGGAGGAGATACAGCCCAGAGCAGAGGGGCCAGAGATGCTAGCTGAAGAGGTAATATCTCCTGAAGAAGGCCCAGCTGGTCTGACACAGGAGGAAACTTATACATCTTTCCAAGGAGACACAGCCCAATCATCAGTTGCTGCACTTGCTGACACAGACTTGCTGCAGCAGCTGCATCCCGATCTTTTACTCTTGTTGGCTAATATGAGGGTGATACCAGTGGTGGAGTCCAGTGGGGTAAGACTTCATTGCAGCTACAACTAACACCTACGGGTACAGATGAGCTCATATCTGAAGACTTACCTGAAGTTAGAGACACTAGCAAACCTAATGTTCTCCAGGTAGAATCATCACCATCGCAGGGAACACCACATGGGCAAGTCCAAGATGAAACTGTCCATGACATGTATTTAGATGTTACCCTGGACACCTGTGAATGACCAGGGACATTCATCAGAAGCCACAGTTCACATTAAGAAGGAGGAGATCCAGCCAGCAGTGAACCTACAGGTGCTGCACGCTGAAATCCTGGAAATGTTGGCTTTCAATGGGATGATTGAGGAGAACAATGGTACTGTAAGGTGGTCTGAGCCTAACACAAGCACCGATTGTGAAAAGAAGCCTCAAGGTGTCTGCTGTTCACTTCAGAATTTGTCGAAACTTCTTCTTGCAGACACCAACAGCAGAGAGGAGAAGTGAACCATCTGAAAACATTTCGACACCTGAGAGGAACAGTAATATTTCAGATATCATTCCCCCAGTTGACAGGGGCACTGAACCATCTGAGAACCTCCCCACAGAGACCTCCGCCATACCAACAAGGACATCTCCACCTGTGCCTTACCGGGTCTCCTTTTCTGTAACCAAAGTTCTTGTCCAAAAAATCTTTAAATATGCTGGAAACCACAATCTCCATAATGCCATGCTGATAAGTGCCAACCTGCACAATAACATACGCCACCAACTGGAGTTCAATGGAGATTCTGAAATCCACTTAAAAGACCTGGACAAAATGGGCAAAGCAGTGGCCAAATGTCTGGCAGTGGAATATGCCCCTGCTGAGGCTTTCCTGAGGGCTGCTCAAGGAGAAGACACTGCAGTGTTTGAAGCCGCTGTGGTGAAACATCTCAACAGTGAGCTGATGGCATTCAGCCAGCGTCCAAAGTCTGCCCTGTCACAGTTCTTCTCCAGAGTGAGGAGGGCCTTCTCCTTCCATTAGACCCCCAATCCATGGACCCTTTTAGGGCAGAAGTGATTTTTTAAAAAGCTGCATTTGTATTTTGGCAACAGAAGTGACATTGTTTCCCATTTATTCTGATTCATTCAGACTGAACACGGACAGAAGAAGAAAGAGATAAAAACATTTCCAGCACCAAACGTCTGGTTATGTTATGTGTGTGGTTGTCTGAATCGATATTCTACCAGCAGACTAAAGTTTTTAAGTTTTCACTGTTGCTGAGTTCTGCTGTACTTCTGTTGCCAAAATGCACAACCAATGTAGTGCAGAGAGAGCATGTGTATTTGTTAGTGGTGGGTTGTTATCGGTGTTAACGTGCTGCGATAATGTGAGACTCTTAACGAGCAATATAAAAAAACGCTGTTAATCTATCATCTAAATTGGGTTTGGAGCTGGGTCCTATAGCCTACTAAGCAAACTGATGACTTTCACCACCATGTTTTTGGGCGGATGTATACATAGCCGAATTGCACAGTAGGGGGCGAGAACGAGTTTTCCAACCTCTATGCACCTGTGAATTACCCAAACGAGGCTACCAACCAACCACACCGAGCCTGACATTCTAACATGGACGCAGCCACGAAGCTGCAAGGCTTGCTTCAAGGAAAATTCATTTTTAAGAAGCTTCCCGATGGTGAAATCGACAAAACTAAGGTTGTGTGTACTTTATGCAATGCAGAATTGGTTAACTGTAGGAGTTCTACCAGTCTCAGATACCATCTGAACGCAAAGCATCCCTTTGCTAATGCTTCTGATGCCGGTTCAAGCACCGATAAAACGCCGGGAAACAGTAGCCGCCAAACTACTTTGTTTGAATGCAACCGAGGCAAGCCTGTCAGCACAGCTTTATCAGAGAAGCTCACTAATCTTCTCGCCCGGTGGATTGCCACTAGCTGCCGACCCATTAGCATGGTTGAGGACGAAGGGCTCGAGCCATAGGTGACCCATCTTATATACTACCTGCAAGACGAACTATCGTTCGGAGGATATGACCAATACACTGCAGAGAAAGCCGCAAAGGACGCCAAGATGGCAGAGGCCAGGTGTGTTGCACTGACGGGGGACCATTGGACATCCATAAACAATGACAACTACCTCGGCGTTACTGTGCACCTCATCGATGCTAGCTGGGAACTGCACTCCTTCGCCTTAGGTGGGTAACGTTATGCCATTTTAAATGACATTATTTAGCAATTGCTTAGTCTGTAATTGCGACGACATCACGAATTATCAACACGTTCTGTTTGCTTCTTGATTGCTATCGGTTTACAACTAGAAATTAACTTATTCTGATGTACTTTTTGTCTGTCCGGCATTTTGGCTCCTGTTCTAATGCATCCCCTGGCTTAAGAAACCCGTTCTCAAAAACTTACTAGTCATTACTTAGGTATTTTGCATATTCTGAAGGAGCCATTTTAATCTAGATTAATCTAGATTAATCTAGATTAATTTCAAGATTCCAGTGAGATTAATCGAGATTTAAAAAATTAATCTATGCCCACCACTAGTATTTGTATTTACATCTTAGGCTCTCAAAATAAATTTGCATAGGCCTGGGAGCTTGAGAGTTCTGCGCAGTATCTTTGCTGTTCCCGGTACTGCACTTTTCTGGACTCAGATGTCTGTTGTCCTTCCTGGGATCTGCTGCAACCACTCATCCAGTTTGGGGGTCACGGCCCCAAGTGCTCCGATCACCACAGGCACCACCGATGCTTTCACCTTCCAGACTCTCTCCAGCTCTTCTTTGAGCCCCTGGTATTTCTCAAGTTTTTCGTGTTCCTCTTTCCTGACATTGCCATCACTCGGTATTGCAATGTCCACCACCACGGCTTTGGTCTCTCGCTTATCCAGAACCACGATGTCTGGTTGGTCATCACCATTCTGTCAGTCTGTATTTGGAAGTCCCACAGGATCTTGGCCCGCTCATTCTCCACAACCTTTGGAGGCGTTGCCCACCTTGATCCTGGGGTTTCCAGCCCGTACTCTGCACAGATGTTTCTCCGCAGATGATATATAAAATTTGTATATATGCATATATATATATATATATATATATATATATATATATATATACACATTTTTTTGTGCTAAATTCCCAAGGTGCACTTACATACAAGGTGTATGTAAGGCATATACATACATGTACATTTTGACATTTTCCTTTCCCTTTTCAGATAACAGTGTGTTGTTGTACGCTACTTTGTACAGTTTAGCCATCGCCCACGGGTCAACAGTGTGTTTGTTTTCTGTGTGCAACAGTTGGGCAGCCTGCTGCATAGAAATTAAATCCAAAAAGTCTGTGTACCAAGCATCTATGTCAAAGCACAACCCAATGATAATATATGGTCCACTTTTTTAGATGGAAAATCTTGAGTTCTTACTCCGAGCAGGCACAACAATGGGCATAGAGAGATCTGAACATCAAACATGTAAGACAGCCTGTCAGTTACAGCTTTCCAAAATAATTGAACTTGAGGGCAGTTCCACAGCATGTGCATGAGTATGAGTGCCTTCTGCCCCACACCCATGCCAGCAAAGTTTGGATAGTTCATTATTCATTTTGTTTAGTATGTGTAGAGTTATATAGGCTCGATGTAATAATTTGAGCTGCAGAATTTTATACCTGACACATTTAGAAATTTTAGTGCAGCTGTGGTCATACTGAACTGGCCCACGGGCCTGGACATCTTTAGCCTGTCCGTCCATGGGAGTGGATCCCTCCTTCACTGTAGTTCTCCCCGAGGTTTCTTCTTTTTCCCAGGACCCTGGGTTTTTTGGAGTTTTTCCTTGCTGAGAAGGAGGGTCTAAGGACAGGGGATGACTGGACAATGTTTCATTTGCTGCTTTACATGAATGTTGTTTATTCCTGTTTTGATATGTCTGTGTGTATGTTTTACTCATCCATATCTTGGAACGCCCTTAGAGGCTACTGTTGTTGCGATTTTGGGCGCTACAAAATAAATTGAATTGAATTGAATTGAACTTTTGCAATGCTGTTTCCCATTGTGAGGCAGTTATAGGCATTCCCTTATCACACAGCCATAGATTTTTTGTGAGATTATTGACATCTCTTTTGGTGTGACATAAAAGTTTAAACAAAATACAGGTGTGCGCCTGTATTGCACACGCCAGTGGCTCTAGCGCAAGAATAAAGAAAATGCAGTGTTCTAAAAGAATGGTTCTAAATGCTGCCCACTAGTGTGAGCAGCATTTAGAACCATTCTGAAGGAAGATTTCTTTTCTTACAGATGTGTTAAAATGCTTTAACCGCACATTGGTCCCATGCATTGCTATATTTGTGTTTATTGATTCTGAAGGAAATAGTTCTGTTTACTTTAAGATGTTTAATCTATCTATGCAGAGCACTCACTCATGTGGGTCTTTTTATGAAATATGAGTTTATTGAAGAGCTTTGAGCTTATCTGTTTGCCTTAAAGTGCACATGACTTATTAGACCAGAACCTTCCACTGGCAGATGGATTCTTACAATATTTGTGAGTTCACAAACTCATCAGAATCCATTTTGGTCCTCGGTGCCACTGGTGCGTTAGGGTGGGACAGGTGGTTGGCACCAGGCACAGCAGCACTGAGGTTTGTGTGGAAGCTAAAGGCGAAGCGCTCAACTGAACCAATGTTCTATTCAAATATGACTTTGTTGACAGTGCTGCAAATCCTTGGCCTTCCGTCAGTGAGCTTCTTCATGAAGTCTCCTGAAATGGTTTTTACTTCACAGCTGTGTCATATCAGGGTCAAGAAATTCTCACAGAGCAAACCAGGGTTCACAGCAAAGAGTGGATATTTTGAGTTTAATTTTTGTTTTGTTATAGATGGACATGGAATGTAGTAATTTGAGGATTTGAATATAAAATATATGTAAAAATATAATAGCTATTTATATATAAAACACTGAATGAGAAAGTTCAGATTTCAGTCTGTTACCATTTTCTTTTCAAAACATTTGTGAGGGCTACAGGTCTTTAGTCCTTATTTGAGCCTAGGCTCTTTGGAATTGGTTCTATTATTTTCTTTTTCCAAAGATCAGGAGCAGAACATTTTGAAAAGAAGACTGGAAACCAGGCCTCACAGCTGATTAAAACTGCAGACCTTCCATCTGGGCCAACAGATCTTTTGGGACACACTTTCAAAATCATCACAATCATTTTGCTCATTAAATCTTAAATAGAAGTCACTGAAATCATTAGCAGATTCCTCATCACTGTTAGTCACCAACTGTGTCTCGTTCATTTTTTTGAGTCCCAGATCGTTTTTGGATGTAAAGTCATTTTAAACCTAGGAGTTAAGAAGATTACAGTGCAGATCTGTGGGGAGTCGCCCCTATTCACAGATAGAATTACTGTATTTTTGAGCAACAAAAACACCTCTAATAATAAATAAATGTGAGATGAATATGTTTAATGTGACATCACCATGGATACAAGCAGGTAGCGGACCCTCCACCAGAAAAGTTGTGTAGTGCACCTGTAAAGACAGTACAAAACAGGTACAGTGCTATAAAGTTATTTTTTGTTATTTAAAAGTCATCCCTTCTGTAAATTTCTAAAAATTTTGAAGAAGGCCGTCTTGGTTAAGTAATGTAGGAAGAAAACACCAGGCCAATCCAGCTCCCTCTCAGGAGACATTCTGATTACTCATCTCTGCTGTGAACTGGCAAATTGTACCACGCAGGACGGGTAGTCAGGAGGACTCAAAAACAATGTAAAAAAAACAAAAAACATAAAAACTCTTGCTCATCACCACAGCCAGTACCAGAAGAAACATCAGTCCCAAAGTTTCAGTCGTAATCAAGTCAGCCTGACCTTGTCGTCACCAGCAGAGAGTTTGAACACAGCATCTACAGACAGCAGAGTGAGTCAGTCATTGAAAAAAAGCCACTTAAGGTGAAACTAAGCTAGGACTGTCAAAAATATCGAAAATCTAAAGGACTGCTAATAGTTTCAAAAATATGGACGCCCATGAAGCACTGTGGAACCTACCTGGGCGACTGAGGGATTACACAGATATAAGAACACATGGTAATAGAAATTAAAGTACCATTGTTTAAAGTTGAAAATCACATTCTATTGTCTAAATCCAGAGTGTTTTTACTAGGGCTGTCAAAGTTAACGCATTAACACATGCGATTAATCACAAAAAAATATCGCACTGATGTTTTTTTAACGCAGATTAGTCACATAGTTTATTTTGAACGCTCCTCTATGGAAAGTGCGGATGGTGACCTGAAAGGCGTCGCAGGTTATTAGGTCAGTGATCAGGTCTGTACATACACAGATGTGAAGACGACAGATGAGACTGTGACTGGTGCTCAGCGGCAAATTTCTCTTCAAAAAACTGCCTGATGGGACTTTAGATAAAACTAAGATAGTTTGCAGATGTTGCAGCGATGAACTCTCTTTCCACAGAAGCACAAGTTTAAAATACCATCTTAACCTCTTGAGACCCTGTGGCCTCATACAAGGACATTACATTTTTGCCTCTTAGCACCATGATTTTATTTTATTTTTTTAACTTTCACCTGGCAGCCATATTGAGGGCCTCTGCCTGTGCGATCTTGTGCTGATATCACAATATTACAGCAAATTTCAATGAAAAAAATGGCGGGGAATCAACAAAAAAACCTCTACAACAAAGAAAAAAACACCGTGGTATATATATATATAATATCTGGACAGTTCTGCTGCTGGAGAGGAAACCGCTGCCTCCATTTTGTACTTTGCACTTTTTGCACTTTTTGCACGTCCGCTTTTTTTGTAACGATTGAAAACCACATTTTCACGTCTTTGTCTGTGTTTTTAACGCGCTCACAGTCGACCTGTGTCACATTTGGCAGGTTTAGAGCTTGAAATAAACAGCTGAATGCATTTTCAGAATCAGAATCAGAATTACCTTTATTCATCCCCGAGGGGAAATTTTCTTTGTTACAGATGCAACCGACCAAGTAGTCAGAATAAAGTTTCAAAAATAAAATAAGATAAATACAATAAGATAAAAGATAAAAATTGTTCTCTCTCAGAAATTATTTACATCAGTGACATATTTACAACTATATACATTTATCTGTACATTTTGGTGTTTTTTACATTTTTAAAACAATGGTGTCTGTTGATGTCATGCACTAAGATCGACCCGTTGTCCTCATATGAGCAAAAAATACTTCCTGTATAAAAACAGTTTAGTTACTATACTTAATAGGTCCTACTTATCCCAAATAGTAAGAAGAAATAAAAAATGCACACCAGACAAAAGCTCAGGTCTCAGGAGGTTAAAGCAAAATACATGTTTGATTCAGCGGCCGAGATGACACTACTTGTAAACCAACAACAAGCCGAGCACGACAACCCGCAGCAACAAAATAAAACTACCAGCGATAAGTTGACCAACGCTTTTACAAAATGGATCGTCACAGCATGTAAAAAATGTCAATAATGTAACTTTTTGATAATAAATTGCATTTTTGTCAAAATATATTGGCCTTATTTTTTAGAAGAATAATTAACTGTGATTAATTAAAATTCTAAAGTGTGATTAATCAGATTTTTTTTTTAAATAATCATTTGACAGCACTAGTTTTTACATAACTATGTATAAATGTATGCACTAAATATATACTCAGGACAATAAATGTAAAGTTTTATCAGGTCCTGACACAATGTGCCATAGTTATTCCAGTCTACTGCGCACTTATACATTTTATATTCCATAATATTAAAGAGCAAAATCAAAACATGAATTCTGACAAAAACATGGTCTCGGACTAATGATTGTTGTGTCAGATCATATTAGCCGACGGATTCTATGTGTCAATGAACTCCATTCTTTAAAGTTCACTGTCTGCAGGATTTGTGTGGCTCTGGATTAAATAAATCGAGGGGTTTCTTGTCAAACTGTTGTGGCCTGCTTTATTTTTGGTGCATTATTGTCCGGCCTAGTATAAGAAATGTTTATTACATAGTCCATCCATCCATCCATCTTCTTCCGCTTAATCCAGATGGGTCGCGGGGGCATCTTGCTGCTCAATCCTCATAGCACCTGACCCCCCCTATGAACCCCTCTGTGGGTGGTGAGCCCACAGGAGGGCTATATTATATGCTCGTTCTTTTCAATGCTTGTTTGTCCTAGTTTAGACCTGGTTTTGACCTGGTTTAGACCTGGTTTTGACCTGGTTTAGTCCTGGTCTCGACCTGGTTTAGTCCTGGTTTAGACCTGGTTTTGACCTGGTGTAGACCTGGTTTAGACCTGGTTTTGACCTTGTTTAGTCCTGGTTTTGACCTGGTTTAGAGCAGGTTCAGTCAGGAATACCTGAGATGTCTGTAAATGCAGTGTCAGCGGTAGAGCTCCCCCTACAGGTCTCTTGTGACAATAAACTGTCGTAAATACTGTCCTCACCCCATCCCCTCCCTCTCATCTGCTCACGTTTGTTTGCACAAAGTCGGTGAACAGTGTCCAACACAATATTTCAGGTGGGTCATGTTTTTTTACTGTTTAATGGCGACATATGTACGAGTGCCCAGAGCACCGCGGCGGCGCCCACCTGTACCGCGGGCGGCTCCCGGGGTGGCCCTAGCGCCCGGAGCTCCCGGAGCTTACTCAAACTGCATAAGTATAACAATGATATGAGCAGTGCTTATGAAAATTAGTGCCAATAACAATGTCACTAGATCTACGTCTCTTGTACTCTTCTCTTTCCTTGAACTCTCGCCATCTTCTTCAAACGCCTTCCCCAGATTTACTCGTGTGTGAGCTCAGGCTCTGTCGATTCACGCTTTCTTTGTCTTGCGTCCTTGGCCATGGCTGACACCTCACATGTAAACACCAGATATTTATTCCCGCAGTGAACTGTGTACAGCGTCAGTATAGGGTGTGTTGCTAGCTCTGTTAGCTGTGTGTAGCTGAAGTGTCGTAGAAAAAACACACGTGTCGTTGCATGTGTGTTTTTTCCGCCCAGAGGCAGGTGGAGGCACCAGTGAACCCTTAAAACACCCTGAAATGTCATATGTGACCATTAGAGCGGCTTTCAGAGACATTTAATTAGGTAAAAAGTTACTTAGGTCCCCTTTAAGATAGGCTGGTAACGTGGCCCCATTTTCATCATTAACACATCAAAATAAATAATATTTTCTTCTTCCAACTAAGCTGTGCACAAAGTATTATCTTGTATAAATGGCATATAGTTTTAGAATGACACTGTATTTGTTTCCTAAACACTAAAATGTGGTGTGGTTGGTAGAATGAGTCTGTTGTGAGAGACAGTTCATAAAGATGTTGGCATAGAGGGAAGCAGGTATACATGATTTAATATTACACATTTATTACCACTTTACTCGATGTAAAAAAGATATAAACATGCTATAATCTAGAGGGATCCTGTGGTGTGACATGGAAAAATGACAGATTTAAGAAGTGACTAAAACCAGAAGGAGCTCGTGTGTCATTTATGCACCAGGAACAGCTCTAGGGTTAAGGGTTTAAGCTGCAGAAAATGTAATAATCATTTTCTTATTTTTGTAAAATTCAACTTTTCTGAAAGACCTGTGATGTTCTGTGGTGTGACGGCAGCATTTCCTAAGAAAAATACAATTATAATTGTTCAAAAGATATTCTTTAAAATGGGACAGATACATAATTATTAAATCACCACTATAGACATTTTATATGAAGTAATGTATTAGAATATTTTGACATAGCAAATTTATAGACTGTCCAGCGGAGTGACAGGAGAGGGCGCCGTATGTTCAAATGTCGACAATTAAAAGTAATATTCTAACATAATAGTGCATGTGAAGTGAACACTTTTATCTGTGTACAAAGGTGTAACTTTAAAAAAGTTCATTTGTAAACTGTAGTCTTGTATGTGCCTCCTGTTAGCTTTGTGTCTGACACATGTTTCTCTGCACAGATCTGTGTGAGCCAAGGCCACGACTGCTCCAGAACAGGACCACACCTCCAGAAGAGGACTTCACAACTGAGACTAAGTCTATACACACACACAAACACTAACACACTCAACACACTCACTAAGAACTCACACAAACACTCAACACACTCACTAAGAACTGACACAAACACTAACACACTCAACACACTCACTAAGAACTCACACAAACACTAACACACTCACACACTCACTCACTCAAGCAGACACAAACACACCCTTGTAAAAAACACACACATACTCACAAACTCACACCAGTACAGACACACACACACACACAAACACACTCATAAACACTCATAAACACTCATAAACACTCATAAACACTCATAAACACTCATAAACACTCATAAACACTCACTCAAACAAACACACACATAAAAACACTCACATTCACCCACACACACCCAAACATACAGACACTTGTAAACACACACACATTCACAAAGTCACGCTCACACATTCACACTCTGCTGCTTTAGCTGTGGTCTCCTCTTCTGGGCTCCCTCTTAAGCGCTCCTCTTCTACAGAGCCTCCTGCTGCTCCTCCTGCTAAGCGCTTCCCTCCTCCTGCTGCACCTTTTTCTGCTGCTCCCTACTCTGCTCCTCCTGCTAACCCCCTCCCTCCTGTTCTTGCCAAGCTCTTCCCTCCTCTTGCTGCTCCTTCCTCTGCTCCTCCTGCTAAGCCTCTCCCTTCCTTGCTAAGATCTCCTGGTAACCTCCTTCCTCTTCCTCCTGCTGAGGTCCTGTTTGCTCCTTCTGTTGTGCCCTCCTCAGCTGCTCCTGCTAAGCCCCTCTCTTCTCCTTCTAAGCTCCTCTCTCCTCTTCCTCCTCCTCCTAAGCCTCTTTCTCCTCCTGGGCCCCTCCGTCGTCCCACTAAACCTCTTCCTCCGTATGCTAAGCCTCGTCCTCCTCCTCCTAAGCCTCTTCCTCTTCCTCCTGAGCCTCTTTCTCCTAAGCCTCTTCCTCCTCCATTACTGTATTTTTGAGCAACAAAAACACCTCTAATAATAAATAAATGTTAGATGAATATGTTTCATGTGACATCACCATGGATACAAGCAGGTAGCGGACCCTCCACCAGAAAAGTTGTGTAGTGCACCTGTAAAGACAGTACAAAACAGGTACAGTGCTATAAAGTTATTTTTTGTTATTTAAAAGTCATCCCTTCTGTAAATTTCTAAAACTTTTGAAGAAGGCCGTCTTGGTTAAGTAATGTAGGAAGAAAACACCAGGCCAATCCAGCTCCCTCTCAGGAGACATTCTGATTACTCATCTCTGCTGTGAACTGGCAAATTGTACCACGCAGGACGGGTAGTCAGGAGGACTCAAAAACAATGTAAAAAAAAACAAAAAACATAAAAACTCTTGCTCATCACCACAGCCAGTACCAGAAGAAACATCAGTCCCAAAGTTTCAGTCGTAATCAAGTCAGCCTGACCTTGTCGTCACCAGCAGAGAGTTTGAACACAGCATCTACAGACAGCAGAGTGAGTCAGTCATTGAAAAAAAGCCACTTAAGGTGAAACTAAGCTAGGACTGTCAAAAATATCGAAAATCTAAAGGACTGCTAATAGTTTCAAAAATATGGACGCCCATGAAGCACTGTGGAACCTACCTGGGCGACTGAGGGATTACACAGATATAAGAACACATGGTAATAGAAATTAAAGTACCATTGTTTAAAGTTGAAAATCACATTCTATTGTCTAAATCCAGAGTGTTTTTACTAGGGCTGTCAAAGTTAACGCATTAACACATGCGATTAATCACAAAAAAATATCGCACTAATGTTTTTAACGAATTAGTCACATAGTTTATTTTGAGCAGCTCCTCTATGGAAAGTGCGGATGGTGACCTGAAAGGCGTCGCAGGTTATTAGGTCAGTGATCAGGTCTGTACATACACAGATGTGAAGACGACAGATGAGACTGTGACTGGTGCTCAGCGGCAAATTTCTCTTCAAAAAACTGCCTGATGGGACTTTAGATAAAACTAAGATAGTTTGCAGATGTTGCAGCGATGAACTCTCTTTCCACAGAAGCACAAGTTTAAAATACCATCTTAACCTCTTGAGACCCTGTGGCCTCATACAAGGACATTACATTTTTGCCTCTTAGCACCATGATTTTATTTTATTTTTTTAACTTTCACCTGGCAGCCATATTGAGGGCCTCTGCCTGTGCGATCTTGTGCTGATATCACAATATTACAGCAAATTTCAATGAAAAAAATGGCGGGGAATCAACAAAAAAACCTCTACAACAAAGAAAAAAACACCGTGGTATATATATATATAATATCTGGACAGTTCTGCTGCTGGAGAGGAAACCGCTGCCTCCATTTTGTACTTTGCACTTTTGCACTTTTTTGCACGTCCGCTTTTTTTGTAACGATTGAAAACCACATTTTCACGTCTTTGTCTGTGTTTTTAACGCGCTCACAGTCGACCTGTGTCACATTTGGCAGGTTTAGAGCTTGAAATAAACAGCTGAATGCATTTTCAGAATCAGAATCAGAATTACCTTTATTCATCCCCGAGGGGAAATTTTCTTTGTTACAGATGCAACCGACCAAGTAGTCAGAATAAAGTTTCAAAAATAAAATAAGATAAATACAATAAGATAAAAGATAAAAATTGTTCTCTCTCAGAAATTATTTACATCAGTGACATATTTACAACTATATACATTTATCTGTACATTTTGGTGTTTTTTACATTTTTAAAACAATGGTGTCTGTTGATGTCATGCACTAAGATCGACCCGTTGTCCTCATATGAGCAAAAAATACTTCCTGTATAAAAACAGTTTAGTTACTATACTTAATAGGTCCTACTTATCCCAAATAGTAAGAAGAAATAAAAAATGCACACCAGACAAAAGCTCAGGTCTCAGGAGGTTAAAGCAAAATACATGTTTGATTCAGCGGCCGAGATGACACTACTTGTAAACCAACAACAAGCCGAGCACGACAACCCGCAGCAACAAAATAAAACTACCAGCGATAAGTTGACCAACGCTTTTACAAAATGGATCGTCACAGCATGTAAAAATGTCAATAATGTAACTTTTTGATAATAAATTGCATTTTGTCAAAAATATATTACCTTATTTTTAGAAGAATAATTAACTGTGATTAATTAAAATTCTAAAGTGTGATTAATCAGATTTTTTTTTTAAATAATCATTTGACAGCACTAGTTTTTACATAACTATGTATAAATGTATGCACTAAATATATACTCAGGACAATAAATGTAAAGTTTTATCAGGTCCTGACACAATGTGCCATAGTTATTCCAGTCTACTGCGCACTTATACATTTTATATTCCATAATATTAAAGAGCAAAATCAAAACATGAATTCTGACAAAAACATGGTCTCGGACTAATGATTGTTGTGTCAGATCATATTAGCCGACGGATTCTATGTGTCAATGAACTCCATTCTTTAAAGTTCACTGTCTGCAGGATTTGTGTGGCTCTGGATTAAATAAATCGATGGGTTTCTTGTCAAACTGTTGTGGCCTGCTTTATTTTTGGTGCATTATTGTCCGGCCTAGTATAAGAAATGTTTATTACATAGTCCATCCATCCATCCATCTTCTTCCGCTTAATCCAGATGGGTCGCGGGGGCATCTTGCTGCTCAATCCTCATAGCACCTGACCCCCCCTATGAACCCCTCTGTGGGTGGTGAGCCCACAGGAGGGCTATATTATATGCTCGTTCTTTTCAATGCTTGTTTGTCCTAGTTTAGACCTGGTTTTGACCTGGTTTAGACCTGGTTTTGACCTGGTTTAGTCCTGGTCTCGACCTGGTTTAGTCCTGGTTTAGACCTGGTTTTGACCTGGTGTAGACCTGGTTTAGACCTGGTTATGACCTTGTTTAGTCCTGGTTTTGACCTGGTTTAGAGCAGGTTCAGTCAGGAATACCTGAGATGTCTGTAAATGCAGTGTCAGCGGTAGAGCTCCCCCTACAGGTCTCTTGTGACAATAAACTGTCGTAAATACTGTCCTCACCCCATCCCCTCCCTCTCATCTGCTCACGTTTGTTTGCACAAAGTCGGTGAACAGTGTCCAACACAATATTTCAGGTGGGTCATGTTTTTTTACTGTTTAATGGCGACATATGTACGAGTGCCCAGAGCACCGCGGCGGCGCCCACCTGTACCGCGGGCGGCTCCCGGGGTGGCCCTAGCGCCCGGAGCTCCCGGAGCTTACTCAAACTGCATAAGTATAACAATGATATGAGCAGTGCTTATGAAAATTAGTGCCAATAACAATGTCACTAGATCTACGTCTCTTGTACTCTTCTCTTTCCTTGAACTCTCGCCATCTTCTTCAAACGCCTTCCCCAGATTTACTCGTGTGTGAGCTCAGGCTCTGTCCGATTCACGCTTTCTTTGTCTTGCGTCCTCGGCCATGGCTGACACCTCACATGTAAACACCAGATATTTATTCCCGCAGTGAACTGTGTACAGCGTCAGTATAGGGTGTGTTGCTAGCTCTGTTAGCTGTGTGTAGCTGAAGTGTCGTAGAAAAAACACACATGTGTCGTTGCATGTGTGTTATTTCCGGCCAGAGGCAGGTGGAGGCACCAGTGAACCCTTAAAACACCCCGAAATGTCATATGGGTAAAAAGTTACTTAGGTCCCCTTTAAGATAGGCTGGTAACGTGGCCCCATTTTCATCATTAACACATCAAAATAAATAATATTTTCTTCTTCCTTTTCTTCTTCCAACTAAGCTGTGCACAAAGTATTATCTTGTATAAATGACATATAGTTTTAGAATGACACTGTATTTGAATCCTAAACACTAAAATGTGGTGTGGTTGGTAGAATGAGTCTGTTGTGAGAGACAGTTCATAAAGATGTTGGCATAGAGGGAAGCAGGTATACATGATTTAATATTACACATTTATTACCACTTTACTCGATGTAAAAAAGATATAAACATGCTATAATCTAGAGGGATCCTGTGGTGTGACATGGAAAAATGACAGATTTAAGAAGTGACTAAAACCAGAAGGAGCTCGTGTGTCATTTATGCACCAGGAACAGCTCTAGGGTTAAGGGTTTAAGCTGCAGAAAATGTAATAATCATTTTCTTATTTTTGTAAAATTCAACTTTTCTGAAAGACCTGTGATGTTCTGTGGTGTGACAGCAGCATTTCCTAAGAAAAATACAATTATAATTGTTCAAAAGATATTCTTTAAAATGGGACAGATACATAATTATTAAATCAACACTATAAACATTTTATATGAAGTAATGTATTAGAATATTTTGACATAGAAAATGTATAGACTGTCCAGCGGAGTGACAGGAGAGGGTCGCGTATGTTCAAATGTCGACAATTAAAAGTAATATTCTAACATAATAGTGCATGTGAAGTGAACACTTTTATCTGTGTACAAAGGTGTAACTTTAAAAAAGTTCATTTGTAAACTGTAGTCTTGTATGTGCCTCCTGTTAGCTTTGTGTCTGACACATGTTTCTCTGCACAGATCTGTGTGAGCCAAGGCCACGACTGCTCCAGAACAGGACCACACCTCCAGAAGAGGACTTCACAACTGAGACTAAGTCTATACACACACACAAACACTAACACACTCAACACACTCACTAAGAACTCACACAAACACTAACACACTCAACACACTCACTAAGAACTCACACAAACACTAACACACTCACTAAGAACTCACACAAACACTAACACACTCAACACACTCACTAAGAACTCACACAAACACTAACACACTCAACACACTCACTCACTCAAGCAGACACAAACACACCCTTGTAAAAAACACACACATACTCACAAACTCACACCAGTGTACACATACACACAGACACACACACACACACACACACAAACACACTCATAAACACTCACAAACACTCATAAACACACATAAACACTCACTCAAACAAACACACACGTAAAAACACTCACATTCACCCACACACACCCAAACATACAGACACTTGTAAACACACACACATTCACAAAGTCACGCTCACACATTCACACTCTGCTGCTTTAGCTGTGGTCTCCTCTTCTGGGCTCCCTCTTAAGCGCTCCTCTTCTACAGAGCCTCTGCTCCTCCTGCTAAGCCCTTCCCTCCTCCTGCTGCACCCTCCTCTGCTCCTCCTGCTAAGCGCTTCTCTCCTGCTCCTGCTGCTCCCTCCTCTGCTCCTCCTGCTAACCCCCTCCCTCCTGTTCTTGCCAAGCTCTTCCCTCCTCTTGCTGCTCCTTCCTCTGCTCCTCCTGCTAAGCCTCTCCCTCCCTTTCTAAGATCTCCTGGTAACCTCCTTCCTCTTCCTCCTGCTGAGGGCCTGTTTGCTCCTGTTGTGCCCTCCTCAGCTGCTCCTGCTAAGCCCCTCTCTTCTCCTTCTAAGCTCCTCTCTCCTCTTCCTCCTCCTCCTAAGCCTCTTTCTCCTCCTGGGCCCCTCCGTCGTCCCACTAAACCTCTTCCTCCGTATGCTAAGCCTCGTCCTCCTCCTCCTAAGCCTCTTCCTCTTCCTCCTGAGCCTCTTTCTCCTAAGCCTCTTCCTCCTCCTCCTAAGCTTCTTCCTCCTCCTCCTAAGCCTCTTCCTCCTCCTCCTAAGCCTCTTCCTCTTCCTCCTAAGCCTCTTCCTCCTCGTCCTAAGCCCCTCCTCCTTTCTGCTAAGCGCCACTGTCGCTTTCTAATGCTCCGGCATACTCCTCCTTCTAAGCTCCTCCCTCGTCCTGCTACGCCCTTCCCTCCTCCTCCTGCCAGGTTTTCTTCTGCTGCTGCTGGGGCCCCTAAGCCCTCCTGTGCTCCTCCTGCCAGGGGCCTCCAGCTAATTTCCCTCCCTGATGAAATGCTTCCTCCCTATAACACTCCTCTTTCTTCCCCTCCTCCTCGTAGAGCAGCAAAATTAATATCTCCTTTACCACAGGTCCCTCGGTGAAAACCTGTGTCACGCCCCGGACCCGCCCCTGCGCTCCTGCCCCCTGGACCAGGACTAAACCAGAACTGAATCTGCATTAAACCAGGACTAAACCTCGACTAAACCCAGACTAAACCAGGACTACACTCAGACTAAACCAGGACTAAACTCAGACTAAACCAGGACTAAACCCAGACTAAACCAGGACTAAACCCAGACTAAACCAGGACTAAACCCAGAATAACCCAGAACTAAACCTCGAGTAAACCTTGACTAAACCCAGACTAAACCAGGACTAAACCAGGACTAAACCCAGACTAAACTAGGACTAAACCCGGGTTTAATAGGAGTAAACCATGACTAAACCCAGAATAACCCAGGACTATACCCAGATTAATCCAGGACTAAACAGGGACTAAACTCAGACCAAACACAGGTCAAACTCAGAATAACCCAAGACTAAACCTGAACTAAACCTAGAACTAACCCAGGACTAAACACAGACCAAACCAGGACTAAACCCGGACTAAACCTAAGACTAAATCAGGAACTAAAACAGGGCTAAACCCAAGACTAAATCAGGAACTAAAGTAGGATTAAACGGGACTAAATAAGGACTAAACTAGGATTAAACAGGACTAAACCTGGACTAACCCAGGACTAACCTAGGACTAAACCCAAGACTAAATCAGGAACTAAAACAGGATTAAACAGGACTAAACCCGGACTAAACCAGGACTAACCAGATCATTTTAGCCTGTGTCCAGGTCATCTCGAAATTTCCACTTCTTGGGCCAGCCAGACAAGACCTCCTCCTCCAGAAGAGCCAGACAACACCTCCTCCTCCTCCAGAAGAGCCAGACAACACCTCCTCCTCCAGAAGAGCCAGACGACACCTCCTCCTCCTCCACCTATGGGCCAGACGACACATCCTCCTTCAGAAGAGCCAGACGACACCTCCTCCTCCAGAAGAGCCAGACAACACCTCCTCCTCCAGAAGAGCCAGACAACACCTCCTCCTCCAGAAGAGCCAGACAACACCTCCTCCTCCTGAAGAGCCAGACAACACCTCCTCCTCCAGAAGAGCCAGACAACACCTCCTCCTCCAGAAGAGCCAGACAACACCTTCTCCTCCAGAAGAGCCAGACGACACCTCTTCCTCCCGACCAGCCAGATGACACTTTCTTCTCCAGAAGAGCCAGACAACACCTCCTCCTCCTCCTCCAGAAGAGCCAGACGACACCTCCTCCTCCTCCACCTATGGGCCAGATGACACCTCCTCCTCCTCCTCCAGAAGAGCCAGACGACACCTCCTCCTCCTGAAGAGCCAGACAACACCTCCTCCAGAAGAGCCAGACAACACCTCCTCCTCCCGACCAGCCAGATGACACTTTCTTCTCCAGAAGAGCCAGACAACACCTCCTCCTCCTCCTCCAGAAGAGCCAGACGACACCTCCTCCTCCTCCTCCAGAAGAGCCAGACGACACCTCCTCCTCCTCCACCTATGGGCCAGACGACACCTCCTCCTCCAGAAGAGCCAGACGACACCTCTTCCTCCTCCTCCAGAAGAGCCAGACGACACCTCCTCCTCCTCCTCCAGAAGAGCCAGACGACACCTCCTCCTCCACCTATGGGCCAGACGACACCTCCTCCTTCAGAAGAGCCAGACGACACCTCCTCCTCCTCCACCTATGGGCCAGATGACACCTCCTCCTCCTCCTCTTATGGGCCAGAAGACACCTCCTCCTCCTCCTCCTCCTCCTCCAGAAGAGCTAGACGACACCTCCTCCTCCTCCTCCTCCAGAAGAGCCAGACGACACCTCCTCCTCCTATGGGCTAGATGACACCTCCTCCTCCAGAAGAGCCAGACAACACCTCCTCCTCCAGACCAGTCAGATGATGCCTCCTCCTATGGACCAGATGCCTCCTCCTCCAGTAGAGCCAGACAACACCTCCTCCTCCAGACCAGCCAGACAACACCTCCTCCTCCAGACCATTCAGATGACACTTCCTTCTCCTCCTATGGGCCAGACGGCACCTCCTCCTCCCTAGCCAGACAACGCCTCCTCCTCTGGTTCGGATGACTCCTCCTTCGGGCCAGATGCCTCCTCCTATGGGCCAGATGACACCTCCTCCACCAGACCAGCCACACTTTCTCCTCCTCCTATGAGCCAGATGACTCCTCCTCCTATGAGCCAGATGACTCCTCCAAACCAGAGGGACAATTCTTCGTTTCCTGCTAAAGCACCACCCAGACCACTTCCATCAATAAAGGCTCATGCAAATAGACAGTGTAAAGGCTCTTGTATTATATGGGTAAAATGTGAAAAACATGAACTTTATCTGAGTGACAGATTCATATGGGATATTGTAGGATAGTGTTTGCCTAAAAGAGCTCCTTTAATCATAACACTGTACAAAAGCGTTTCCCTTCTGTTTCCTCAGCTCGTCATAAACTTTCATCTCAGCTTTTCTCTGCCATGACTGTGTTTTTGTTTCCAGTTGTGTTCTGAAGGTTTTTAACACAGAGATACTTCTGGGAGATTCTGTAATCAGGGGTACATTTCACTTCAATAAACAGTGAAAAAATAGATTGTTTATTTGCTAAATTAATTACATCTGTTCAAAATAGCAAATGAGAAATTCTACTGGACAAACGTTTATTTTGGTCAAACTTTGTTTGACTTCGACCAAAATAAATGTTTGTTCAGTAGACAAATTGAATTTCTCCTTTGCCCTGGATTCTACCTGGACGACTGAGGGATTTCACACATATTTTCAAAATAAACCCCCCGAATGAACATAATGAATTATTTGGCCCACTTAAAACTTTGTTATTTTTAAATTAGTCAACCAGGAAGCAAATTCCCTCATGGAAAACTCCCCAAGGACTGTTTGATTCCCTGTTCGTTTTCAAAAGCTCATTCCTCCGGCACTTTCGGTACACGAAAAAAACTTTCTTTCTCTCAATTCAATCGGCTGCAGCGACCACAGACTGCACAGAATTTAGGCATTTTGGCTTTACAAAGTTCTGTTCATTTTCGCTGTAGAAGGGCAGTTTTTGTCATGGGTTAGATGTGTGAAGGGCGTCGCTGCTTATAAGCAAAACAGTTCATTGAGTTGCTGAAATGTCCAGGTTTTTTGTCAGAGAGGTAGCAACCCTAGTGATTTCTGTGGCTCAGAGAAGCACAAACTTATACACAGGAGAATTGAAACAAGCCTGAATGAAGCTAAATACAACTGCAGGTATTTGAAGATATTTCAGTAGTCGTCAGTCGTCTGTAGGGTAAAAAAAACAAACTCAAGGCACTCAGTGTGTTTGCAAAAGTTCAAAAGCCTTTATAGCATTTGTTTCTTGGTGTTTGAAGATAAAAGCACACACCAGAGGGTTTCAAGGACAAACCCAGGTAAGAGGGTGGCTCTTAGTCATATAAGGGACGACCACTCCTTAAGCAGCATAGCCGTACAGGACTGTAGATGTCCACCACCGTAGAACATTTCAAATGAAAGACTAATGTTGTCACAATACTAAGAATTCAAACTCAGTTACAATACTAAGGAAAAGACTAGATACTTGTACCGATTCCAAAGGCAATAGAATGTGACTTTCAACATTAAAGTGAGTGTATTTTCCATACTTCTGACAACCCTACAACAGAGTATATATAAAAAAGACAGTGAATGTCAAACTCACTAAAGCTAGATAGAAGTAGAACCAGAACCAGCTACCAGTACTCATGACTACCACACATATACCA
The DNA here is from genome assembly GCA_034769755.1 of Odontamblyopus lacepedii. Classification (NCBI taxonomy): domain Eukaryota; kingdom Metazoa; phylum Chordata; class Actinopteri; order Gobiiformes; family Gobiidae; genus Odontamblyopus; species Odontamblyopus lacepedii. The sequence continues at coordinate 7,223,942 of CM068360.1, forward strand.
CAGACAGCAGTACCAAAGTGTATGAAGTTTAATCGGTGCAGTATATGGTCACGACCAACAAGACCACCACAGTCCCGGCAGTGAGGTGCACTAAATGTCTCTGTACATAGGCGTAAGAAGTCCAGAGAATGGCTCACAGTGAGTTGACTTCTGGTGAGAGCGCTGTTGTAGTTGCGGTCTGAGGAAAACTAACTGGGAACCGTTTCCGGCGTCCCTATGCCTCAGGCTGGGGCTTGTCCTGTAGGTGTTGGGCACAGGGAGCGGTGACGGCGTGCTCACTCTGGGAATCGAATCGTGATATGTACGGATAGAGCGTCGGTTAAACAATTTAGCCAATGTTTTCTTTTTTTTTTTTTTTAACCATCTGTTTGAGAAGCTGCTGATGTCCTTCGATCACTGCACGACTGCGGACAGGAAAGCGCTCCGGAGGGTCACCACCACAGCCTAGATTATAGGCTGCCCTTTCCCTTCTCTGAACCAACTTTATAGTTTCTGTTGTCTCAAAAAAGCAAGAAACATTTTACAGGACTTTTCTCAGCCCGGACACTCTGTTTGTGCTGCTGCCCTCAGGCCAAAGATCCAGGGCTCTCAAAACAAGGACAAATAGACTGAGAAACAGTTTTTATCCAAGAGCCATCGCGTTTTTAAACACAGCTACATTTTAAATGACATTTTAACTTTTTTAATCTTTTAACGTATTAACTTATGAGATGGATGTGTGTGTTTTTATTTATTTATTTTTATCTGCACTGATGGATTGCACTTAATTCCGTTGTACTATGTGCAATGACAAATAAAGTTATTATTATTATTATTATTATTATTATTACTTTATAGCAGTTTTATGCATTTTGTATTGTAGGCTCAGACTGGTGGTGGGTGAGCCTTCCCTTTTTGTTTTACACCTGTGAATCCTCCCACGTCTTCCTCCTCCTGAAGTACAGTTAACGTGGACATTTGACTCAGATGGTTATATGAGACTCTATGGAATGTATTGCTCTTCTCACATGGAATTGTGTAGCGCAGGGTCTTCAACGTTTTTCAGGCCAGGGACCCCCAGACTGATGGAGAGCTGGAGCAGAGACCCCCTACAATATATATGACATACAGTTGTGTTTTATATTAAATTTGGCCTAGTGTCATGTGTAAATACAGCTACTCTGTTATTGTACATTCAGTACTAGGGGGGTATTCCATCAAAGATGCTTAACAAATCCAGGTTTATCCTGAAATCCTGAAACTAGCTCCAGCTCCAGTTTAAGCCTCAACTTGTTCCGTGATAGAAATAAGCCTGAGTCTGACCAAAGCTAATTCAGGCCTGAAGTCGAAGCTGCACTTGGTGTGCGTGTTCCTGGTAACTCTGAGAAGGCCAAGTCAACAGAGCAGCAACATGACAGAAAATGGGCTCAAAGTGTCAAAGTGTGACCTTTTTAATGAGAGGAGACACAGCACACACCTGCAGAGTTTGATTTGGACCACAGAACTTTTCCGGTCATTCTGATCTGAGGACCATGAGGAAAGACATGACTCCCCCTCCTCTCCCGGTCGCTCCGTGGACAGAGAGGAAGTTGACTGCAGAGTGAAGAGCCTAGTTTATACGCCCGGGGAATGAAGGTGCCTCACCCCTTCCTGATGTGCGGTACTATGTGCAGACCTTAAGTTCCACTGTGCGTAAAAGTAAAGCTGTAACAGAACTCTCCACACGTAGCTTAGTTAGTTAGTTAGTTCATTAGTTAGTTCATTAGTTAGTTAGTTAGTTAGTTAGTTAGTTAGTTAGTTAGTTAGTTCGTTAGTTCGTTAGTTCTTTAGTCATTCAGTCAAAACTTAGACATTACATATTGCAGGACATTTAGAATTTCAATGACCAAAGGGGTTTAGGCTGAAGTAACACTTATAAAAGCCAAACCCTGTTTACAAGAAGATTAGGATACCAAGCATGTGGCGTTTTTAACAAAAGAAATAGTAATTAAAAAAAAAAAAAACAGAGAAAAACACACAAAAACAACACAAAAGACAAAATGCAAAGCAATATTTCTGCTCACTAGGAGCAGCTCTTCAGTGGATTACAGCAAATTCTCAGTTTACAGGTCCCTTATCAATATACTTTACATGAAGGTTTTTAAACATTTATTTATTCGTTCATTTGTTTATTATTATTTTATTTATTTATTCCATTTTAGGTGTTGCCGCAGAAGAAATGATAAAATCTGCACCGACGTGTTTGCAGTTTGACAGAGAGCGAGAGACGAATAAATGATGAGAGAGACATGATGAAGGAGAGAACAGGCAGAACCCACTGAAAACCAGTTCATCCTCATCCTACAAAAATGAAGAAATATTTTTGGAAAAATTGGTCTAATCAACCAAAGATTTTGTGAGCCGACCCCCCTGTTGAAGGCGGCACGGTGGCTGAGTGGCAACACTCAGGCCTCACAGCAAGAAGGTTGCGGGTTCGATCCCCGGGTCGCCCGGGCCTTTCTGTGTGGAGTTTGCATGTTCCTCCCCGTGTCTGAATGGGTTTCCTCCGGGTGCTCCGGTTTCTCCCATCAACCCAAAACATGCAGCACCCCTATGAACTAACATCAAGGACCATGTTGTCCACCCTCCTGTGGGCTCACCACCTGCAGAGGGGTTCATAGGGGGGGGTCAGGTGCTATGAGGATTGGGCAGCAAGATGCCCCCGCGACCCAGCCGGATTAAGTGGGAGAAGATGGATGGATGGATGGACCCCCTGTTGAAGACCTCTGGTGTCGCATATTAATAAACTATCATCTGTCTATTTTATATAAACTAATCAATGTCTCTGTGTCAGTTTAATTAAAAAAACTGACCCCACAAAGGCTCAGATTAGACTGTTCTCTGATCTACTGTGTTCTAATGTTTCCTCATCACAAACAGACCTCGAGTTGTGTTTTGTTTCAATTCACACACGTTTAACACACAAACCCTGAATATTTAGTTCTCTCAAACAGAAACACTCTGTTCCACCGTGTGATGTCAAGTGGTGATACAGGAAGTGCTTCACTGTGTTTTTAAACTCTACAGAATTATTTGGTCAATTTCAGCCATGGAATTGCCAATCTTGACTGAACTAAAGGTAAAATGTAGATGTTAACTTGAAAACTACTACTACATGACATCACAATGTGGAACAGTGCATTTTGAGCTTTGGAGATGTAGACAGATTAATAATAGTTTCATTTATATAAGCAACACATAGCAGCAGGTATGTTTTAGAGGAGGTAAAAACATTCTTTTTTTTATTTTAGTTTTTTAGAAAAAAAAAAGTATGAAGCAAAATAGTAAACAGTCTCTACAATACACATTATGCATTGTTCCCAGACATATAAATTAGTGCTGTCAATTGATTAAAATATTTAATTGTGATTACATTTTTGTCCCCTTGAATCATCATTTGAATGCTCTTTAGCCACATAGAAAAGTGGATAGGCAGTGAGACACTTTGTGCTCATCAGTGTGAGTGAAGTGTCTCGTCTGTCTTCAGAACAGTCACATACCCTGAGGTCGGCTAGTTCTCATTACTGAGGGACGTCCAGTGATCTGCAGTTAGACTGTGTTTGTCGCCCTAGTACCAGCTGTACCCGGGGCACTCACGCTGGACTTTTGAGCCGTGCTTTGCTGTGCTGTGCTTGAGCAGGTTTGTCTGGAGTTCTGTGCTCGGGCTGCGGTCAGGGCGTCGTCGGGCTGTTTGCAGGTCCCGTGGTGGAGCTGTGGTTTTGGCGGAGAGGGTGGGTCCAGCGGCAGGGGGTGTCTATTGTGTGATGGGGCGGGTGTGGGTTCTGCTGTGGTGCTCCTCCGTGTGTTTGTGGATGTGGTGGCGGCGCAGGGGACAGAAGTTGCTGTCCGTGGTCCTTGTCGCAGTTTCACCGTATGTTTTGAAGCAGACTTTGTTTCGTGTTTTCATCGTGCAGGTGGCATGGGCCCACCTCCTCCAATCGGGACTTCTCAGTTTCGTACAAATTGTTTTCCTTCCTGTTTACAACCAGATCCTGTGGTTTTTCTAAGGTTACAGCACTGGCCACAGCTTATGAAAAACTAGTTCATTGGGTCATAAAAAGCATTAACTCGCGATAAAAAAAATTAACTCTGTTAACATTGTTTTGAGTTACCGTGTCAATAGCGTGATATTTTTGACAGCACTAATATAAATACATACATATATCTACACACACACACACACGCGCACACACTGGCACACACACACACACCCACACACACGCACACACACACACACACACGCACACACACCCACACGCACGCACACACACACACCCACACACACACACCCACACACGCACACACACACACACCCACACACACACACACACACACACACACACACACACGCACACACACCCACACGCACGCACGCACACACACCCACACACCCACACACACACACACACACCCACACACACGCACACACACACACACACGCACACACACACACACATGCACACACACGCACTCACACACACACACACACACACACATATATATATATATATATATACACCACATAGACACAAGTATGTATAATATTAAAAAATATACATATACATGTATACATATATCCATTCATCCATCCATCTTCTCCCGTTTAATCCAGCTGGGTCGTGGGGGGAGTTTACTGCCCAATCCTCATAGCACCTGACCCCCCCTATGAACCCCTCTGCAGGTGGTGAACCCACAGGAGGGTGGACAACATGGTCCTTGATGTTAGTTCATAGGGGTGCGGGCATGTTTTAGGTTGATGGGGGAAACCGGAGTACCTGGAGGAAACCCATCCAGACACGGGGAGGAACATGCAAACTCCACACAGAAAGGCCCGGGCGACCCGGGGATCGAACCCGCAACCTTCTTGCTGTGAGGCCTGAGTGTTGCCACTCATATACTCATACTCATATTTATACTCTTAACAATGAAATGTTACTGTTAACGGTTAGATGGAATTTTAAAAAATTATCTTTTGGTCTTAACACCTTTTCATACAAGTACTAATGTATATATAAATATATGTATGTACATACACACATGCATGAGTAGGCTTTTGTCTCATAAATTCTCCCTTTCATACTGACATAGTTTTCACATTCCAAACTGTTCCAAAGCAGCTCATCTTTACATTATTCACTCACATTAATTCAAGTTAATGTCTTAATGAATACCAAAGATAATAGTAAAAACATACCTATTTAAAAAATGTATGTTTTTTTTTTTTCAAGAGTTAGTTTTTCCAATGTAGAAATTCTGACAGTTGAGTCGTAAATATAAAAACTGTTGGAGGTAAATCATCTTTCCAGAGTAATAATATACATCTCTTTGCAAAATATGTTATAGTAACAGTTTTCTGCATTTCTTTCTATCTAAATGAAGTTGTTGCGTGTCGTTTAACAAATATATGTTTGACTGAAGATCAAAAGTTTTGTCCAAAGCGGTTTGTGTAAAGGAGTGAATTGAGTTCCAAAAGATTTGAAATGAGGTAACAACATTCTAACACATCTTAAAGCTCACAAGAGTCCATTTGACGTAATATATAATCTTTAAGAGTTACTATCCCTGGAGCAGTAAGGTGTTGGTCTTTATGAGAGGAAATTAATGCAGGATGGTTAAAAAAAACGGTGATGGGAGAGAGCCAAGGTGTTAAATTAGGATTTTGGACATGTTCGTACCTTATCTCAGTAGGAAACGTCATGGTTGGATGAAGAAAGTGTTGAAATCTCAGCTGGAGGCCGTGATGGTGGAGCTAAGGTGAGAGGACTCGTTATTTGAGAACTGGAGATCAAATAAAAGCTGATGGATACATAGTGCTGGAATGACCCTGTGGTGTTTAAAGAGCCCATATTACGCTGTTTTCTGATCTGTGTTATAATGTTTTTTCTTCATCACAGACCTGGAGTTGTGTTTCGTTTTATTCACACACAAATCCTCCATGTTTAGGTGGTGCTCTTGTGGCGGGATTCTTCAAGAAACTCAGGCTCAGTCGGGATGTGCATTTTGGGATGGTTTATTGCGCTCTTCCACAGTGCAAAAAGTGCAAAATGTACATGAAAATGATTTACGGCAGCACAATGGTCATTCAATTTAGAGGCAAACAACAAAAACAGTTTTTCATAGACTTCCCCTGTAAGTCCTTCCGTCGCTCGCTTGTTCACTCTCTCCTTTCTCTCGCCGCTCAGAGAAAGTTATTCTGCAAAAAACAAAATCTAGTCAAGTTAAGATGACTTGAATTTAGAAAGTTTGACCATGATTTGAGTAAATTTTACTTTCCAAGTAAAATGATCTGACAGTGGAATAAGACTTTTTGTACTTAGCCTCGTGAGACATTTTTGCCTCTTAGCACCATGATATTCTGTCACCTGTCAGCCATATTGAGGGACTCTGCCTGTGCGATCTTGTGCTGATATCACAATATTACACCAAATTTGAATGAAAAAATGGCGGGGAAATCAACAAAAAACCTCTACAAACAGCCGAATGCATTTTATATGTACATTTTAGTGTTTTTACATTTTTAAAACAACGGTGTCTGTTGATGTCGCGCAGTAAGATCGACCCGTTGTTCTCATATGAGCAAAAAATACTTCCTGTATAAAACAGTTTAGTTATTATACTCAATAGGTCCTACTTATCCCAAATAGTAAGAAGAAATAAAAAATGCACACCAGACAAAAGCTCAGGTCTCAGGAGGTTAAAATAAGAAAATCAAATGTTTCTTGAATTTAGAAAAAACACACATATTCCACTGGCAGATCATTTTACATGTCCAGTTGAATCTACTCAAATAAAGTTAAATGTTCCTAATTGAAGTAATTTTAAGAAAACATTTCTTTTTTTCTTATTTAGTTTTTATATCTATAAATTAGTCAGAATGGACAGAAAACAAGTAAAACAAGTGTTAAGATGGAGTTTAAGACATTTTATGGATGTAAATCAGTCAGACTTGGACTGAAATTGTCCAGTCTCTGTAGATTCAAGGATTTAAAGTTTTAGGACAGAGCTACAATTTGTCCATATGTTACCAAGTGGTAATTAGTCTTAAAATAAGGAAATAAAGAATTTCATTAAGATACATTAACTCAAATCAAGAATAAAACAGTCAGTAACAAGTTTTATATTCTAGTTATAAGATTTTTCATCTTAATTTACTTTTAGAATGAATGTTTAATGCTTTATTTTAGATCACTTCAAACTTAGATTATTTGTTAGAATAAGTGATTTTTATCTTATTTTGAGATTTATGAAGGCCTGGATATATTTTCTTATTTTAAGATTTCTTGAGAAGTAAATTTCATTTCCTGCACTGGTGAATAATTTCACTTGTTTCTAGAGCATTTAAAATTAAAACAAGTGGATTTTTCTAGTTTTAAGGAGGGGGATTTTTACTGTGTCCCTCCACTGTAACCTGGGTCATACTGACTGCAGAGCTGCAGAGTGCACATATATACCCCCATCTGCCCCTCCCACATTACATCACATTCACTGGAAACATTATTTACACCATTTCCACTATTAAATGGCTAATTTCATGTGCCAAAAGTTGGGCATGGACAATAGCTTTAATACAAAATCAATAAGTAACACACAACACTTCAAATACACAGAGAATACGAATAATTGCCCATGCAAATTATTCATGGCTCATATGATCGCCAGAACAGGTTTTGCTCACGGTCGCAGAACATCATTCTGAGTGGTGGTGCTGAAAAGATCTCGTGCCACATCTGTCCACTCCTTCCCATATCTGGCCTCTGAACTGCACCTTGTCCTGTGGAACTGACTTATCAGGAGGCTCCTGATGAGATGTGTGGGTTGGTAGCTATTGACAAGAAGTCGGGTGTTTCTGTGCGTGGGTTTGTGGTACAACTCTGTTTGCACCTTCTCACCATCTATTATTAGCAGGACTAATAAACTAATGCTGTGGTGACTGAATTCGAGGATAAATTTCAAATGTTCATTTGCAGTATCAAGATACATATGAAACTCAGTAAGTGTGGCCTCTTTATCTGTCCATATTAGAAATAAATCATCAATGTATCTGTGATATAGAGGATGTACTGGGAGAAAGGTCAAGATTAAAATGATTCTCAAAGTGTCCCGTGTAAAGATTGGTGTAATTAGGCGCCCTGGTGCTACTCATTGCTGTACCTATCAGACTGTGACCTGTGATTGAGGTGCTTTTATGCCCCTGTGTGTGGTATATCGGTATAGAAGCTTGACACATCGAGTGTTACCGGGATTCCCTCTGCTGGTAATTGCACGGACTTCAATGTATTAATGAAATCAGTAGAGTCTCAGGTGTATGATGGAAGCGGTCACCCATGGTTTTAGACAGTGCTCAACAAAAGTGTGAAACAAAAGTAGAGATGTTAGTCGTAAGGGACGCAATACTACTGGTGATTGGTCGGCCTGTAAGGGGGGTGGTCTGAGATGTATGGACCTTAGGCAGAGCGTAGATCACAGGGAGATCATTCACCATAAATTCATTCTTAGTTAGCTCACCTTGTTCAAACCAAAGTTTCAGTTTTTCATGTACAGTACGCTTAAACTGGTTAAGTGGGGTCAGATGAGAATTTACAGTAAAAGGTCTCATCACTTAATTTTCTCTTGATTTCAGATTCACAGTCCGAGATGTTCTGAATTACAATGGCTCCACCACAAGTTTTATCATCACTGAGGTCTGAAATGGCTTGTCCCTCATCTTTGGATTTATTGTTGAATACCTTATATTGTCTCTTAAGACTAGACCGTACATCATGGTCAACCAAGCGACAATATGTATCAAGGGATGCATTTCTCCCTTTAGGGGGGATAAATGTGGACTTTTTTCTGAATGGTGTAATGGGTTTACCTGAAGAGTGGGTCCTGGGTGGTCTGAGCTGATCGTTAGTATGTATGTTGTCCTGTCTCTCCTGAAAGAACATTATCATCAGACTGAAAAAATTGCCTTAGTCTTAGAGTCTGAAAGAACTTCTGGAGACCAATGATGGTGTCAAAGTCATTAGTAGTAGAGGAGGGTGCAAATGATAACCCCTTAATAAGTGCAGAGAAATTCATGATCATTGAATGTTCTTGGTGTTGGATCACAGACTTCTTGTTTAGTTCTCGCTGTTTTCGTTTGTAGTGTAGTGGGGTTTTCTCTTGGCCCCACCATGTCCACGTCCACGAGGGGGCTGTGGCTGGTGACTGCACACGTAGATGCCTCCTCGGGTATTGCCTAAAACCGGCGCTCCCCGAATGTCTCCTGACCATCCGCTGGAGTCGGAGTCCACGGAGATGGAAAAGAGCGAGGAGGAGGGTGCAGAATTGAAGGTTGCACCTCGATATGCCTGAGTCTTCTGGGCTGGATCTCTGGTCATGGAGCGCCAGAAATGTATACACTCCCCTGTGTCTCTCATGAACTTCTTGCATTTAGTTGTTTTGACCGCATGATGATGTTTTTCTTTCAGATGCTCAAGTGCTTTCTTTATCTCAACTAATCTGATGTGATCAGTAAGCTCCAGTCGATTCATAGATTCTTGTAGCTCCTCCTTAGTCTTGGCAAGTTGATCAGTCGTCTCCTTAATCACCAGTGCCATTAAGTCTAATGAACATTTGTTTAGTATCTGACACCAGCAATCAATGAATTTTGGACTATTAAGACCCTCCGTGGGATTATTTTCTTCCATAGGTCGTCACTCAGTGTTACAGCGTGTTTCATCTCTCTGATGATGAGGTCCTTGAGTGATCATTAGAGCGTCTCAGTCACAGAGCCTCTCATGGTATCATCACTGAGAGAGTCTGAGCATAATTCGATCACACATAGTCCTCGGTGGTAAATGTGAAAGAGTTCATGAGGTTCTCTGGAATGGAGCTTAAGGTGACATTCATGCATTTACCTGTTGCATTTACGTTTCTTACTGCAAGTCCTTCATCAGAGTGCTAAGTGGAGCTGGTGTAGGGGGTGGGGTATAAGGGTCAATGACGTCTAAGGATTTTCAACAGGCAAATTTTAAAATATAAAAAATAAAATGTTTCTATTGAACTTTTTCAAATATTTACAGTGCCAGGTGCATAAATGTTTTACATTTATATGAAGCATTTCTAGTGTTTTTTATGTACAGGAATTGGATACGACTTTAAAAAAATGTCACGTGTTGTGACCAAGAATAACCTTAAAATAGTTTTATTTTCTAAAACATGGTTGGGATATTAATTTAAGTTCTGAGTAATATGAAGTGTGTAGAAACAAAGTGTTTTCCTACATTTCTTTACATTTTTAATGCATACTGATATTTTCTTTTGATCCAATATGACAGTCGCCTGCTTGTGTTTAATGAACAAACTACTGCCCTGGAAAATGCCTCAAATGAAGAAAAATGCCTAAAGAATCCCATTCACCCAAGTCAACTTTGTCTGTTATTAAACTCCAGCCATAGAATTCCTGCTGTTATTAGTCACACCACATGATGCACGGTCGCACCACATGACTTTTTAACACTTTAAGTACAAAAAACATGCAGAATAACTCATGATTTCTGAAAAAAAATTATTTGGTTCCATGGAGGTCAGAGGTACAACAGAAATGTGCTGAATTATTATGAAATTTGAACCTTTTAACTGCGGAAATTGCAATTGGACAGAAAATATAGGCGTCAAGAGTGTATGTACAGTTTATACTATGTACCTGGAATAGTTGATCCTCCACATGTTCAGTAAAGATAATAAATCACAAAGAAACAATATCAGCTTGAAGAGAGTCTAATTACAGGAATATACAATCTTGTAAATCATGACCAAGGTGTCAGAGACCATATGAAGGAACATAGACTTACAAAAATGGCTTTATATCTAACTCTTCGTTTAAAGTGTTGAGTGTGTATGTAGGAAGTTTCATGCTGCAGTAATAAAGGTTTGTGATTACCGCCTCTAGGGGGATTGTCTACTTTTTCTATACCAGTGTAATGAAAGTAGCAAAGGTTGTGACCCGTCTTTGTGAAGTGCGCCACCGCAGGGTTGTGTTCACCTGATGTTACTTCTGAGTTCTCTGATCCTGATGCACAGAGGTCTAGACATGCATCCAACATAAGCCAGACCACAGGGAAATCTGATCAAATAAACGACAAATGGAGTGTTACAAGTCATGACACCACATATCTGAAGTGTTTTTTCCATCATGAGGGGGTTTGTGTTTGGTTCTTGGTCGTATAACCACACTGGACATAACGGCCTCATGTTTTACTTTGTATTGTGTGTGTGTGTGTCTGGGTTGTTTGGTTGTGTGGGGTCGGGCAGCTGTGGGGTTTGGTGGAAGGAAATGAAGGAAATTGTTTTTAATCATAATAATGGGGCGACAGTAGCTTAGTTACTAAACATCATTGGTGAGTGGTCAGATCCACTGACCCACAGGTCGCTGGTGTGATTCCAACTCCCACAGATGAATGCTGTCGTTGTGTCCTTGGGCAAAGACACTTGACCCACCTCGCCCCCAGTGCCTGTGTACACTGGTGTATGAATGTGTGTGTGAATGGATGAGTGGTTCCTTGCTGTAAAGTGCTTTGAGTGCCTTGAAGGTGGAAAAGTGTTGTATAAAGATGTGACCATTTACCAATCACTGTAAAGCGTTTTTAAAACATGGCCGCACCCCTATGAACTAACATCAAGGACCATAATGTCCACCCTCCTGTGGGCTCACCACCTGCAGAGGGGTTCATAGGGGGGGTCAGGTGCTATGAGGATTGGGCAGCAAACTGCCCCCGCGACCCAGCTGGATTAAGCGGGAGAAGATGGATGGATGGATGGATGTAAAGCTTTTTGTCTTACATTTTTTGTATGAAAAGCGCTTTATAAATAAACTTTGATTTGATTTGATCTGGTGGCATGTAAGACCTGCTCCGTCACAGTTCTTCTCTCAAACAGAAAACACTCTGTTCCACCTTGTGACGTTATGTGGTAATACAGGAAGTGCTCCACTGCAACTACAACTTTATTCATAAGGCACTTTAAAAACAACACAGGTTGACCAAAGTGCTACAGAACATAATGAAAAAATAATTACGATTAATATTTTTAATCTCGACTAATCTCGAAATTTCATAGTTAATCACATATTGAATTGCATGTTTAAAATGGTGTTATTTTGCATTTCAAGACAGTTTTAAAGTCATAATGTAAAGCAATTCGTACCCATTTAGCAATCGCTGCAGTTATTTTCTTTGCTGTTTGACTTCAGGTCTGAGCCGACTCTGCCCAACGGTAATTTGTCTGATCTGAGGTTCTTGGCTGCGATGCTCCGGTCGCTGCACCCGGGGGTTTAGCTCGGAGGTGCAAACTTAAAGTAGACGTACTTCGCTGGTGCTGAAACTCTGCTTGACACAGGCTGCATTTAACGCTTGATTCGTAAATTGTAGCATCTGGAAGTTTTAAAAATTCAAATAAACCGTTCGAAAGTCCAGAAGCGTCTGTTTCTCCATCACGGCGGTAAGTTTACTGAAGCATGGCGCTCTGAAGTTTGAAAGGGAAACAACCAGAGGAGCTGCCTACAGATGTGTAGAAGGGACGAAAAGTCGTCGAATTCTAACTGTGAGCAAAAAAAATAAATACATAAAATCACGTTTTCAGTAAGGACAATAGGCTGGCAAACTCTAATCATGATTTCTTTAAAAAAAAATTGCATTATGGATTGATTGCATTAATCTAACGCTTTAACGCTGACAGCCCTAATAATAACATTTAAAAATAAAACAACATATGAATAAAAACAGAATTTCACAAAAACTATTTAGTAAAATGTCAACATCTCAAACTGTGTCAAAGGCCAAAGTGAACAAGTGCGTTTTAAGGAGAGATTTAAAACAGCTACAGCAGAGGCTTGGCTAATGTGCAAATGCAGCTCATTCCACAGTTTTGGTGCAGCCACCGCAAAGGCCCTGTCCCCTCTGAGCTCCCAGCTGGTCTTCGGCATGTTCAGGAGGAGCTGCTCAGCCGACCTGAAGGACCTTGCAGGAATTTACAATATAAACACACACAAATCTATCAAAAAATGACTTAAAAGTTGTTAAATGACATGTCCATGGATCAAGATCATTTTACTCGACAAGTTACCTTAAAATAAACTACACCGAGACAAGAAAGAAGCAGTCTCAGAACTAGTAAGTAGATAATAAATCTGAAAACAAGTTGAATAACCTGATATAAGTTTCAAAATCTTGGCCAGGTCAGAGAAAATTGCATTGTAAAAATAAAAACAGTTTCAAATGGATCCTAAAGTGCACGGGCAGCCAGTGAAGGGAGGATAAAATGGGGGTGATGCGCTTGTATTTTTGAGCGCGAGTTATAAGACGTGCAGCTGCATTTTGGATGAGCTCCACCGTGTTTTTAAACTCCATACACCTTCACTTCAGTTGGATCATTTCAGCTCTGGAATTGTCAATCTCTACTGAATAAAAGGTCGTTGAAACTTGAAAACTACAGCTTCATGACATCAAGGTGGATCAGAGCATTTTAAGCTTTGGAGATGTAGATGGACTAATAATAAAGTGTTCCTCAAACATGTGAGAATGAAACAAACACAACTCCAGGTATGTTTTCGAGGAGGTAACATTATAACGTGGTTTGCGAGCATGAGAAGGAATATCAGCCTGGGTTTTCTTGTCTTCTGGCATCGCTAGAAGCTCTGCTGAGGGCAAAAAGCAGCACCAAGCCACAAGCTCTTGACAGGAAGCTACAGGCACTGGAGGAGGAACATGTAGGAACCCCCATCTCACCATCTCTAACCTCCCGAAAGTGCGACAAAGCGAGAGTAGTGAGGGATTTAGAGGACTTCAAAAAGGGCTCAGTGGAAACCATGATTTCATTTTTAATTATGAGATAACACACACGGCTACAAAATGTCTAATCTTCGTGAATTAGAAATGGGGAAGTATCAGATTTTACTGACTTTTCCCAACTCTCATTAAAACATTATCAAACGGGGCTTTTCTGTGCAGCTCAGTGATCACTAAAGAGGTGCCCAGGGCCTCGTTTTAACCCGGAGGGGCCCGGCCAAAGCGAAGCCAAGCACTCGCCGCCTCAAGGTCAAATGAGCGTGTTTATTTGGACGTCCAGCAGAGAGGGAGCTGTTCGGAAGTAGTCGGTGCTTAAACAGAATCGGCGTGTGGTTTGAGTGTCTGGCTCTCACAGGAGGGCCCCACACAGCGGTCCATCCTTTCGGCTGCTTTGCTTCAGTTGTTCCCCTCGCCCCCCTCCAGGCCCTGTTCCGCCGAGGCCACGTCCCCCCCCCTGAGATCTGGAGGGCCAAAACTGTAGGCTTTGTTTGAAAAAATGCACATTTAGTAATCAGGCTTGGACAAATGCACAGCAAAAAAGCTGTTTAGTGTCACAAGTGGTTTGCAAAAGTAGTAAGTACTTCACACTTTTAAAATGAAATACCACAGATATTCCATTTATGTATTTTCTAATAATAAAAAGATCTAAGGTAAGACATATCTATGTAAGAAACTGCCAAGGTAAAAAACATCTGGTGAATGACACTGGCAAAGGAGAGTGGAAATGACAAATTGTAGGTCGGCAAACAATAATACATCAATGATCCAATCCAATAATAATCCATCCATCCATTTTGTTCTGCTTATCCAGGACCGGGTATTAATATAACTTAATAAAATTCCAAAAAATAGGCCTATAAAATAAATACTTTATTTTATTTATTTTTTATTTTTTTTATTTTGGGCAATTAAGAAGTTTACATTCTTTTACAATGGAACATATAACATTAGAGAAATCATGATAGAAATAACAAAGAAACAAACAAACAAGATAAAAACAAGACAAAAACAAAACAACAACAAAATATTTTGCCCAAAAAGGAGTGGGAAGAAGAGAATTTATTTAATCCCACCTCCCTCTTCTAATCTAATGCAATGATCTTCTTTTCCATTATTAACTATAGGAACTATTTACAAGTGCAGACAGTGAAAAACTGTTCTAGCTTGATAACATAATTATCATCATATTGCAATAATAATACATGAGGATACCAACAATGGAAAGAATTTTAAAGATACCAACAATGGTAACAGACAACAAATATAAGTAACAGTAAAGGGCAGCACATCCAGCAATGATCAGGAAACAACAAGGATAAACCAGCACTACAAAAGGCACGATTGTTCTGATATTAGGACCCACTCTCTGTATACTGTGACCAGATCATATGTTTATATAACAACTTGAATTTATGGATATTTTGGCATTGTTTGAGACGTGTATCCAGACTGTTCCAGAGTTTTACACCACATATAGACACACAGAAACTTTTACGAGTAGTTCGAACATTGGGCAATTTGAAATTTCCATATCCTCTTAAATTATGAGTTCTCTCTCTCATTTTGAACAAGCTTTGTAGATTAGTTGGTAGTAAATTGTTGAATGCTCGAAATAAAATTACAAGCATATAATATTTTACAAGGTCAGAAATCTTTAGGAGCTTGGACTGAATAAAAAGATTATGGGTGTGTTCTAGAAAACCAACATTATGGATAATTCGCAAAACGCGTTTCTGTAATATAATCAATGGATTCACTGTACATTGGTAAGTGTTCCCCCATACTTCAACACAATATGTGAAATAAGGGAGAACCAATGAACAGTATAATGTACACAAGGCATTTTGATCAAGATAATATTTCACTTTGTTTACTATAGCAAGACTTTTGGACATTTTTCTTTTTATATGTCTAATGTGGGCTTTCCATGATAATTTACTGTCTATTATAACTCCCAGGAATTTATATTCATTTACAATTTCTATTTGGACACTTTCAATCATGATTGGTAACTCTGTGTTAATCTTGTGATTGCCAAACATCATTGCCTTGGTCTTATTCAAGTTTAATGACAACTTATTAATATCCATCCACTTTTATATTTTATTAAGTTCCTCGTTTAGAGTACTTATGAGTTCATTATAATTATGACTACTATATAATATGCTGGTGTCATCTGCAAAAAGTATAAGCTTTAGTGACTGTGATACAGTAAATATATCATTTATATATATATTGAACAATTTTGGTCCCAGAACAGACCCCTGGGGGAAACCACAAACAATGCCAAGGTTTTTTGATGTATATTGTCCCATTTGAACATATTGCAGCCTTTCTGTAAGATAACTTTTCAACCAGTTCCCAGCTATCCCTCTAATTCCACATTGTTCAAGTTTGTGTAATAATAGTGAATGATTGATAGTGTCAAAGGCTTTCTTGAGATCAATAAAAATACCGGCAGTATATTTTTTGTCCTCTAGTGCATTTGTAATACCCTCTACTGCATCGATTATTGCCATTGAGGTGGTTCTTTGCGTCCTAAATCCATATTGCCCTGCATTAATTATTTGATGTTTGTCGAGAAACTTTTCGAGGCGTGAGTTGAAGAGCTTTTCGAGGATTTTTGAAAACTGTGGTAGTAGGGAGATTGGCCTGTAGTTTGTAAAACAATGTTTGTTCTCACTCTTGAGTATTGGTATTACTTTTGCTATTTTCATTTTATTTGGGAAATGCCCTGACAGAAAGGATAAATTACAGATATGGGTGAAGGGCTTAACAATGTTTTTTATTACTTTCTTGACTAGTACCATATCTATGCCATGACAATCTTTGGATAATTTACTTTTGCATTTCAGGACTATGTTTGTTACCTCATATTCATTTGTTGCAGATATAAAGATGCATAAAGATGAATGCGGATTTCTTTCAAAATTATGGTGAGACTGTAAAGTTTCCTGGTCTGGAATTATTGCTGCCAACTCTGGGCCAACATTTACAAAGAAATTATTAAAACGATTTACTATGTCATTGGTGTTTTGAATTTCATCATTTTTGTCGATGAAATAGTCAGGATATGTTATTTTATAGGTCGTTGTTTAATGAGTTTATTCAGTGTTTCCCAAGTTCTCTTTATATTGTTTCTATTTTCATATAATATTTTCTTATAGTATAGCTGCTTGCTCACTCTAATTATGTCCGTTAATTTATTTTTGTACTTCTTATATCTTTGTTCTGATTCTGAATTTTTTATACAGATTATTTTTCTTTTTACAAGCATTAATTATTCCTTTTGTTAGCCAAGGACTATTTGTACATTTTCTATTTAGTCTGAGTTCTATGACTGGACAGTGTTTATTATATAAAGACAAGAATATATCTAAAAAGTTATTATATGCTTGGTCCACATCTGTTTCTCTGTAGATTGTACTCCAGTCCTGAGATATTAGACTGTTGTTAAGAGAGTTAATAGTTTCTTCAGTTTGTATTCGTTTATAGATTAATTTTCTTCCCTTCTTGATTTTTTCAAGATTATAGTCAAGAGCAATGAAAACTGGTAAATGGTCAGAAATATCACATAAAAATAGGCCACTGATTAATGGATTCCCCATAAAGTTAGTAAAGATATCAATAATCGTAGCACTGTGTGAGGTTACTCTCGTTGGTTTAGTTATCGTGGGATAGAGGGACATACTGAACATTGTATCTGAGAAGTCATCTATTCTTTTGAGTTTGGCTGGATTTAGCAGGTCAGTGTTAAAATCTCCACAGATAAATAATGTTTTGTGATTCACGGTGGAAAACAGTCTCTCCATCCATTCATTGAAAACTTCCGCATCAGCGCCAGGTGATCGATAAACACAGCTTATAATTACGTTTTCTTTTTTCCCATTTTGGATTTCAACTGTTAAACATTCCATCGTTTCATTAATAGCAAGCGACAGGTTAGCTAAGACCATAAAGTTTATGGAATTATGAATATAAAAAGCAACCCCTCCCCCTGTTTTATTTTCTCTATTTTTATATATTAATTCATAATCTTCAAGACCAAAATCTATCCCTTTGTCATCATTGAACCAGGTTTCAGTAATGGCTATGATAATGAAGGGGTGAGTGAAATGTTGCAAATACTCTACTGTTAAAATGTATTATTAACAGTTTACCCTCTAATCTCACACTGTTTTCAAATTGTTCTTGTGTAATATAACTACAATTGTTAACAATAGAAGAAATACAATTTGTATCTGGGTCTATCTCTGCGGCTGGGTCTGTTCATGTATGCAAAATTGTCCAGTTCCACTTGTGTGTAGTTAAGAATTTTTTGCAGCATGTCCATGTCGTTATTTCTCCTTAATGCAGTCTGTCTAATTGGTGTTTTGTGCATGTGATGTGTAGAGTCAAAAGTTACAGTACCTTAATACCATTGGGAACATTGTCAGTATTTATCCAGATCTTCTTTGTCTCTCACCACCAAAACTTTAGCTTCCTCAGGTGTCCCGTTTAGTTTAATGAAGATTTTACAGTTTGTTACCCAAGTTTGCTGGATTTTGTGTTCCTTTTTAAGCCACCTTTTTCCGTGTCAGATGCTCATTTATGAAAACGTCCGTTCCTTTCAATTTGCTTCCTTGTTTAAGAAGGGCCGACTTATTTTTACGATTGACAAACCCCATGATGATGGCTGCTGGTCTCCCACTCTGAGTGGGCAGTGGGTGGCAGGCCTCGATGTGCTCCAGGTCCATCTCTATCCCCCTACCTCGGAGGTAGGATGCCACCTGTTGCTCCACCGAGCGTTTCTCCTGCTCACTGGGCTCCTCGCTGTCCGGGGCCACGGCGCTAGTGTACGAGCAGGGCTTCGAGCGTATGAGCGGGGCTTATATTTTTAAAAAATGTAATTGGTTGTCCACTGTTTGAAAACTCAAGCAAGGCAAGTTTATTTGTATAGCACAATTCGAACACAAGGTAATTCAAAGTGCTTTACAGCAGGCATGTCCAAACTATGGGCAAATGTGGCCCTCAGACCAAATGTTTTGGCCCTCAGGCTTCCAGGTGAACTGGCCCATACTGCAAGTCATACTTTTTACTGCATGTTTTTGAAATCTACTTTGATCAAGTACATTTAGTGTGTTCTTTTGAGGGTCTAAGCCTGAACAAAGGTCTGGTGGGTCATTCAAACCTGTTATAAATGCAAATTACTCACTGTTTTGGCCACTAGTCTATGACGCTCGATCGGCCCTCACGCTGCTCTTTGTTTTAATATGTGGTCCTTGATGAAAATGTTTGGACACCCCTGAATATATAGAATAAAAAATACATTAAAATCACAATACAAACAAATGAAAACATAAATAATCATCATAAAATTAAAAAGAGAGCTTTGAGTTTTGCTGTGTTTTAGATGGTAAAAGGTGCAGATGTCCATTATTACCCCGAGATTTCTAGCTTGATTTGAAGGTTTTAGAGAGAGAGACTGGAGGTGATGCTGACACTGTCTCTTTGTTTCTGCGAGCCCTCTCTGTCAACTTTTCATACTTTAACACTTGGTCCTCATCTGCACTACAGAACTCTGCATGTTCATTGTCACTTGATCTCAAGCTTGTGGTGATGAAAATTCAAATGTAAGGCAAATGTAAATACGTCATATAATTATTTAGATATAAATGCTTCACATAAATATAATTTTTTATTGAAAAAAATCAACTAAATACAAGATACAAACATATTTGCCAAATAGTCATTTAAAAAAAAAAAATAGGCAATGACAACTTTTGAGAACTGCCTTATGGGGCCGTTCAAGTGGTGGGGGCAGAGGGGCTGAGGGGCCAGTCAAAGGGAAGTGGCGGGACCTAGTTTGGTGAACTCTGACAGCGCAAACCTGTAAATTCAACTGTAATTTCAGCTAAAATTTAAATAGAAAAAAATAAAATCTCCTCAAGCAGAGGTCTGGTACATCATTAGAGACGCAATGATACAGTTTTCCCACAATTCGATTTGCATCTGGATACGATACGATATCTCAATACTTTTTAAGACACTTTTTTTCCTGATGAGTATAATATAAAAACACTATGATACTAATGAAACATTACGCACATTACAGTATAATTCCTGTACAGCTGGAGTTCATATGTGAAGTGTTTCAGTTCATTTGGTTCAGTGATTCACAGTTCAGAATTTTAATTCAGTGAAAATAAGAGCAGAGATTTCTCAGGCTGTTTTATATTTTATAATTTAGCCAGTCTACTCTTAATACAGAGTAAGGGAGCAACACTATCAGACTTTTCCTTCTTTGATGATCTCTTTTCCTCCTCTTCCATTCTCTTTCTGGTTGCTAAATCTATGTTATATCCATAGACCGTATAAAAGAAGTGGACTAAGTGAGTGTGATGTCACCCATAGCGTTTAGCGTCGCTCAAATGAGGCTCGCGATGCCACGGTTACAGGAGCGAATTTGGAGCCAGGCTCTGTGTTATAAATAGGATTTTTTAGACGGACAAAATAGCAAATAAATATTCAGGATCATGTGTTGCGGGTTCATACGAACATTTTAAGACCAAAATGACAAGGCTCAGTGCAGGAGTTACAGAGAGAGGGACGATAAGATCTCCATGTATGTAAGGAGCTAGGAGCCTCCTGGAGCACTTCCTGTTCGGTTAACGGGTTGGCTTAGTCCACTCATATATACGGTCTATGGCTATATCACATAGAAATGTCTCAACGGACCATTTTCTGAGTAAAACTTACGAGACCGTCTGAGAAACAGATCAAGAGTCACGTTGCCTGTGCGTACACGAGCGCATTTGATTAAAGCCGATGTGAAGCTAAAGGTGATTCTAAAATATTTAATATCTTTGTCATTCCTGGGTTTATCAATGTAAAATAAAGAGTGAGTGAAAGATCAACCCCCCTCAGCGCACATGTAGGGGCACGTGCATATCTCAGGCATGAAAATCTCTCACCTTTTGGCGAAATTCACCATTTTGAAGTCAAAAAAGTGACAAAATAAAACATGAACCCTGGTCTTTTTACACTCCTTTTCGCCGCTGATGTTATTTATTGATTCATTAAAACGTTATGGTTTTGAGCCATCTAAGATAGCAAAAGCGGGCGTCTCGCGTTTACTGCTCTAGCTCCATCCACTGACAAGAGTGCCGTCAATTTTCTTTTTCAGCAGGACATAGCGTGATGCCCGATGTCCGCATCGTAGAACCCTAGTCATTTCAATGGGACGCAAACGGTCATTCGCCGAACGGGTGTACGGGGGGTGGGCGGCGTGCACCCTCTTCTCACCTTTTCAACCCCTGACCCATTTTCATGCCTGTTATCTACACGGGTCTGCATGGGATGGCATCTGGGTCCAGACTCAGACTTTGGTCCACCAGTTAGTGACCCCTGCCGTAAACTCTAATAATATTACTTAAAATGTGAGGAAGCTTACTTAAAGTTCATTAAAATGGTTTGCTTACTAATCATTATTGAGTAAGATGTTTTTTGTTTTTTTTAACAAAAAGTAAAATTACAAGACTTAACTAAAGTTTACTACATAATACTACATATTACTACATAATACTACATACTATAACTTATATATGATGTCCCTCATTTCTAAATAATGTTTCGGGGAAAAAAAAAAGAAAAGACTTCATCAGATATTTTTTGTGCTGTGGACCACAGTACACTAAATAGTTGCCAGCCCAGCTTAACTTCTCAACTTGTGTCACTTCCTTCACCTTCACTTCACTCTTCCTCAGTGAAATAAAGTGTCAGACAGGCACAGTGCGTCCTCTGCTGTGTCTGCCTGCTGTCTGTGCAGGTATTCCATTTTTCTAAGGACAAAGAAATAATAGCAGCATTTCTTTTGGCTTACTGATTGAAACAAATTGGACAGTTTTTATTCTTCATGGTAAACGAAGTCCTTCTTTGTGCAGCTGTGTCTGGAGCTCGTGTACGTGTCCTGTGTACAGCTGGGTGTGAGTATGTTTGGTATGTAAGTATGTGCAGGTGTTCTGCTTTGGGGTGACAGTGTGACCCGATCCACTTTATTCTGGAAGGTGTTGTGGAAGGTTGTTTTATTTTGCATGGGGCCACTAATCTCACAGCAAATGTCCCTCTGTTTAAGAAGTGGGACCAGAGGGTGTGTTGCTGTTTAGCGCTCCCCTGGGCCAAACTTCATCCCTAAAATAAATCAAGATTAACTTAGTCTAAGATGAACTTCCTGGGGAAGTATCGATGTGATGAAGTAATTAGGAAGTAGAGCCCTGCACACCTGTGGGACCCGACACTAAACAGTGCAGCGGGGAACACATTCTGAAAGCTCATTGCGAGCGGGAGTGGGACTATGCAGGAGCGCGTGGGTGAGAAGCAGGGACGTGCACAGGAATTTTGAGGGGCAGTTGCTCTGACATGAAGAAAGGGGCACCGCAACACCCGCCAAAAGTGAATGAACTGTAATAAAACTTATAAATTTTATTTTCCCTGCAACTCCGGAGTTTCCCAATAGATGGCGCACTCTAGATACATGAAACCAAATTGTCCATACAGACACGTGACACAGTGCCCAGGGGTAGAATTATATGTTGAACACATCTTCCTCACTCATGGTCCGAAAACCTTCCTATAAAGCACTGCGGCCAAGTCTATATTTAGTGTGCCTCGCACACCGCACCTCCTCTTGTACGGCGTGGACACCGCGTGTGGATTGTGTCTTGTCATGTATGCTGTGTGGACCGCGCTTCCTCCTGTGCACCTCTAAACCAGAACTAACACCAGGTCTAAGACAGGTCTAAAGCAGGTCTAAACCAGGACTAAACAAGTATTAAATCAGGACTAAAACCAGGTCTAAACCAGGTCTAAAAACAGGTCTAAAACCAAACAAGAATTTGCAGGAGGTGGTTGCTACATTCATTTAGTTTTAAAAAGCCTGACAATATCAAGTAATCCAAAGTATTCATATTACGTTACTCACTTAAGTAATTAAATGGATTATGTTACAAACTACATTTTGGGGAATGTAATCTGTAATCTGTAGGGAATACAGTTTAAAGTATCCTTCCCAACACTGTCATCAGAATGATCAAATGTGTCACAATGAAACGGAATTCAAAACTTCTGAAACGGAAAACCATTGGCCCTATATATGGTGCACATGTTGAATTGAGACGTTTGAATATGCCACATGTAAACTGTTGGATCCTGCAAGTTATTTTCGTCTTATTTGCTGGGCTGATGTAGTCAGACCAGAACCCTCCGTCCATCTGCTCCTGGTCCGGCCCAAAAGTCAAGCCAAAAAGTTTGCCCACCCCTGCGTTAGAAGTTGAAAAAACTGAACTTTTGGCGTCGGCCGCGCCGCGTACCGGGGGCGGGACCGGGGCTTGTGGGTAATCTCTTTTTACTTTGCGCGCGCAGGCTCAGGTGCTGGTCGCGTGCAGCTCCGTGGCTCTGTAAACAGAACTGAGCTCCTCCCTCCAGACTCGCACTTTATATATAAAATATATATAATACATATAATATATAAAATACACTTTATATATATAAAACGCATTTCTCACCTTCCACGGTGATTGGTCTTTCACCCTCATCAGCTCGGGTCCTCTACCAGAGGCCTGGGAGCTTGAGAGTTCTGCGCAGTATCTTTGCTGTTTCCAGTACTGCACTTTTCTGGACTGAGATGTCCGTTGTCCTTACTGGGATCTGCTGCAACCACTCATCCAGTTTGGGGGTCACGGCCCCGAGTGCTCTGATCACCACAGACACCACCGATGCTTTATATATATATATGTATATTCCCTGGAAGGGCAACTTCGGAGGCCATACGGGCAGTTGCCAGGGCAACCAAAGCAACCCCCCTCAGCACGTCCCTGGTGAGATGATAAACTGCAGTCCCGCAAACTAAATATGAGTGTGAAGTAAAATATACAAAGGATTAATGTATGCCTATAATGCATCATTTGTACTGCATATTTTATTTGGCATTAATAAAAACATTTTAAACAGCCTAAACTTGCAGATGTGAATTCCTTTTCTCCTCTCCCTGTTTGATGGAGCGTCAAAGACATGGCAGAGGAATAGAGCACCTCTAGTGAATCTCACCGAGCTTCAGAAGTTCTTCTCTAAAGAGAGGGACATGTACAGTGGACATCCACATCTTACAGGATTTGCGGGCAGGAGCGGAACAAAATATTGCATACGTGGGCCGAAGGGGGCATGAAAATTACACTTGTTTGTGGGCGTGGACAGAAGCAGAACTGCACAGTGCTGGTGCAGGCGGGACAGACCTGTATTAGGAAGTCCTATCTCAATTAAAGTCTGAACTGACACATGTTTGGAGTTTTTGTAACAGATCAGAAACTCAAAAGATGAAAGAGGTTTTGAATTTGAGCTACTGGAGGGGTATATACATGACATTTACCTTATGTTTTACCTAGTTCACCACTGTTGTAAGCAGTTCACTTCTGGATTACATTTAAACTTTTGGATAATATTGGATAACTTGGATCCTCTCTTGTTACTAGCAGGTGAGTGTATTTAATTTTATTTTCAATTAATTTTATTTTCAAATTTGTATCAATAGCTAGAGCTTTGTAACAATAGGTAAATGCTTGAAAAGTCAGGTGAAGGCTTGAAAAGTTAGGTGAAGGCTTGAAAAGTTAGGTGAAGGCTTGAAAAGTTAGGTGAAGGCTTGAAAAGTCAGGTGAACGCTTGAAAAGTTAGGTGAAGGCCTGAAAAGTTAGGTGAAGGCTTGAAAAGTCAGGTGAACGCTTGAAAAGTTAGGTGAAGGCCTGAAAAGTTAGGTGAAGGCTTGAAAAGTCAGGTGAACGCTTGAAAAGTTAGGTGAAGGCTTGAAAAGTCAGGTGAATGATTGAAAAGTCAGGTGAATGATTGAAAAGTTAGGTGAAGGCTTGAAAAGTTAGGTGAAGGCTTGAAAAGTTAGGTGAAGGCTTGAAAAGCTAGGTGAAGGCTTGAAGAGTCGGGTAAAGCGTAATGAAATCTTATTTCTTTTCCAGGACATCATGGAGGACCAGATGTATAGTGATATTCTGCAATTTTACACATTACCAGACAGGAAATGGGGCTACACCTGTAACGTCTCTTCCGCAAAACACTGGACCAGCTCTACACCCTCCATCGGGTGCTCGAGGGTTCATGGGAGTTTTCCCAACCAGTCCACATGTGCTTTGTGGACCTGGAGAAGGCATTCGACCGTGTCCCTCGTGGTGCCCTGTGGGGGATGCTCCGGGAGTATGGGGTCCGGGGCCCTTTGCTAAGGGCTGTCCGGTCCCTGTATGGCCGGAGCAGGAGCTGTGGTGCCGGCAGTAAGTCAGACCTGTTCCCGGTGCATGTTGAACTCCGCCAGGGCTGCCCTTTGTTACTAGTTCTGTTCATTGTATTTATGGGCAGAATTTCTAGGCGCAGCCAGGGGCCGGAGGGGGTCCGGTTTGGCGACCACAGGAGATGATGTTGTCCTGATGGCTCCATTGAATTACAGCATGCACTGGGGCAGTTTGCAGCAGAGTGCGAAGTGGCTGTGAGGCCATGGTTCTCGACCAGAAAAAGGTAGATTGGTGGATGAGTGGAGAATCCCTGCCTCAAGTGGAGGAATTCAAGTATCTTGGGCTCTTGTTCACAGTGAGGGGAGGATGGAGCGTGAGATTGACAGGTGGATCTGCAGTGATGAAGAGGATATGAAGTAAGCTAAGTCTCTGTTTCTGGTGTTTGTATCTAAAGAACTCAAAGAACTCTAAAGAATATTTCTTATTTGATTTTAACATTGACCTCTCCTAAGTACAGATTGTTATTTATTTTCTGAATTTGATAATTAACTTGAGACCCATGTAACAGATGCAAGATGCCTTCAGGTATTGCTTATATTGTGATTGTTTGATTGAAAACTGATAGATAGCTTTGAGTTCATTGTTTAAGAACATTTGTCCTTGTGTATTGATAAGTTGGTAATCCACACTATCCCTTTGTCAAAGCAAGTTTTAAAAAATAATTATTTATTGCGATGTTTGATTCGTTTGTTATTCCAAACGTAACAGCTGGTTGGAAGAAGCTGTGGTTATACGTAGATCAGCCTCCAGGAAAACAACGCCTGCTTATGGAAGTCTGATAGTTTGATACGTTATTTCTCCGGTTTGTAGTTACAGTGAGGAAAATAAGTATTTGAACACCCTGCGATTTTGCGACGTTCTCCCACTTAAAAATCATGGATAGGTCTAAAATTTTCATCATAGGTGCATCTCCACTGTGAGAGACAGAATAAAAAAAAATTTATTTGTATATTACTGTGTCAAATAAATATTTCTCCTTCCTCCTGTGGGCTCACCACCCGCAGAGAGGTTCATAGGAAGGGTCAGGTGCAATGAGGATTGGGCAGCAAACTGCCCCCGAGACCCAGCTGGATTAAGCGGGAGATGATGGATGGATGGATGGAATAAATATTTGATCACTTGAGTCAAACCATTTTAATATTTGGTACAGAAGCCTTTGTTGACAGTTACAGAGATCAGACGTTTCCTGTAGTTCTTCACCAGGTTTGCACACACTGCAGCAGGATTCTGGTCCACTCCTCCATACAGATCTTCTCTAGATCTGTCAGGTTTTGGGGCTGTCGCTGAGCAACACAGAATTTCAGCTCCCTCCAAAGATTTTCTTTTGGATTTAGGTCTGGAGACTAGCTAGGCCACTCTGGAACCTTGATATGCCTCTTACGGAGCCATTCCTTGGTTTTCCTGGCTGTGCTTCAGGGCATTGTCATGTTGGAAGACTCAGCTACAATCCATCTTCAATGCTCTTGAGGTTTTTGCCCAATATCTCACAATACATGTCCTTGTTCATCCTCTCCTTAATACTGTACAGTCGTCCTGGCCCCTGTGCACAAAAACACCTCCAGAGCATAATGTTTCCACCCCCAAGCTTCACTGTAGGTGTGGTATTATTGGGATGATACTCATCCTTCTTCCTCCTCCAAACACAGCGAATAGAGGTAAGACCAAAAAGTTCTAGTTTGGTCTCATCTGACCACATGACTTTCTCCCATGATTCCTCTGGATCATCCAGATGGTCAGTGACAAACTTCAGATGGACCTTGACATGGGGTGACTTAAGCAGGGGAACATTACGTGCGTGGCATGATTTTAAACCATGACGTCTTAGTGTATCACTGACAGTAGCGTTGGAAACTGGTCCCAGCTCCCTTCATGTCATTGACCAGCTCCTCCCATGTAGTTCTGGGCTGAATCTTCACCTTTCTTAACATCATTGATACCCCATGAGGTGAAATCTTGCATCCGAGGGACATTGACAGTATCTTTAGCCTCTTCCATTTTCTGACAATTGCTTTTTCACCAAGCTGTTTGGTAATTGCCCTGTAGCCCTTTCCAGCTTTGTGAAGGTCTACAATTTTGTCTCTTGTGTCTTTTGACCGCTCTTTGGTTTTGCCTGTTAGTAGTTCGACTCTTGACTGACTGTGGGGTCACAGGCGTCTTTATGAAGCTGCTGCCCTCAAAAACGTGCTACTAAATTAGAATCATGAGCAGAGTGGATTTGGACTATGAAAAGCAGAATAACAGGTCTTTGACGGTCAGAAATCTGGCTAATAAGCAAGTGATCAAATACTTGTTTGACACAGTAATATACAAAAATATTGTTAAAAATCGTACAATGTGATTTCAGGATTTATTTATTTATTTTTTAGATTCTGTCTCTCACCGTGGAGATGTATCTATGATGAAAATTTTAGATCCGTCCATAATTTCTAAGTGGGAGAACTTGCAAAATCGCAGGGTGTTCAAATACATATTTTCCTCACTGTACATTTGAGTCAGCATTAAACTCCTCCAATTTGATTTAATATATTGAAGTGTGAATACCTGTTAGACCAATCACACTGTTCCTTATACCTCCAGGTACTGCCTAGTTTAGCAAGTCTGGGTGAAATGTGATTATGAGCTGAGTTTAGTTACACTTTAAAAGTCCGTGTCTAGAGGTGGTGGAATTCTGTCAGAAGCCAAAAAATGGCACAGATCAGTGTTTCCTTGGCGGTGTGGCAGTGAGTCTGTCAAGACAACAAACTTGTGTAGTGATGGGGGCAAGTTCTTAACTTCCACGTAAAACACCAATTTGCTTCACACTGAAGAAGCTGAACACCACTTTAACCCATCTTACAACAGCCACGAGTCTAACAAACAAAACGCTCTGCCTGGTTCACTCATTAGTGTCTGGAAACGTTAGAAAACAACTTTATAAGCAGTCTTATACTTCCCTCTGTTGATTTCCCACTGCACAGGCCAAAGCCGAGGCAACACTGATCTGTGCTGTTTTTTTGGCTTCTGACAGTATTCGACCACCTCTAGTAATGGACTTTAGCTTCAAACGTGCTGGAGTTCCCCTTTAACTTTATTTTGAACTGCAGTAACCCGGCCGGCCACATTGTAGTTTCAATTCAAAGAAACACACAGACAGAGAGAAGCGTAATTTGATCTGTCTCATAAAATCCAGATCTTTCAGCAATAAATATGAAAGCCCGCACAAAAACATATTTTATTGGCCCCTGTCTCACTGATTTACGCTGCTCTGCAGAAAGCCAAATAGATTGCATTTCTATGGTTCACTTTTCACAGATAAGTCCTAGGAAAAATCCACGTCTTTCACTTCTACTTCACTGTTTAGTTTGTAATTTAACAAAAACAAGAGGAAAATCAAGTGTGGTGTCCTTGTAAAACTAGCAATAAAATATATATTTTTCACCTTCTCAAAAGCTTGCAAAACTTTCTAATGAATTGAATATGACAATGAATTATTTTTTTTTAATAGTTTAATTCATAACATTGATGACATTGCCAGATTTTGTATTTGTTCATGCATAGGAGGTTAAACAGTATTGTGGCACATTTCAGAGCCTTAACCTGCAGACAGAGACACATCCAAGTTTGTCTCATTCTCAGTTTATGTTCAGGCCTCATGTGAAAGCTCAGAACCTCCAGAATTCATTCCCTGAGCTGTAGAGGCTGCACTAGCACTGATTGCTGCAGGTTCTGGGGTTTAGGGAGTGACCGCCTTTTGGAACTGGCACAAATTAGGTTATGTTGAGACTGAGCCTGAAGTGACCGAAATCCGATCTTTTCACCCTTATGCGACCTGTATGTGATCTTTTAATGACCGTGTGAACGACACAGATCCGATTTTTCCAAATGCGACCCAGGTCAGTTGGGCTACGTTCAAACTGCAGGGCTTAATGCTCAATTCAGATTTTTTAAATGAAATTTGATTTTTTTGCTTTGTTCAGTTTGTTCACATTTTCGATTAAATGCGACTTCTATGCACTACAAAAAAGGATTTTCTAGCATAGTTAAACTGACTTGAATTAAGCAGATTCATCTTAAAAGATCAATTTAAAGATTTTTTTACTTAATAAGATGAGATTTTGTTACTTGTTTATTGCTACTGTTTATTCCAGACCACACACACATACACACACACAGACCACACACACATACACACACACATACACATGAACACACCATTGTAACCAACACCTTGAATATGTTTCAAGTTTGAAACCCATTAAATCTGCTCAAGATTCTCTAACCGGAGTCTGTCTGTAGTGTTCCCACCCAACAAAGATCCACCCCCCACACTTTACATCTGATCTTTTTCCGTGCGACTTCCCAACACCAACACGTTTGCTCTCTGAAACAGGCTGAAGATGCGTTTCCTCCTGTGAGAGTGGTACAACAGCTGCGTGTGACCTCATTGTGTCCTCCAGTGCTCATGTGGGACACTTTGGGGGCATTTAAAGTTCACACTGGAGATCACACACAAGTGGCATTTAATTGGAAATGTGAACAACCTCGCCAAAAAATCGGATTTCATTAAAAAATCCGAATTGAGCATTAAGCCCCGCAGTCTGAATGTAACCATAGAGACTCATGTGAGGCTCATTGTGCTGGTTAATCCTCTTGAGAACCAAAAAAAAAAATAAAAAAAATAAACAGAATCTAACAGTAAAATCTGTACTTGATTTGAACATGTTTACTTCACATCTGGGGGCACCGTTGGGTCACGCTGACGCAATTTAAACTCAAATCTTAAGTGTGATTTCTTTGAAGGAGACACATTATGTAAGTTGTTCTGGTTATAATAGAGTTCCCTCATCATTATTTATATTTCGACTGATTCTTTCACCCTCCTGTGGGTTCACCACCTGCAGAGGGGTTCATGGGGGGCTATGAGGAGGTGCTATGAGGATTGGGCAGCAAGATGCCTCCACGACCCAGCTGGATTAAGCGGGAGAAGAAGGATGGATGGATTCTTTCATATTTGGGTAAGTCTGTTTTGTCCTGCATTTGCACTGTACTAAACCCTGATTATTCAACGACTTATCCGTCTCTGGATCACAGATGGAGGGTTTAAAAATATCCCGTATGAATTTCTCAACAATAAGAACATAAAACAAAAATCCGCTGCTTGCTACAATTAAATAGCACTGTGAAAAGTTTTGAACAGAAAGTCAATGGATTCAGTTCTGTTAAGCTGTTTTAAATCAATATAGAGGCTTACAATGAACAGAATGTAAAATAAAGATATATCTGAAAACAAACACAAAATATAAATATTACTGATACAATATCTTTGTTTTGTTAAATTTTAAGTACCGTATGTTTCTGACTATAAGTCACACTTTCATGGTTTGGGTGGTTCCTGCGACTTATAGACAGGTGTGACTTATATATGAAATATTTCATGAGCAAAGTACAAACCCGAGGCACCAACTGAATATATTAAAAGTCCTTTATTACATCAAGGGACGCCAACACGTTTCGAACAGAAAGATCTAATTCTACATGTTGGTTATTTTCACACTGAGGCCACGAGAGGGCGCTCTAGGCTTGTGTACCAGTATCTGCTGCGCCTCAGGATCTTCCTCCTGCACCACTGTCACTTCAACAACTGCACCTCGGACCTGTTTGCTCAGTTAAATCCAGGTGGAGCCTTTTTTTTGTCCAGTGAATAAATCCACTGAATCTTGTCCTTTAGTTGACAGAAGCATCAGCACCAGCTGTTTTTATCACTATCTGCAAATGACCCATGAGGCTTTAAGTTTAGATTCTGTAAAACCTGAACAAATGTGCTAAAACTGCATTAAACATATTATTACTCAGTGTGTATATTGAGCGGAGGAAACATATGTAGAGCGGTGGTAGAGAGGAGCAATCGAGCAGCAGAAAGAAAGTTTGGAGTGAGCGAGAAACTTGTGTTTGATGGAGAAAAGTGGAGGAAACTCAAACTGAGATGAAGAAAACATAAAAGCTCATCGCAGCTAAAAGCTGGATTTAGCTGGAGTTGGTGGAGTTGCTCAGAAGTGACACCGAGGATGAAGAATTCAGTGGATTTAGTGATTTGAAATGAAAACCTTTCAGTCATATGCACTGCTAAACAGGACAGCTTTTAGCCTAGATTTAAACAGAGTCAGAGTAGAGGCCTGTAGTGCTCTTATGAAGACGATCCTTACAGTGTTAATTTCACGTGAGACAGATCCATGTGAAAGAAGGGGTCTGGGTATGATGGGGAGAGCAGACAGGTCCCTAACTACTTGCAGATGTGGTAGATGTGTGAAAAAGTACAGTACAGATTATTATTATATTTCTCTATGGGGGTGTAGTGACTGCCCAGATAAGTTCTTTCCTGAATCTAAGCCTAGTCTGAAAGATAGACTGAAAATGAATGACAGAAAAACAGTAACAAATAAGCAAAGGAAACCTTGTTGAAAACAGAAACGTGCTTATTACATGCACACAGAACCAAACTCCAGTGACACCTTCCAGCCTGTCTCCACATGTCATACTGAGGACTGCCACTGCCCACCTCTGAACAGCTCCAACCTCCCAACACAAGAGCTGCTGTGAGCCACTGGAAGGAGGGCATGAATGAGACTGTATCATCGCCTGCTCACTGAAGTGTGACGCTGGTGTAGATGCCTGGCACAAGGGGTGTTTCATGCATGGACTCAAAGGGTATTGCTGTTGTCATTACACAAAGAGGGACAAAAATATGTGGAAAGTGCAGAACTGGACAGTTTGGGCTGCCATACATTTCATGTGGAAAACTATATAAACACAAGCATGATAAAACAGGCTTAGTTACTGAAGAAACACAGACTTGAACCTGTGGGTCCTGAACCTGGCCACAGGCAACTACTTTCTAATCATGGAGGTGCTGCTGGAGGAAAAAATGAGCACATATTTCAAATGTCTGCTTCAAGTGTAAGCGAGGACACTGGGCTGGAACCTGCCCATTCGATACAGTGGCAGAACCTGGTCGCCAGCAGTAGAAGAAAAACAAACAACTGAACAGAGAAGTAACACATCAAATGACACTGACACTAAACACACACTGATTCATTCAGCAAATAGCACATGATGCCTTTTGTTTACTTGGACATGTAAAGTTCTGATGTTGTCTTCGTAGACTCCAACTTTTATAGTCTCCTTTCATAGATTTAGTGTCTACAGATGAATAAAGGTCTTTAAAAACTGAGGTGTTTGACTCAAATTTAAATGAGCTGCTTGGCCGAGATCTCATGGAGATTTTAAGAATATTTTGACCCCAGCACCGACTGGATTGTGGGTCTTTGACAATTCCCAGTTCCAACTTAACACTCTGTGCATGTACATTTTATTTGTGAGTGAGTGTTGGAGCAGCTTTAATACCAAACACAGTCCTGGCTGCCACTTGTGTCATTCATTTGGGCTCAGACGTCAAATGACAGTGAGCATTGCCATGTCAGAACACATGAACCTGGGACTTGTTTGGACAAGGTTCTCCCCTCCCTGTCTGCTCCCTGTCTGCTCCCTCCTCTTTGGCTCCTCTGTCTGCTCCCTCCTCTTTGGCTCCTCTGTCTGCTCTCTGTCTGCTCCCTCCTCTTTGGCTCCTCTGTCTGCTCCCTCCTCTTTGGCTCCTCTGTCTGCTCTCTGTCTGCTCCCTCCTCTTTGGCTCCTCTGTCTGCTCCCTGTCTGCTCCCTCCTCTTTGGCTCCTCTGTCTGCTCCCTCCTCTTTGGCTCCTCTGTCTGCTCTCTGTCTGCTCCCTCCTCTTTGGCTCCTCTGTCTGCTCCCTCCTCTTTGGCTCCTCTTTGGCTCCTCTGTCTGCTCCCTCCTCTTTGGCTCCTCTGTCTGCTCCCTGTCTGCTCCCTCCTCTTTGGCTCCTCTGTCTGCTCTTCCTCTTTGGCTCCTCTGTCTACTCCCTCCTCTTTGGCTCCTCTGTCTGCTCCCTGTCTCTTGTAGCAGAGCCATTATGGTTTTCAAAGAAATAAATATACGGTTAGTAGATTTTCAAATTTTCTCTCTTTTATTGTTATTAGTATCAACTAAAGTCACACTATTGAAGCCTTTGGCTACTCAGCTGACAATGTTTTGTCTCATTTATGGTGAGTTTAGACACATTCTCCTCCAAGGTCCATAAAATCACATGCAGTGTGCCCCAGGGTTCCATTTTAGGCCCTGTACTTGGAAGGAAACGTGGGATTGTTTTTAATCACTGTAAAAAACTTTGTGTTGCATTTTTTGTATGAAAAGTGCTTTATAAATAAACTTTGATTTTATTTGATTTGCCCACATTTAGAACATATTGTTAAAAAAAACTTTTTATTATTCTTACAGAAAAAAATCTCTGTATTAATATGGACCACAAAATAAACAACTTCAAGGTTTAATCATCTTCACATTTAGCTGTCAAACTGTTTTCTAATAACACATGTTTAAATATATAATATAATAAAAATATATAGTCTGGTCATTCGGACAATTGCCAATACAAATCCAGTTGGTATTCACCATGAGCGCTGTTGTAGGAAAATCATTCATTGTGAATAGTCCGTTATCCTTTATTTTCAATAAAAAAACATGAATTGGATTCTGTTCAAACCATTGCCAGTCTTTTCGGGGCATGTGATCACAGACAGAACACTTCTGTCCCCGGCTACATATGAAAAATTCTGCTTTGATATGACACCATTTTACAAACTGTGCACAATAACCAAAGGTGAGTATGGGACATTTTGTACTTGACTACAGTGGTTGGACTTTATACTAACACTGTATGTCTGTGTGAATGTGAATGGATGAACTAACAAGTGTCTTGTTCATGGAACTAACAACTACAACTATGGTTCATTATTTTCAAGACCAAAGTAAAAGAGATAAGGAGTCAGTGCATTTTCGATGTATATGGATTTAGTAATTTAAGAGATCAGATGGATCCAGGACAATAGATCTATATGGACACTGACCCTGGGAGTGACAAAATGCACCTCTGGACATGGAGATGTCGTGTGTGTGTCTGTTTTTCTCTCCTCACAGGTGTGAGATGTAAATGAATCAGATACTTAAATGTGTGGAGAATTGAATATGGGGAAACCACAAGGATGCAAAAGCAACTAACGGACTAAATGGGAATCAAAGATCTGGTAACTTTAACATCGTCGGGTAAGACCTTTCACACAAACATGTTCCAACTTCCACTGAGCTAAACTTTAGTCCTGCTCATACTTCTCCCTGACTGTTGCATTCTGAGTACATTCGAAATAAATACAGTCTGAATCTTCTGACCTGACGATGTGCTCACATTTCCTTACATATTTTTAGCAAGTGAGTAATGACTCTTTTTGCGCATGAAAGCAGACACATTTATCAGTAAAAAGCACTAAAGTGTGACCACCTCCTACACAGTCTTCTGTTGCCTACGTTTCCCACAACAAATGTTAAATTGCACACAGTCGTATGTTCAGCACATTTAAATATGTTTTGATTTGATCTATTCACCAACTTAGAAATAATGTTTTAAATTTTCATTCAGCTTTTGCAAATTAAATTAGAAATGTTTCTATTTTATTGGAGGTAATGTACCTGACTACCTAACTACTTTTTGATCAAATGCATGAGAAAAATGGGTACAGACACTTTAATATTAATACATCTGTATCTGAAAAAGTAATAAGGTTGACACTTTGAATAACTATTCTCTTGGTTGAAAAGTAACTTAGAAAAGTAACTTCAGAACATTTACAATTTTAAGGGATAGAATAGTGGAGTTTTAGAATGTGGGAAAAGTGTGTAAAAAAAAAAGAGTACTTTGATATATGAGACATTTTAGTTATTTTAAATATTGAATATGGTCGTATTTGTAAAATATTGATGTCATTTGCTTTGCAAAGAAGTATAATTTAACTTATAAGCCCTAAACATGACTAAAGTATGCGATAATAATATGTACAGTAAGATTTCAGCCTCTGTATGAGGACATGTTTCATAATTAAGTATTAAAATGGTACCTGTCCCTGACAATGTCTGCACCTGGATTGTCCTTTACTATAGAGTGCTTCATATTTCTTATACCTTTAATAATAGGCCACATTTCTCTTTTTTTGCACTGTAGCACTTTGAGATTTGCTGTCAAATGTAAAGTGCATTATAAATAAAATTTATTATTATTATTTATTACATTTGAAACACTGTACTGACAATGTTAATATCGTCAGATAGTTTAATATAGTTTAATATAGTATAGCTCCCTCTCTTTTTAATGTTACACATCGTTCTGATGTACCTATGTAACTTAGTCATGGAACTTTTTTTGGATGAATGATTCTAGACATTAGGTGGATTGGTTGTCTTGGTATAAATATCCTACTGGTTAAAATGGGGAAAAAAAGAGTCTTTCCCTCTCAATGTGTGCCATTTATAGTGGAATGATGTGATCAAATTCACTGCGATCTGGAACCACCATTCTGTCCTTCTCTGAACAATCTGCCAACTGATCTTATAGGATCTGAAAATATAATAAATTAGAGTTAGAACTATTGCCATGTTTATTGTTTATTGATGATCCCTGTTAGTGCCTTTCTCTCCGGGGTCTGATTAAGATAATTACACAGTCCTTGTTATCACACAATTAGCAGAACATTCGTAAATGGTGCAAATAATCCAAGTTCCATAACTCCATTCCACCTTGTGATGTCATGAAGTGGTAGTTTTTATGTTAACAGCTACATTTTACCTTTAGTTCAGTAGAGATGGTCAGTTTCAAAGCTGGAATGATCCAGATGACTCTAGTGTAGGTGTGTGGATTTTCTGTTTGAAAGAAGAACGAAATATACTAATAAATGTGCAGGGTTTGTGCATTAATGTGAATGAAACAAAACAAACTCCAGATCTGTTTGTGATGAGGAAACGACATTAGAACAGATCAGAAAATAGCCTCTTTAACATGTGAGTGAATGTGTGTGGAGACTGCTCAGAAAAGCTCTTTCTGGTTATTCCTCGATAGAAAGTGTTCAGAACCACTGAAAGCCTTGATACTTGTTATTGTTTCTCAGATTGGAATTCTTTTCTCTAAATCCCCAGATACGTGAAGTGTGCATCTTGTCTTGCCATTTCACTCTGCGCTGGTTTCGTTGAGCCTTTTCCAGTCAAGCTCTTCTCAGCTCTCCTCTCGTCTCTTATGGTTTACATGGTTCGTCATGGAGATGAGGTGCAGACAATAAAACTCCACTATGATTGAGATGAGATCTGGGCTGGTGTGATGGGACTCTTCCAGGAAGGTTCACGTTATATATATATATATATATATATAAAACCAAGTAGCAGAAACATCTGTGCAGAGTACGGGCTGGAAACCCCAGGATCAAGGTGGGAAACGCCTCCAAAGGTTGTGGAGAATGAGCGGGCCAAGATCCTGGTGGACTTCCAGATACAGACTGACAGAATGGTGATGGACCAACCAGACATTGTGGTTCTGGATAAGCGAGAGAACAAAGCCGTGGTGGTGGACATCGCAATACCGAGCGATGGCAATGTCAGGAAAAAGGAACACGAGAAACTAGAGAAATACCAGGGGCTCAAAGAAGAGCTGGAGAGAGCCTGGAAGGTGAAAGCATCGGTGGTGCCTGTGGTAATCGGACACTCAGGGCCGTGACACCCAAACTGAATGAGTGGCTACAGCAGATCCCAGGAAGGACAACAGACATCCCAGTCTAGAAAAGTGCAGTACTGGGAACAGCAAAGATACTGCGCAGAACTCGCAGAGGGCCCGAGCTGATGAGGCTGAGAGACCAACCACCGTGGAAGGTGAGAAACACGTTTTTTGTTTTATATATATATATATATATATATATATATATATATATATATATATATATATATATATATATATATATATATATATATATATATATATAACATGGTAGAAACCTCCAAAAGGTCTATTTTTGCTCTTTAACAGGACTCTGTCTTTCCCCATTAAAAACAGACTTGGAAAAAGCAAGTTAATCTTCAGAAATAATGAAAAAACTGATAAACTAACTCACCAGTTTGAAATTGTGGTTCCATCTCGCAGAGCTGTGTCATTTTTGTTCGTGCCATACGTAATTATGTTTAAACTCCAACCCCAATTTTCTGATATTACTGCACAAGTCCGTAGGTTACATCGACAATTGCAGTTTTGCGTCACGTATAATTACCACAGGATGGGTACTTTTACTGCATCAGGCTGGATGTCCACACACAGTTTATGGATTTGACTCTTGGAAATGTTCCAAACAACAGGAACCAGTGGAACAAACGGCATGTGGGTGATGCTCTTTGTCCTTTTAGCCTGAATGTGCTGCTACTGGATAGTAATGAAATGCTGCTTTCAGAAAGTTGTCAAAGTCTGAGTAAAGTTTCACATTTTAATTGGTCTTAAACAGGTGCTTGCTTTAACTATAGCCTATATTTAGATAATTGGTGTTTTCTGCTTTCTCTTATGTATCACTGTCTAATGAGATGAACTTTCAGTGAAGGTTTAAGCTGTTTAATGTTCACCACACTTGATTTTTACTCCCTTTAAAACCTGAAAAACAGAAAAAGGTACGCAAAGATCCATCTTATGCCTAACTTACCTTACCTAAAAGTTTTCTAATTATGAAACACAAAGTCTATAAGCTTTTCTCACAACTCTCAGACAATTTCCTGGTTATCGGACAGTAAAAATGCAGTGTGTGCTCCATGGTTCGCTGTCATATTGATAGCAGTGAAGGAAAACCTTATGCCAATTTGTCTGAGTTAAACATACAGTAATAAAAGAATGCTATTTAACTAAGAATGTCAAGGTAGCCTTGAGTTGTTTTTTGTTTGAAGACCAACTATGAACACCTAAATCTATCAGAAAATGACTTAAAAGTAGGGAAATGATCTGTCCATGCAGCAAGATCATTTTACTGGACAAGTTATCTGAAAATAAACAACCTCTCGACGAGAATGAAGCAGTCTGAGAACTAGTACTTTATTTTTCAGACTATAAGTAGCACTTTTTTTCATGGTTTGGGTGGTTCCTGCGACTTATACTCAGGTGCGACTTATATCTAAAATCTATAATTTCACATGTTGGTTATTTTCATACTGAGGCCACAAGAGGGCGCTCTAGGCTTGTATACCAGTATCTGCTGCGCCTCAGGCTCTTCCTCCTGCACCACTGTCACTTCACCAACTGCAGCACCTCAGACCTGTTTGCTCAGTTAAATCCAGGTGGAGACTTTTTTTGTCCAGTGAATAATCGAGTGAATCTTGTCCTTTACTCGACAGAAGCATCAGCACCAGCTGTTTTTATCAGCACTTATACTGTATGCAAATGAGCCATGGGGATTTAAGTTTAGTTTCTGTAAAACCTGAACAAATGTGCTAAAGCTGCATTAAACACATTACTACTCAGTGTGTATGTTGAGCGGAGGTAACGTCAGCAGAGCGGTGGTAGAGAGGAGCAATCGAGCAGCAGAAAGAAAGTTTGGAGTGAGTGAAACTTGTGCTTGATGGAGAAAAGTGGAGGAAACTCGAACTGAGATGAAGAAAACATAAAAGCTCATCGCGGCTAAAAGCTGGATTTATCTGGAGTTGCTGGAGTTGCTCAGAAGTGACACAGAGGATGAAGAATTCAGTGGATTTAGTGATTTGGAGTGAGATGGAGAGTTCGGTAAACTTGTTCTGTTGTTTCTGCTCTAGTTTTGTGAATAACTGTTCATATGTGACATGAACACACCAGACACATGTTCAGCCTGTTCTTCTCTGTTCTACTGTTATTTCTATAACTTGACTTTAAGATGAAATGTTTGTTCCTGATTTGATCAAATCAATTTCCCCCAAAAATGTGACTTATCATCCAGTGCGACTTATATATGTTTTTTTTTAATTCTTCATTGTGCATTTTTTGGCTGGTACGACTTATACTCCGGAAAATACAGTAAGTCAATAATAAATTTGAAAACAAGATGAATAACCTGATCTAAGTTTTAAAATCTTGGCCAGATCAGGATGAAGACTTCCGGCGTAGGTCCCGACTCTGGGCATGAGATAATACCATGGATTTAGCAGCAGCGTCTTCACAACCGGCCAAAGCTTTCCACGGGGAATGAGATTCATCGATCTGCCAAACATAACGGAACGCTACAGTGACATCTTTATGCTTTTATTATGTTTTTTAATAGACAAATAAATTAAACAATGAGGTCTTGATGAAGAAAACCGGAAACATTTTCTCAGAGTTACTATCGCCAACAGAGCCCGAAGGAAGTCGTCAACCACATGTTTCCATAGACAAGACAAAATTCATGGACTCATTAGGGACATTTCTTTGGTTTCGTCACTGGTTACACTGGTGATGGTATAGTAGGTGCACTCAATAGTCCACCTTCAAGTTCACTTTTATGTGATACTTTCACTTGCCTGTGTATCTGCACTTTCACTTGGAGGTGCACTGTGTAACTTTTTGGTTGGGGTCAGTCACCTGCGTGTTCCTATGGAGACGTCATTGCTCTGCCTAGAATGTTCAGTATGACATTAAACAGCTCTACTTTACGTGGCAAAAGGAGAAATATGCATGTCTGGCTGTAAACCTTACAATGTGTTGATGAATTTGCCATAAACACGTAAATGATAAGTATTGAGCCAGACCGTGTTCCTGCCCCGTTTCAAACTGGGGACCTTTTGCGATTGAGGCAAACATGATGACCAGTACACTACAGAGATCACACACATACTGGGAACCTCCGTGAAATTGGTCCCATCAAACACGAACCTACACAAAAACTATGTCAATCGTTTGTGCTTCGTTTGTGCTTTTTTAGTTTAGGAGAAATTAACGATTATTTTATAGGTCAAATTGGGGTCAGCCCCACAGGAAGCTTCAAAATGCAGAAAAACAGTCCAAAATGGAGTCAATCGTTTGTGCTTAGTTTGTGCTGCAAAAAGTTTTGTTTGTGCAATTCTGATTCTTAAGATATTTGCAGTTTAATTTGGCCGATGACATCGTCTAGCCCCTCAATGTGAAATAGGTTTCAAAACAGGAATGAAATGATAGAAAACGTTTGTATTTCATTTGTGCTGTGACAATTTTCATTTTCCATTAAAATTATTAGTTATTATTTCTGCGGTAATTATAGGACGTCATTTCCGCTCAGCTGATGGTGGCAAACTCCACAAAACTAGTGGCAATAAACGATCTCAGGCTGTGGAAAAGTCTGTATTATTATATAAACTAAATCAAAAGCAAATTACTAAAGACTAATACAGACTTTTCCATAGTAATAAATTCGCACAAATGAAAACTGTCACAGCACAAAACAGCACAAACAAAATACAAATGTTTTCTATCATTTTCTTCCTGTTTTGAGCTCTATTTAACATTTTGAGGGGCTGGACGACGTTTTAGTGCATTTTTAAGCCTCCTGGAGGCTGACCCCAATTTGACCTATAAAAGAATTTCTCCAAAACTAAAGAAGCACAAACAAAACTTTTTTGCAGCACAAAACAACACAAACGAAACACAAACGATTGACATAGTTTTTGTGTAGGTTTATGTTTGATGGGGGGCCAACTTCACGCAGGTATATTGGGACTTTATTCATGAGAGAAAAGGAGGTTAACTTTTCAATTTATTTTGTAGCGCCAAAAATCACAACAACAGTTGCCTCTAAGGGCATTCCAAGATTTTGATGAGTAAACATACACACAGACATATCAAAGCAGGAATAAACAACATTCATGTACTTGCATGAATGTTGAACTTGCAATGAACATTCGACAAGTTTGTTCTCTCACATTTTTGTAGCACCAGCACTTAAAAGAAAACTAGGCATGTCTGACAGTAAACCTCACAATGTTTTGATGAAGTTGCCATATATTTTTGCTTGATTCCAGGCAAGTATTCAGTAAAGAGAAAGCATAAATGAGCACCACAGATGTGCTATTGTTCTAATATCAAGACCCAGTCTCAATATACTATATAAACTATATGTTTATAAAACAGCTTGAATTTATGGATATTTTAGAAATGCTTGAGATGTGTATCCAGGCTGTTCCAGAGTTTTACACCACATATAAAGAGAAACTTTTACAGGTAGTTCGAACATTTCGCTGTTTGAAATGTCCATGCCCTCTTAAATGATGTGTTCTCTCCATTATTTCAAACAAGTTTTGTAGATTACTTGGAAGTAAGTTGTTCTGAATTAAATGAAACAACACATATTTGACAGTAACGCTTACAACATTTTGATAAAGTTGTCATACATTTTTTGCATGATTCCAACCAAGTATTCAGTAAAGAGGAAATAAAGCTATGAATGTTTCTGTCTGGGTTTGAACCAGGGACCTTTTGCGTGTAAGGCAAACGTGATAACCACTACACTACAGAAACTACATGCTGGATACTTCATGTACGTAACCCTGGTCCTGGTTTTCACATCAGCCACTTGTATCACTGATTTCAAGTTAAAAGGACAAAATCAACATTATTATCCTTTGCAGCTCTATTTTACATTTATTCAATTACAGGTGGTTTTGTAGCTCAAACATACCTAAACTAGAACTGAGTAATAATGTTGATTTTTTCCCCCTTCTAACTTTGAATCAATGATGAAAACTAGGACTAGGGTTAAGGTCAGACCAGGGTTACTTACATGTAAGATCTTGTGTGTAGTTTCTGTAGTGTAGTGGTGTTTGCTTTACATGCAAAAAGACCCTGGTTCAAACCCAGGCAGAAACATATACAGCCTTTATTCCACTTTACTGAATACTTAGCTGGAATAATGTAAAAATATATGACCACTTAATCGAAACATTATCTGGTATGTGTAGTTCACCTGGAGGCAGCGCAGTGATACGACTGGACAGAAAACAGTACCAAGATATTATGACTTCTGACTTTTTCATGGTTCACATTTTGTGACGCAAAAACTCTTTATTTTCATGACCTCAGCCAACTTGCCGGACACTTTCATCAGCACCAAAACCGGGGGAAGAACTTTAAGTGTCGGGAAAGACATCTTCAGACCTCT
Source organism: Odontamblyopus lacepedii (assembly GCA_034769755.1). Lineage (NCBI taxonomy): Eukaryota > Metazoa > Chordata > Actinopteri > Gobiiformes > Gobiidae > Odontamblyopus > Odontamblyopus lacepedii. Next base: position 7,266,120 of record CM068360.1, read on the forward strand.
CCTACTCCATTCCCCCAGCTCTAACGCATGTAATGAAGGAATTTTTTGGCATTCCGTTCGTTGATCCTATTAGTTGTTCGTTGGCTGATGTTTAATAAATATTTCTGACTGTTTCTGACTTAAATAAATCAATGTTTTTTTAATGAAGGCATCTGACTTGTGATTTTGGATTGATCTGACATTCATTTTGGTACAATGTCAAGTAACTTGTGATGTAGTTAACTACTTTTGCCACGTTTGTGTAACTTAGCTTGCTACATTTCATTGGTGGCACCTTTTGTGTAGTTAAGGCTAATTTATTGTTTAGTAACTGATAGCTTAGCTCACTACATTTTACAAGTAACTTGCCCAACACTGCTGCTGAAGGGAATGACGTACAGATTCAAGTCAAAAAACCCCAACTATCCCTTTAAATTATGAGCTCTCTCACTTCTTTCGAACAAGCTTTGTAGATTACTTGGAAGTATGACGCAAATGTGTCGCTCTTTTGAACACATATTGTTTTGAGAAAAAAAAAAACACTTTCTTTTCATGACCTCAGCCAACTTGCCAGACACTTTCATCAGCTTTGTAGAATACCTGGAAGTAAGTTGTTGAATGCTCTAAATGAAATGAAACTACACTTATCTGATGGTAAACCTTACAAAGTTTTAATGAAGTTGTCATACATTTTTACATGATTCCAGCCAAGTATTTAGTAAAGAGGAAAGTAGTGCATGTTTCTGCCTGGTTTCGAAACAGGGACCTTTTGCATGCAAAGGAAATGTGATAAGCACTACACTAGCTGACCTTAACCCTAGTCCTTGTTTTCCCATCAGCCACAGCATGAATGTTAGAAGGACAAAATCAACATTATTACTCTTTGCAGCTCTACTTTACATTTATTCAATTACAGGTGGTTTTATAGCTCAGAAATACCTAGAAAAACATTCTGACTGTGAGCGGGGTTGCCGGTCTCCACAGATCTGACCTGTAACTTGGTCTGGTTTGGTTTCCATAAAGGCAGAAACGTTTAATGCCATACTGTGAAAAATTGCAGACAAAGCAGTAATAGCTCAATGCACCTTTAAAGGGATCGTTCCTCTCTCTCTGCTGTTCTGACTCCATCTGGTGAATTTGGGCATCAGTATATTCGGGTTCCTAAAGATCTCCCCTTGGCTCTGTGCTAAAGGCCATGTCTTCATCGTCGGTGTCGTAGTTAAGAACTCGGCTCCTCGGACGCTGTCGGGAGGTAAGTCAAAAATCCCGAACAATCCCTTTAAAGCAGAAAGTACCATTAAGTACTAGTAAGTAACATTTTTACCTAATTAAATGTCTTTGAAAGCCCGTCTGATGGTTACAAATGACATTTTGGAGTGGTTCTCCGGGAGCCGCGGTGCTGAAATCAATCACCAATAAACAATAAACAAAAACATTCCCCACCTGAGACATTATTGTGGACACTGCTCACCGACTTTGTGTAAATAAACTTGAGCGCAAATTCGAGGGAGGGGAGGGGGTGAGGACAGTATTTACGACAGTTCATTCTCACAAGAGACCTGTAGGGGGCGCACTCCCGCGAAGTTACTTAGTTCTGCTTTAACTTATGAGTTCTCTCCCTTATTTTGAACAAGCTTTTTAGATTACTTGGAAGTAAGTTGTTGAATGCTCTAAATCAAATTAAACTCAAGATATCTGCCGGTAAAGCTTACAACATGCCAAGGTAAAACACATTTTCACATGATTCCAGCCAAGTATTCAGTAAAGACACATGTTTCTGCCTGGGTTTGAACCAGGGACCTTTTGCATGTAAGGCAAACGTGATAACCACTACACTACAGAAACTACACAATGGACACTTCATGTAAGTAACACTAGGCTGACCTTTATCCTAGTCCTAATTTTCATGACTGATTCAAAGTTAGAAGGACAAAATCAAAATTATTACTTTTTGCAGTTCTATTTTACATTTATTCAATCACAGGTGGTTTTATAGCTCAAAAATACCTAGAAAAACATTCTGAATGTGAGCAGGGTCGACTCTGCACAGATCTGTCCTGTAACTTGGTCTTGTTTGGTCTCCATGAAGATAGGAAGGTTTAAAGGGATAGTTCAGGTTTTTGACATGAATCTGTACGTCCTCGTCAGCAGTGTCGTGCATCAACACTGACTTACCTCCTGACAGCGTCCGGTGAGCCCAGTTCTTCCCCGGTTTTGGTGCTGATGAAAGTGTCCAGCAAGTTGTCTGGAGTCATGAAAATAGAGTGTTTTTTCTTCTCAAAACAAAATGTGTTCAAAAGAGTGAGACATTAGACCAGCCTTAATCCATGCACTACGTAAATTTGGACTTGAGGAGTTTTTTCCTAATCTGGTGTATGTAACTGACAAAGGCTCAAACATTGTCGCTGCTCTTCGTACAGTCACAAGGTTGAACTGTGCAGCTCATAACCTGAACACAGTACTGCATACCACACTTGGAAAACACACCGAAGAAGATCTGTTTGGTGAAGAGGTGTCTGGACTCATCGAGTCTGCCAAATCGCTTGTGACTTACTTTAAGCAGACACATCTCCAAAGTCATCTGGAGAAAACACTGAAAGCATCTGTGGAGACGCCCCTATTAGCATGGAGACTTTGAATGACATCGTGGCTTTTTTGGTACGATCCAAAGCCTCAGAAGCCTCCAAAACTCCCACCATTCACTTGACAGCTGTGTGGTTGGAGCGCCTCAGACGTCACCTTCAGCAGTGTTCGACTGACAGCATGACATTGTCATCGCTGAAGGAAAAATGTCTCAAATTTGTCTTGATGACAAATTTCAACTGTGTCCCCTGCACAAACTGGCCGTGTTTTTACACCCACAATTGAAAAGCCTGAAGCTGCTGTCCACTGAAGCTGAAATAATGGGAACTGGAAGATATAGTTTAGTATGTTTTTTTTATATAACTACTGTACATAAAAAAATCATACTAAACTATATCTTACGCACCACAAGACGCCAAGCTTCATTGTGAATTAAAATGATCATCCACTTGTTCATAACTATTGTAAAACAAATATGGCCTGCGTGAATAACAGCCTAAACTAACTGCGGTTGGTTTGATACTGGAGATTGGATATTCAACACATTCAAAGATATTTGTTTGACAATAGTTATGAACAAGCGGATGATCATTTTCATTACGTTTATTCTTGTTTCTATTTTTAACAGAACTCCATGAGAAACGCGAGACTCCACCAGGCCACAGCACTGAGGCTGTGAACTAAGCACCGAAGAGACCCTGTCGTTCCCCATCTGATCATTTATCCGATGTGGAGGATTCCAGCAATGACACCGAGCTGAACGAAGACGAAGTTTCAGCATCGAACTCAAGCCACATAAGGGAGATTCTTCCGATGTTCTTCAGTGGTGGAAAGAACATCAAAAGGATTTCCCCAGCCTGGCAATTTATTTTTTATTTATTTATTTGGTAGTGCCCAAAATCGCAACAACAGTTGCCTCTAAGGGCGTTCCAAGATATGGATGAGCCAAACATACACACAGACATATCAAAACAGGAATAAACAATATTCATGTAAAGCAGCAAATGAAACATCGTCCAGTCATCCCAAGCAATTATTGCTTGTGGTGTGCTCTCAATTCCTGCATCCAGCGCTGCCAGTGAGAGACTTTTCCTGCGCTGGATTTGTTATGTAATATACTGTTCCTACTGTTATTCGATATCGATATACTGTTCCTGCACAGTAACCTCGGTGAGACTGACATCGGTTGTTTTTTTGTTGTTCGTTTGGTTGTTATTGTGATATTTAGGGCTCAGGTAGAGCAAAATGTTTAGCCCACAAGTTTAGCTGAAAGAAAAGAAATTGACGGCTACTTCCTATTGCAATTTGTCCATTGTTGTTCGCTGAAAAAAGTGTGTTGGAAAGTTAGAAGTTGATTTGTGTGTGATTTATCAAGGGCACGGGCGGGTGATGGGTGGAATGTTAACGGGTCCAGGTGGGTGCATTTTTAACTTTGACATAATGATGGGTTTACAGGTGGGTGTGGTGCTGTACTGCACGGGTGTGGGCGGGTCTCCAAAAATGTACCTGTGTAAGACTATGATGTGTATGCTTCTGCCTGGTTTCAAACCAGGGACCTTTTGCACGTAAAGCAAACGTAATAACCCCTGCACCACAGAAACAGCCCAACCTTTGTCCCAGTCCTACTTTTCACATCAGCCTCTTGCATCACTGATTCAAAGTTAGAAAGACAAAATCAACATTATTATCTCTGACCTGTAACTTGGTCTGGTTTGGTCTCCATGAAGACAGGACGGTTTAATAACATACTGGCAGATAAAGCAATAAGATCCCCATGAACAAAAGCTTCTAACGGACCCTCAACCAGAAAAGTTACACAGTGTACATTTAAGTAGATTTTCATGTGATATTATTACTTTTACTTGAGTAACTATTTGCCTCTGTATCCACACTTTTACTCAAGTAACAAAACTGAACATGTCTTCCACCGCTGCCTGTAACCCCACAGCTCTCTGCCCGCTGAGCCTAACTCTGCACCTCCGTACAGTCTGCACTTACACTCACGAGCTCACGCTGGGAGGATCTACATTTTTCACCTTTCCCGGAGTTTAACGTGGCGTGTAAAGGGCTTTGTAAAAAGGTGGCGTATTTGAGGCCAAAGGAGGTTAGCTTGCGCGTGGAAATGCCGGCTGGAGTCCTGATGTGTGTATAACGTCATTTTGCAACGCTACAGCATCTTAAATCTGTTCATTTTACAAGCAGTAGCAGAATAATGAAAGCAGAAGCATGTGGGGAAGGGCGATAAGTGGCTCTTCTGTGTAGGATCCTGGGACTGGTTATCAGAGCTGGGAAAAGTACTGAAAAATTATAATGAAGTAAAAGTATCTTGACTTTGCTTAATTCCTACTCAAGTAAAAGTAACCATCTAAAAATCTACTTGAGTAAAAGTAAAAAAAAGTACTTAGTTCCAGTGATTTGAAAAAGGAGGAGTCATAAATCTAATCCAGCACAAGTTGTTTTAATCAACTTTTAGGTGATTCACTGCAAACTTTATTCACTGCAAACTTTGTACATGAGTGGATTCACCCGGACCCTCCCAGGTGACCATCTCAGATTTTGATGATTTTTTTTTTTTGAGGCCCTTCACATATGTAATGATCACATGCCAAGTTCCATCCATCCATCCATCCATCTTCTCCCGCTTAATCCGGCTGGGCATTTTGCTGCCCAATCCTCATAGCACCTGACCCCCCCTATGAACCCCTCTGCAGGTGGTGAGCCCACAGGAGGGTGGACATTATGGTCCTTGATGTTAGTTTATAGGGGTGCGGGCATGTTTTGGGTTGATGGGGGAAACCGGAGTACCCGGAGGAAACCCATCCAGACACGGGGAGGAACATGCAAACTCCACACAGAAAGACCCGGCCGAACCCGCAACCTTCTTGCTGTGAGGCCTGAGTGATTCCACTCAGCCATCATGGATGCCAAGTTTTTAGTTCTAATTCCTAATAGTTTTTAAATTTTACAAAATCAGGTGTCGTACCCCTCTATTTGGGCTTTTTCTCATTTTCACAGAGCTGTAGCTCAGCGGTGCATGTACAGGGCTCAGATTTGATCTGTTCAATATCTACCACCTGTATTTTCAGGAAAACTGTGCTACATGGTTTACTTTGGGATTTATAGCCTTTTGAAAATGGCCTTTTGTGACTTTCTGAACTTTTTTTCCCCCTAAAATGTTAGGAGTTCTACAGAAAAAGTCTATGGAGTGATCATCTTCCCATTTTCGATTTTACTTTATGAGGGTATTTGCTTGTTCCAAAAGAAGTGGGATGTCCATCTGATGTAGGGTCTTTGAGTAATAGCTGCACCAAGACAGGTCCTACTCGAAAAATCACAAAAACAACCCTCGAGTCTATGTTAAATTTGACCACGTAGTCAGGTACTCAGACACTTCAAACTTTTATTTTAAAGTAGAAGGTATATGGATCAGTTGGTAGTAAAAAAAAAAAAAAAAACATTATCAAAATCTGAGATGGTCACCTGGGAAGATTCTGAGATTTTGGGTGATTTCAGGCAGACAACCCTAATTTTAAAGACACTGAGCTATTATCACTTACTAACACTGAGCTCTTCCTTCTGTTTAGAGAACTTTATAGAACTTAGAACTTTTAACTTCATAATCATCACAAATGGACCTCAAGTCATGTTTTTTTTTTCATTCACACATTTTTCTACTGAACAAAAGGTAAAATGAGGCTGTTAACTTCCAAAAAAACCCCCCAAAAACCCAAAAAACAAAACTCTTCCTAACATCACAAGGTGCAGCAGAACATTTTGATCTTTGGAGATGTAGACAGACTTATCATAAAGCATCACTCAAACGTGACAATGAAACGAAACACAACTCCAGGTCTGTTTGTGCTGATGTTTTTGAATTATGCTTTTAAAATCATAAGGCAGATGTTCGTAGTAATTCACAAAATGGTGTTATGCATTTCTGAGTTTATTTTACTGTGTCTTAGACTTAGACAAACTTTACTGATCCCCAAGCGAAATTATTTGGACACAGGAGTTCACACATTACAAAATAATACAATAACGAAAAATATAAATGGTAATAAATTCTAAATAAATGCAAATAAAAGGTAGAAAGTGTCAAAAAAGGCATCATTATGTGTCTGTGCGCCTCTAATAATACATCTTGGCATCTGATATTAAATGAAAGAAGACTTATTATTATTATGTCAGCTCTATGGTTATAATCTATGACGCCCGTAGATCATTATGTGAAAATGTGCCCTTTTTAAATAGCATTATTCACCGAAAATGCTTTAATAAAACAAACAAGTCAGCTGATTAGAAAACTGTGGTGCCCAGTGGGAGCTGACGTCAACGTAAACGTCATGACGACAAAAAGTCTGCAACTCTGATTTATTTATTTATTCAAAGTAAGGACAGAGCGCAGAAAAAAATGAAGCTCAGAGAGTCAAGATTCTCTGTGCCAGGTTTAGCTACAAGCTCCTTTCCATCTGCAGTCCTTGGGCAGGTACAAAATACATTAAAGTGTCTCCTTAAAGGGAAATTCTGGCACGATTGAAGCTAAAGTCCATTGCTAGAGGTGGTGGAATTCTGTCAGAAGGCAAAAAAATGCCACAGATCAGTGTTTCCTCGGCGGAGCTCCCGCTGTGACAGTGAGTCTGTCAAGGTAACAAACTAGTGTAGTGATGGGGGCAAGTTCTTAACTTCCACGGAAAACGCCAATTGGCTTCACACTGAAGAAGCTTAACACCACTTTAATCCATCTGACAACAGCCACGAGTCTAACAAACAAAACGCTCTGCCTGGCTCACTCATTAGTGTCTGGAAATGTTAGAAAACAACTTTATAAGCACCTTACACTTCCCTCTGTTGATTTCCCACTGCACAGGCCAAAGCCCAGAAGACTCAATCAATAATTCTATGGCATATTTACATTTGCCGCTGAATTTGCGTCACCTGACAAGCTTGAGACCAAACAGTGGTCAACACACATGCACAGTTCTGTAGTGCAGTTCAGGACCGCAAAAAGTGTTAAAGTACAAAAAGTTTGAAAAGTTTTCAAAGAACAGTGAATCACAAATTACAAACTTTTTTTATGTATTTATTTTATAGGCCTGTTTATTTGACTTTTATTAAGTGCTGCACACCATTATTACTAATACAATTGTTATTAATATTATTATTGTTAATATCAACAGGCCACTCTACAATTTGTCATTTTCACTCTCCTTTGCCAGTGTCAATCACCAGATGTTTCTTACCTCGATATTTCTTACCTTATTGTTATTAGAAAATACATAATTGGAATATCTTTGGTATTTCAGATTAAAACAAAGTGTAAAGTACGTACTACTTTTGCAAACCACTAGTGATGATAAACTAAAATATGTACCAGGAATGATGTGTTGATATAGTTTTGTGGATAACTGTGCCAGGCCGGTCATTTTTACTACCCCGGCCCCCATTACAGTCAGGAGTGATAATGTGGCCCCCAGAGAAAAACAGTTTGGTGCCCCTGGGGTTAGAGCAGTGGCTTTGCTGTGTCACTTTTTATCATTATTTATTTAAAAATGGGTTTCTTTGTTTTGCTGTGTAACAAAGTGCTCAAATAAAAGTAATTTTTCATTTCATTTTTTTTTTTTCATTTTTATACGCCCGTTGTGTAAGACGGGACGTATTATGGTATGGCGCTGTCCGTCCGCCCGTCCGTCTGTCCGTCCGTCCGTCTGTCCGTCTGTGGACACTTCAAAGCTTTGAAGTCTTTGAAGCTTTGTCTTCATGAAAGATCTGAACTCTCTTCTCAAATGTTCTGCTGCTGAAAGCGAGAACAACCCACATTCTCTGCTTCTTTGAGCTTTGACACATTAAAGCTTTGTAGTGTCTTTAAGTTCTGTTGCTGCAATCTGATTGGTGGAATTCCGATTCTAGAATTCTATATACAATAATTCAAAGTACGGGCGTATTTTGCCCCGCTGGAGGAGCTCTTGTTATTCTTTATTTCATTCATTTAAAAACAATTATAACAGCCTGCCCCCTATTCACACGATTTCACTGTCAAGACGGTTCCATAAACTGACACCTTTGATTGAAACACACATTTCTATTGCCGCTATTCTGAATCTGGGTATTTTCAAAACATCAGTTCCACAGTCAAGTCAATCAAATGCGAATAAGATGTCATGAAGTGGTAGTTTTCAAGTGAACAGCTCCTTTTACCTTTTGTTTAGTAGAGATGGACAGTTCCAGGGCTGATGTCATCCAAATTATTTTAATGAAGGTGTATGGAGTTTAAAAACCCAGTGGAGCACTTCCTGTAGCACCACATGACATCACAAGGTGGAACAGTTTTCAGTTTGAGAGAAAATCTGCAGGGTTTGTGTGTTAAACATGCGTGATTAAAACAAAACACAACTCCAGGTCTGTTTATGACAAGGAAACAATAGAACATAAATCAGAAAATATCTCTGGGTTCACAGTTGATACCTGCTTTTTGATACCAGCTTTTTGTTGCCGTGTTTTTGCTTAATGTTTTCTTCGTAAAACCATAATGCAGCAGCGTACAGAAGCAGAATGCTCCTGGTCTGAATGGCTCCTGATTGGATAATTGTCTGAGAAGTGTTTTTCATATTTGTTAACATAACGAGTCATAAAGAGGGAGTATTTTGCAAAATCGACCTTCTGGATATTTTTACCTTGTTATAATGGTGTGTCCTCATCAAAAACACACCAGGAGAGGTTTTAGCTGTTATCCATGCATATTTGAGCAATCTAGCACTCTCTCCTGGGCACTATTCAGGAGGTTTTTTGTATAACGCGCAGCAGGTATTGTGGATCACCAGAGAACTATGGACAGTTTTAAGGGTTTTATTTACAATGATCCAAAGTCACAGAGTGAATATGGGGAGCGAGCAAAATGTCACTAGGGGAGAAAGTCTGTTATATCATGAGCTTTCCCACGATATCGCAATAAATATGGTACCGTGAGGTTCATACTGTAACAGTATCGTATCGTGAGACTTGGATATCGTTAGACCCTTACTCCTGAGCACACCCCACACTCTGGCATCTCTGCACTATGGACGAGAGAGTGAGGGGATCGTTCTCAGTGCAATGATTTGATTCACTGTTGGATATTATCTTATGAACTGAACAACATTTTATTAGACATCAGAACTACTATTCATTTACAAAAGTGTCATTTCTGATAATAATACAGTAGGTCTATTTTTAATGTGTTAAGTTTGAACAAAAATATGCACATAAAAACAGCTAGAAAAACACTCAGTTGTTTATAATGAACAAAATAAAATTCAGCACAAATCTTAATCAAAATCACTGCATTTGAAGCTTTATAAGACCTCAAAATACCCATGAAACGCTTGATGTAGACGTCACGGCATGAACCCGTATGATATTGTATCGTGAGACTTGGATATCGTTTCACCCCTATCGATCGCTCTTTGTCCGGAGCCTGGACTTCGGAACAGCCACAGGACCTGCATGAGGATCTAAGGCTCGTACGAGGTTAAAAGTTCTGAATTGCAATTTGATGCAAGACAGAAACGAGCTTTAAAAGTGGTCAGTAAAATCTTCAAATCAATTCTAAAACACAAAAGCAGACAGTGAAGGGAAGATAAAACATGGGCAATAGGTTGATGCTTGTTCAAACTATGGCCCAGGCCGATATAGATTTATAGGATTTGGAGTTTCCGATATAATCACTGATATATTTATGACATAAAAATTCACTGTAAATCTTCAATTGTTTATAAAACTTAGGTTTGGCTCTATTGGATTTTCAATTGGGTTTATTTAGGCGACATTTATTGTTCTTCTGCCTCTTTACATCATATTTAAAGACAGTCGGTCGGCCTAATGGCATTTTTGTATGATATTCTAGCCAGTAAAGAAAGTACTGTAAGTAAACTACCGCTATTAGCTTTTAGCGGTAATTAGTGATATGCTAAATGTCGATAATTCACACTTCTATTCACAGCTCATTTACATATCAGTGCGTGTCCAGTAACATATACGGCCACTATAGTCACTTTACAGTCGCTAATAGAAGAGAAAACAGCCTGTTTATGTGTGCGAGCTACAGCAGCTAATCGCTAACCAATGAGAAAGAACCAAAACGAGCTTCAAAACCGACACATTTCAACACTCTCAGATCACAAGTCTGCACTAAGAACTGTCCTTTTAATCCAGACTCACACTGAGCGTCCTGAAAAAGAAGAGAATCTCAGTGTTGTGCACATGGATCTATGGCTGCGGCTGTAAACAAGTGCACATGGTGATGTGTTCAGGGGCGGGATGGACACTGACAAATGACTCTACAGATAAATACTGATGCAGAGCCACATATCAGCACATTTATCTGTCTGTAAATGGATTAAATGGGCAGAATATAGAGAGTCTAATCTTCATAACAAGGTATAACATGCCCATGGGCCCTAGTTCAAAACAAAACCCATGCGTCAGGATACACCGTGCAAAATTTTAGGATTATTTATATTCGTTTATGCAGTTGCAGCACCTTAATCTTTACAGTTACATAATTTTGCCAGCAGCTTTTCATAAATGTGTGTGAGTGTTTTGTGGGCCCTGAGACCAAATGGGGCCGAGTTAGTTACTTGTGATGGCCCAAGATATAATGGAATAATAGTGAAATGAAATAAAGGTAGCCGGCCTAAACGTTCTGCCTACAAGCCAATTCTTTGTAAATACACAAAAACATACAAAACAATCTGCGATGATGTTGATAGCGGGATGCTGATTGTGTTGGGATAGTGCTCTGAAGTGGGAGCAAAGGGTAAGGAGACTCAGAACATCAAGAAGTAAAAATGAAACTTCTAAAACGTGTTAATTTTCAAAGCAAAAAAAGTGATCTAAATACATTTAATACCTCATAAAAGTGCAATAGCGGTTCTGTACCAACTGCATTTCCCTGATATGACTTAAAATAGTTCTTGTTTGTGATCCTTGTTAAGAAACCCACAGCTGGACGGAGACCTGAACAGACCAGAAGCAGCATGGAACTTCAACGTACAGCGATATTTGTCACGTAGGTGCAAATAAGGGTTGGTGTCTTGCTATTTTTAACACTGGAACATTAGCATTGTCAAAGATCCTGTCATCTGCTAATTGGATAGCGAACAGTGCTGGCTGGTGTAATCGAGCATGCTGGGTAATTGTCTGGAAGGAAAATGTGTAATACCCGGGGACAGACAAAAGGTCAGATAAAAGAGTGCAGAGAAGGTTGAAAAGAGCAGGATTATTCAAACATGGATGAAACAGAACTACCAGCAATGGATTAAAGAAGATTTATTTTGTGGAATGGACTTTTCAGAGTTTTTGACCATGTTGGAACTGTTTTCCCTCATCATTTATTCAGCCTAAATTGTATTTTGAGCAGTTTGTGCATGTTTGAGCAATCTTTAAAGAGACATAGGACCTCATTTCTTCGTGAGCCAGAGTTCATGTCAATGGTCATAGTCGTCCTGCCACTAAAAACATTCTTACCCACTCCACAGAGCACCCGAGGAAAACGATTAGAACTCCAGACTGTCCATTAGGGTTTGGCGGTATCCACATTTTGATACCGTTAAACTGTCTCAGCATTTTATACATTGTATACAGTATTACCATGACTAATTAAGAATGTTTTGTAGCATTTGGAAACACAATAGCAGCTTTATATTTGAAGATGAGGCAGAAGTTCTGATCAAACCAAACTTTGCAGCGCATTCGATCGCAGCAACATCAGTACACAAGCTGTTTTTATCAGTGCTTATACTGTATGCAAATGAGCCATGTGGTTTGAAGTTTTGTTTCCTTAAAGCGTAAACAAATGTGCACAAAGCTGCATTAAACACCAATCACAGCCCTTATTGTCTGCGTCGCTAGCCATTAAACACTCTCCCAAAGCTTTATTCTGCCTAAGCAAAATCTGAAAAACAGTGAGTGGTGCCCGGCGGGTTAGGGCGGGCTCTGAAGCGATGACTGACAGCTGACCGACAGCTACAACAATCCAACACCGGTGTGCTCTGGACTGTGAAACAGAGCAGACATTTGTGCTTGGATCACGCCGTTTCTCTTTTCTCCAGACGCAGCTCAGCTCTATAGTTATAAGTGTTGACTTTGAACTTCAAATGAACTGTCTGAAATATATGCAGAGTGAGCATGTTGTGTCTATAATGAGTGTGCTGGTGTTACTTTTGTGTGATTGTTGCTCTACTTTTCCCTGTCCTGTAGATGATTTCAACCTACAGAGGGACTGAAGTTGGAAATGAGCAATGCTGGCTACAATCTTTGCATCTTTACATTTTAAATGTTCATTATTTGTAAAGGGAGAGCACATATTAAAATAAATAAGAAATAAGATGATTAGAAAACTGTGGTGCCCAATGGGAGCTGACGTCAACGTAAATGTCACCAAAACAAAAAGACAGACCGACAGCCTCAACAATTCAACACGGTGCGCTCCGGACTGTGAAACACAGTGGACATTTGTGCTTGGATCATGCCCTTTTCTCCAGACCCGGTGGGACATGGTGGTTCCAGGTAGGGGGCGGGGCTGAGAGGGGCTCCTCACATCGTGCCTGTAGATGCCATTGATCTGTGCTCGTCACGTACTAACCTGCATCTGACTCACTGGGGCCGTTAGTCCAACCCAAAAATTCAAATGTTCCGGTTGTAGTTGCTCCTAAAGGGGTCCTTACAGACATGGCTTTGTCAGATTTTTAACAAATACACACAGGGGTAGGTAAACATTTCGATTTTAGACCCATTTACACAGCAAATCAGGAGAAGAAAGTGTTTTTGGTGTTTAATGGCCTTTTGATATGAGTGAAAATAGCTCCTCATTTGTACACAGAGGAAGATGGGTTCCTCACACGTATAATGAGAGAGGACAGAGTTCCGGAGCTGTTTATTCTGCAGGACACACTCTGCTAATGGGCTAATGGCTCCACAGGTCACACGTGCAACAGAAAGTGAGTGGAGTTATGACAGGAGCCAACACAGGGCTCCACATGAGAGGAACAACTGGATGATCACTGCTGTGCAGACACTCAATACTTTCCACTTACGCCTATTAAAAGCTGCACTATGGGAATTTTCTGGTAGAGGGAAAGCCAATTCCTCCACAGCAAAAACTAGAGGGTTAAAACTTCAGGGTAAAATATTCTCTTTTAACTATTGGAAATGTTGAAGAAAGCAGCGTTTTCCTCTTGTGTTCATTAGTTTCTGCTTAGATAAAAATACAGTTGAAACAGAACTAAAGTCCAGATAATTTACATATTCAAATTCATTCAGCATGAGAGCTACTTATAAAGTCAAAATGATCTGCCTACTACAAAAATCCACATCATTTCTTTATTTATAAATATATTGAGAAACAGTCCTGTTAAGTTTTTATAGATCTATCTTCATTTTTCTGATAAATGTTCATTTCAGCTTAACATAAGTCAAACCAACTGTGCTGCACTGAAACACTCTGTGTCCCTTTATGGACCCTTATCCACAGTTTGAGAACCCTTCTTTAAGAGAACTTCCACTGGCTGTAAGTAAATATGATCACACTCATCAAGCATCAGACCTTGAGTCCAAGCGCCTTCAAGACCAAGACAAGACCGACCAAACGTGGTCCATGACCGTAAAGAAACGGTCTCGAGTACTACACTACGATCTACCTCAGCGATCAACTGGTAGATCGCAATCGATGTATTGGGCACCCTGGTTTAGACTTAGCGCCTCTTCGTTGGTGCATAGACCAGCCAGGACTCTTGGCACGGTGCACAGTCCAGTCAGACTCCATCCTGGTGTTATCTGTCATGACATCATCAGGTTTAAGAACGAAATATCCTGTAGTTTGTGCTGACCCTAAGCTGTTTTTAATTTTACAGAGATGCACCTGAGTAGACGATCGCAACTCTTTCAAAAAAATAAATGATGTGTCAGAATACCGATACCAAAGTGTTGGAAAACCAGCACGTATAAACAGAGACATGTTGTAATAACGGTTTGTCTAAATATAGGCATGTCAGAAATAGGCTGGCGACCACCCCACTCACAGTCAGAATGCGTGTTATTAAAGGCGTTTTTGAGCTATAAAAACACTCATAATTGAATCAATGCATCTTATATAAGTTTAATACCATATTGCGGAATGTTACAGGCAAAGCAATAACATCTCTATGGTTGCAGGGTTAAACAACATGATAACATAGATCTGAAAATAGCATAATATACAATAGATCCTTAAAAAACAGTGTCCTTTCGTATTCACAGCTTTATTTGATCTAATTTCATCTGCAGTAAGTTGGTCACACAAACGCACACTTTGATTTTCAGACTCAGACGGTCCTCTTGGTGCAGTATCAAGGCAGCTCTTAACTCTTAACACATTAGCCACGAGCGCTGCCCAGAAAACTGCACCGCACATATGGACTACACAAGGCCAGAAGCGAGAAATCTGACGTGTGATTCAGAAAAGCGTCAGACACGTCGCTGTAAATCTTGGTTTCTCTTGTAGTTTTGGTTTGCCACTGTTCAGTTTATCAATGTCACTTTCTGTGTCTCTGAGGGGCAGTTTAAGCAGATAAAGAGGTAAAATAATCATGAAAAAGCTCAAACTAATATCAGCAGTTGCACGGCAAAAAAGACTGATCTAAATTTAAGATATAAACACTTAAATCTATCAGAAAATGACTTAAAAGTAATTAAATAAACAACCTGTAGACTAGAATGAAGTCTCTTGAGATAAACATACTTCAGTATCAAGTAAATCTGTATCACTGAATCTAAAAACAAATTCAGTGTTACAGGGGGAAACTGTGGTAAATGGATTGTAGCTTCTTTTAAACATTTATTGCCTAAATTTATGATTTTGTGAGGTTTTGTTTTTGATGAGGACACACCATTATAACAAGGTAGTTGAGTCATGGAAGAAATATGTGACCATTTTTATGATTATACAACCAATTCAATACAATCATCTCTGTACTTGCTGACACCGATACTGATACTTTACCAATCTTACAAATGTGCAAGCCCAAAAAATATATATTTAATAAACCCGGAAAAAAAATACAAACAATCCTGATATTATCTCTACAGTTGTCTCCCTAAGAAGAACTTTTCTTCATCACTTTTCTTTCATTTTATTATTATTATTTAATTTAGCTTTGATTGAGAGTGAGAAACGTCATTTCATTTTTTCATATGTGAATATGAAAATTTGACAATAGACTTTTTTGAATCTTGATTAGAATGTGTTTATTGCAGCTTTTTTACAGAAAAGAATCTTAAAACCGCGTGGCTCATTTGCATACAGTATAAGTTTCTCTATCAGTATATCAGTTTCTGTGGGACTAAAGAACACGACTCAGTGGAATATGAGTGTTCTCTCTATGACAGAGGATGTGCTGCTGATGGTGAGTCTGTTCTGTGCGTATGTCGCGTTGGAGATGGTTCATGTTAAACTTTTCAGAGATCGTACGAGTGCAGCAGCTCTTTCACTGATGTCGCTACAGTCGCTTTATTTATGTTGCTCTGGTTTCTCATCACCGGGATACTGGATTACTCAGGATACTGAAACCGGGATACTAAGCAATGTGTCGTGTAATAGTGGTATCGATGCATGGTATCGACAAAAAAAAGTACGAGTATATTATGGAAGTATTGGGCTGATATCCAGTACCATTTATCCTACTGGCGCATCCTTATGAATAATCTAATAATAATAATAATAATACATTTTATTTATAACGCACTTTACATTTGACACCAAATCTCAAAGTGCTACAGTGCAGAAAGACTTTAAAACAGAAGACAATTAAAAATCAATAAAAAGCAATAAAACAATAGCAAGTATTTAGCTGTAGGCCAGGGTAAAAAGGTAGGTCTTTAGTCCTCTTTTAAAGGCATCCACCGTCTGTGGAGCCCTGAGGTGGTCTGGTCTGAGAAGGCCCTGTCGCCCATGGTTTAAGTTTTAAAATCTTCAGATCAGAGAAATTTGCAGTGTAGATCCTGTGTCAGGGTAGTGTGAGGAGAGAAAGAACCGTCAGGACAAAAGTGTCCCTATACTGTGTCCTGCAGCATTACAGCAGCCTCTAGGGGGCGCCGGGTGGGCACAGGAGACACAATAAAAGCCTCTCTTGCCACTCTTTTTTTCAGTCAGTGAAAAGGAACTGGAACCTCTTCTGCCATATTTTTTTATTTGTTTTAAGAATAGTATTTCAACACTGTAACCCAAAGTTTAAATGTATTAATTTTTTTGGTCAGTTTATCTGTGTACACTGAATCTGTATTTTAGAGCTTTCCACCAACCTGCTCAGGACTACAGGTGTAAATAACCTGCACCAGCATCTTTCCTATGATTTCTGTCTGTGTTAATGTTGTGCACTGTCCCTGTACAAATAAAAAGCAGACCATACCATTTAGTGTAGAATCTCCGTAGCATTTCAGAGGTAGCTGGTTAGTGTGGTCGCCATGGATGCAGGAAAAACAAATTGCTCAATCACCCATTCCAATAGTGCTTAACTTCTGTCCTTTGAACTGCAGAAACCGCAATTAATAGTTGGTCAAAATCCCGAAAATGTTAAGTTTCAAAGTTTAAAGTTCAAGAGCTGCTCAGTGTGCTGGCCAGTGAGCCACAAGAGCAGTAAAACCATGACATTTTCTTTTCTACATACTAATAAAAACATGCATCCCTAACCATGTACAAGCTCGGGCATAATGCTGCATTCTATTCTGCTCAGGACTCGGGGAAAACTGACCTCCACCTCGAGAAAGTGCAATGGACGACCAATCATATCAGGGTTTAGAAGGAGTTAGCGGCACCTGACGTTACATGAAACTTTCTCTATATTTACCTCAACCACTGGGGCAACAGTAGCTCAGTTAGTAGAGAGTTTTCCCACTGATCTGAGAGATAGCGGTTTGAATCCTGCTCTCGACATAAACATCATTGGTTGAGCGGTCAGATGAATGCTATTGTTGTGTCCTTGGGGAAGACACTTAACCTACCAGCATCTGTGTTCGAGTGTGAATGGTGGTTCTTTGTTGTAAAGTGCTTTGAGGCCTTGAAGGTGGAAACACGCTGTATAAAAATGTGGCCATTTATCAATGTGGCATTTACAAGGAAGGTCGGGAAAACTAACTCAGATTTATCGACCACCGACATTCAATAGAACGCGGCGTAACTTGGGATCCCCTCAAAGCAAAAGGTCAGTCTGAAATCTGACATACAATATTTACAATTTTTATACTCTTTAAACGTTACCATTTTCGACCCTGACCTATCCACATACAGAAAGTACTCTCATATATTCATTCAAATCCAGTACCAAATGATATCAGCTTGTGTATCAATGATTGCATTACTTTACATGACAGATCGCTCTAGCTTCCTCCAGGGTTCTTGCTGACATATGGCCTGTGGCAAGTGTTCGAACTTTCCCAGCTTCAGAAACTCATTCAGTAAATTCTGCACTTTTGGCATCTTTAATTACTTCCGTAAATAGTGTCTAAAATTGATTCGCACGCAGCACATTGCCAGGAGGAAAAGGAAGAGGAGGAGATGGAAGAAGAGGGCGGATGATGTCTTCATGAATTTTAATGGTGCCATAAATCCCACGCTGTGCTTTGCCAAACATTTGCAATAGGCTATGTGGAGGTTGAGAAGTGAAGGGACAGCTTTTGGTGTGGTATTTAGTATCATGGTGTAGTTTATTTTTTAATATATGTGTTAATTTAACTTGTAAATGTGTTAATTAGAGAAGATAACACATAACACTGACTGTATAATGAAGTGGACTAAAGGCCGCCACACACTACAGGAGAATTTGGACGAGTTTGGCTGCGATTTCTTCTTCTAGAGTTCGGGAAGGCGTGACCCAACTTTTGGTCTACGTGTGCGAATTTGAAGCCGCTGCTCCTCATGTGTGGAGTCAGTGTCAGATCAGAACCACCAAACATCAGCAACGCTACGGTAACAGCGGATAAAACAGAGCGTCAGGGGCAGAGGAGCGACGGACACAGAGACGCAACAAACTCAGGAAACAGCAAAAATAAAGACTTTATTACTCACCTCATAATGTGATCAATTTTAAGGCCGCCAAACTACAGGATTTTTTGGTCTTAAACGATTTTTAAACATGCGACAAAAAGTGCTCACCACAGACACAAGGAGAAACTTATGAGACTTAAAATCTCCGATCTCAAACACTGCAGTGGGATCTGTGTGTGGACCACAGGATATAAAGCTGTGAGCGCGATGGCGTCAGCTGTTTCCTGTCTACAGTAAAACTACTCGCTCTGAGACTCTGAAGTGTTCAAAGATCAGATTCTGCACTTCTAGTTTAGACACAAGTCCAAACTGTGTTATTATTATTTGTGAAATATGGAGCAATACTTCAGACACAGGATTTTTAAAGCAGAAAAGAGGAGATAAAGTCCACAGGAGGTAGAGTGACTGTAGCTAATCTGCAGCTTCACCTCGATCTGTGCACTGTGTGGATGCAAACAAGTGAGGAACTATCTCGACTTTTTACTTTTAAACAACACTGCAAACTGGATTCACAGTGTGGTTTGGTAGACTGGATGTCCTTATTTGAGGAAGACAATTTCTATGGATAATGTGGATCAGACACTGCACTTTAAATCTACCACTTTACGAGAGGCGAGGAATAAAGTCTTTATTTCCGTTTTCTGAATTTGTTGCGTCTCTGTGTCCGTCGCTCCTTTGCCCCTGACGCTCTGTTTTATCACCTGTTTCCGTAGCGTTGCTGATGTTTGGTGGTTCTGACCTGACACAGACTCCACACAATGAGGAGCAGTGACTTCACATACGAAGACAAAAAGTCGGGTCACGCCTTCTTGAACTCAGGAAGAAGAAATCACAGCCAAAATCGGGCAAATTCTCCGGTAGTGTGTGGCAGCATCTCATCCACATAATCCATAGAAATGGTCCTCCATAAATGATGACATCCAGTCCACAAACCACTGTGAATTCAGTTTGAGTTTGTTTCTTTAAAAGTAAAAAATTGAGATAGTTCCCCACATGTGTCTGTTTACAACCACACATCGCACGGATCGAGGTGAAGCTGCAGATTAGTGATAGTGACTCTACTTCCTGTGGACTTTATCTCCTCGTTTCTGCTTTAAAAATCCTGTATCTGAAGTATTGCTCCACATTTCACAAATAATAATAACACAGTTTTGACTTGTATCTAAACTCAAAGTGCAGAGCTCTGATCTTTGAACACTTCAGAGTCTCAGAGCGAGTGGTTTTACTGTAGACAGGAAACAGCTGACGCCATCGCGCTCACAGCTTTATATCCTGTGGTCCACACACAGATTCCGCTGCAGTGTTTGTAGAGATTTTAACCTCTTGAGACCCTGTGGCCCCATACGAGGACATTACATTTATACCTCATAGCACCATGATTTTCAATTATTTTAAACTTTCACCTGTAATCAACTAAAAACCTCTACAGCAGCTCCCGAAAGTAAAAAAAAACTGCATGGTAAAGTTTAGATGCAAAATTTATGAATAAAACCAATGTATTTATGTACAATAATGTCTCTTCATGTATCTTAATGTCTCTTCATTTGGCATTAAAATTTGACACATTTTATTGCCCACAGCAGACGAGAGCATCAGGAAATGTCATGTCCTCGTTTGAAGACATTGGGACTATGTTATATTATTGATTGTACATGTTGTTCGGTAAACTTGGGAATATTTAGATGAGTTTACAGTTATAAATTGCTGGACGTTTCTGCTGCTATAGGGAAACTGCTGCCTGTCTCCACTTTTTGCGCCTCTACTTTTTTTTGTAACGATTGAAAACCAGAAAAAATTAAAACTGTGGACCACATTTTCAGGCCTTTTTGTGTGTTTTTAACCTCACTCACTGAACCCCAACCCGCTCACGGTCGACCTGCGTCACATTTGGCAGGTTTAGGGCTTGAAATAAACAGCTAATTGCTGTTTGTTTGTTTTTTGTAATTTATTTATACATTTTAATGTTTTTACATTTTTTAACCAATGGTGTCATACAGAAGACTTACTTAGTAGGTCCTACTTATCCCAAATAGCAAGAAGAAATGAAAAATGCACACCAGACAAAAGCTCGGGTCTCAGGAGGTTAAGTCTCATAAGATTCTCCTCATGTCTGTGGTGTGTGCTTTTTGTCGCATGTTTAAAAATCTCCTTTAGTAAGTGTGACATCACCAGAAGTGTTCAACTCCAGTCAAATGAACCGTCAAGACTAGCAGTTTTAGGGGCCAATTTAGAGCCAAGTTCCATATTTGGAGCTCCAACCGCTAGAATCATAGCAAAGATGTTGAAGGTAATGCCCTTTTCTGCACTTGTTTAAATGATATACTAATATTTCTGTCAGCAACCATGTCACACAAAGACACAAAATGACTTCAAAATGACTGATGATGAGCCATTTTGTAACTAGAACCATTTTAAACCGCCTGTATTTCCTTTTATTTCTTTCGCAATTTGTTCACAAGAGTTTCAGATTTATACCAGAGGTGGATAGTCTCACAGAACTCTGTAAAACTCATGTAAAAAAATAAACAAATTTTTGGCAAAAAAATAAAATAAATATGTAATAAAACAACTGAAAAAGGAGGGTGCCGATATGTACACTTGGCCTCTTGAGCTTTTAACCATGTTATGACACTTCCCTCATCAAAAACATACCTGGACTTATAGTTTTCTTCATTGATGTTTGCTTCATTTACCATTTATGTAGTTTTTATTAGAAACAATTGCTTTTCCCTAGAATGTTACACACTATGGTTTTACAGTATCTCTGACGACAAGCACGTGGCACTAACAGTAAGAATGCATATATTTCAAGACATTTCTGAGCAATAAAAACACCCATAATGACATGAATGCTTTTGTTAGAATAATTATGTATATTATCCCATATTTGTCTTAATCATGTGTAAGATATTTGTGTATTTGCAATAATCTCTTTTGTGCTTGAAAACTGTGTGCAGTACTTTTCCACTGACTGCTGTGCAGCTGAAGGCTGGCTGGAGCTTATCAGACTATAAGACAAGGGCGGTTTGAGTTTGGCAAAACATGAACTGAACCCAAACATGAACTCAGACCACAGCGTATTCTCCGCACTCAGCCTACTGTCCGACCTTGATTGATAAAGCATAATCATATTTTATTATATTTATCCTATCTTGGTATTGCTGCTGTCCCCCCCCTTTCCTTTAGAGCAGCGATACCCATTGTAACCAGGGCCATCCTAATGTAAATAAAAGTGAGGAGACGGGGGCATGCTCCAGAGCGGGTTGGAGAGTGTATCTGGGCACGTCTCAATCCGTTCTCCTTGCGAGTAAAACTAAATAATCTCTCTTGTCTTTCTTCTCTGAATGTTTTAGATGGTGTTTAACCTGTTTAAACCTATCAGCTTTTAATATAATTTATTTAATCTACAGAGACAACACTGAAGAACTCTCCATCAAAAATGTTTCACTTTACTATAAGCCATAACTGTACGCTGTAAACTTTATTCTTCACACATTTTTCTTCTTTGAAACATCCATGTCTACATTCATAATTATGCACAGCCTTGTCAGACTGAAAACATCTCTGTACATAAAGTACCAAGTAATGCACTTTTATTATCTTCTGCACAGTTTCAATCATTCACAGAGGACTTGGTTTAGTGTTTTATTGTTCGCATAAACCAGCTCATGTTTACAGCTTCCGTGTTTATCCTGGATTGAATGTGTGCCAAAAAAAAAATTCTGTCAGGGTCAGACACATCTAAGAGAGCTGTGTGTTTGTGTAGCTCATTGTCACATTTCCCCTGTATGGAGGTACTGTTGTCTTGTTAATATTCACAAATGCACAGAGGCTGATCTACAAATAGTCATTGGTTTGTGCAAGTGTTTTGATATCCACAAATGGAAATTTAATATTTATAACTTGTATTTTGTTTTTTACAAATAGATGTGTATTTGTAAATACTAGTGCTGTCAACCGATTCGTTTTTTAAATCAGATTAATTACACTTTAGAATTTTGATTAATCACAATTAATTGCAGTATTTTTTATTTTTTTTTAACCTTTATTTAACCAGGAAAGTCCCATTGAGATTACTAATCTCTTTTTCAAGGGAGTCCTGACCACGCACACCCCACTTGCACACTCCACTTGCACACTCCACTTGCACACTCCACTTTCATACTAGGCAATGTGGGTGAAGTGTCTTATAATAATAATAAAATAATAATAATGCATCAGTTTTATACAGTGCTTTTCTGGACACTCAAAGACGCTTTACAGAGCATTATTCATTCACTCCAGACCCGGTGGTGGTGCTACTGTTGTAGCCACAGCTGCCCTGGGGCAGACTGACGGAAGCGAGGCTCCAATCTGCACCGTCGGCCCCTCCGACCACCATCACTCACACACACACCACTTTCATACTAGGCAATGTGGGTGAAGTGTCTTGCCTAAGGACACTACGACAGTTTTTGTGACTGGCCCCACTGTGGCACCTGGAATTCCCAGTGGTCTCCCATCCAAGTACTAACCAGGCCCGGCCCTGCTGAGCTTCTGAGATGTGATGAGATCAGTATAGGTGAGATGAATTATTTTTCAAAAAAAGACCAAAATATTTTGACAAAAATGCAATTTTTTATCAAAAAGTTATATTATTGACATTTTTCTATTGCTGGTAGTTTTGTTGACCACATTGCCGTGGATGCTTTCTGCCAATGTTGTTTGTCGTGTTGTGTTTGTTGGCTTGTGTTTTGCTTTAAGATGGTATTTTAAACTTATTGTGCTTCTGTGGAAAGAGAGTTCATCGCTGCAATATCTGCAAACTTCCTTAGTTTATCTAAAATCTTGTGGAACAGTTTTTTGAAGAGAAATTTGCCACTGAGCACCAGTCACATTCTCATCTGTCGTCTTCACATCTGCGTATGGACAGACCTGATCACTGACCTAATAACCTCCGCCGCCTTTCAGGTCTCCATCCGCACTTTCCATAGAGGAGCATGTGCGCTCAAAATGAACTGTGTGATTAATCTGCGTAAAAAAAATAAAATTATGTGATTTTTTTTGGTGATTAATGTTAACGTTGACAGCCCCGGTAAATATATCTTTTTACGTTTGCAAAAAATAATTTAATTTGTAAAACTGAAAATTCTGTGTAAAATGTGATTCGCACAGATGTCTGGTATGACATAATTCTGATACACTCGTTTTGAGAAATTCACAAATACAGACGGATCCACAAATAGCCAAACGACTCACATACACAGGCATCCAGGTCTAAAACAGGTCTACATCAGGACTAAACCAGGACTGAAACAGGACCTGTGTTTCCCGCAGAAAATTGGTTAGTCAAGGCAGTGACCAGCTTCATGATACAGGGATGTGCCTCATACTTACGCACCGTTAAAACCCTTCCAGAGCAACGGTATCGTCTATGATACGAGGGCATATGTTTTATATAACCACACATAATTTTGCAACTGTAAAAGATAGAAATCTACTTTTTCCCTTGAAAAGCTGAGAATTGCAGCTTTTCGAGCATATTTACCCTACATCACACACGCTGCTGATGATGTAGGGAAAATGAGTGTCCAATAGGATCTTTGTTTTCCGCCAAATAAGTGGCAAATTAAGCATCTTGGGCTGTGTAACTGTGCATCCCTCGCTATTTGTATTTGAAAGGTTTATTTCAGTCCAAATGTTCAAATCCAAATATAATAATGGAAATGGAAATGCAGAAGTGCTGTGGCCAGTGAAAGGGCCAGGAAAGTCATGGGGCCATTGCACTTTTTTTGTTTTGAGGCAATAAGGATATTTTTAGTTTACTTACACTTGATATTTTGTACTTTTGTAGCTACGGCCTTAAATTAAGCATTTTTTATGTCCAAAAAGTTGTTTATACATGTTTGCTGTGTGTTTTGTATGAAAGAGTGCAAATTTTATTTTCCTTTTTTTTGTTTTGTTTGTTTTTTCATTTGTATTTCTGGTCCTGTAGCTTTTATTACATCTATATGACACAACTACAGCTGCAGATTGTGAAATAACAGGATGTACTTAAAAATGTAGAACACTTCATTAGGGGGTAAAAGGAGGAGTTTTAACAGCAAAATTAAGAAAAAATCCAGGCAAGGACCAATGTACTAAAATTGGCTTTAGGTCTTTTAACTATGGCTGAAAAAATCGAAAGTGATAGATCGCGATTTCTATTTTTGGTCGATCTCGATGATAAGGTGTGCACATTTTAACCATCAGGTCAACAACCATGCATCCATATAACATCCATTAAGTATGACAAAAAGTCCAGTGTCGCTCTCCTTTTGCCTCTGTCTGCCCTGCTATCTCGCTCTCTGATCCACCTAAAGCTCTTTCACATTTTCTCCTCTTTCTCTCGTCTGGTGCTCCTCATCTTTATAATCCACATAATGGAAACGACTATTTTCTCACCGTTTATGAGCGAAACGTAAGACCTCATTTAGCGCGTGTACGTGTTTCTGCCACTAACGGTAACGCATTTAGGTTTAATGTATTGTCCAAGCTCATTCCAGCGTTTAAATGTAGATTTCTCCGGAATTATTGGTCCTAACAACACAGAATAAAAACTGTAGTGATCCAGACAGTCTGTTCTTTATGCCCACTGTCTATGTTTTTAATATGATGAAAGAAGATGGAATCAAAAATCGAGATCGATCAATATGGGGGAAAAAATCCTGATTCTTTTTTTCCAGTATCACTTAGTAGGGTTGGGAGGTAATAAGGTAATATAGAATCCCGCAGTATCAAAACATAGCAACAGTATCAGTTTCTTTACCGTCATTAAAGAATCTGCATAAGGACCTAAAACCACAGGTGGAACTTTCTCCCTCCGCTCTCTCTCCTCTTCAAACGTGGTTCCGCTCGGAGATTTTCATCCACACGCAGCGAGGAAGAAGAAAAAAACCTGACTGACGCTTCATGTGTGACGTTGAGCCCAAAAGTTTGAGATGGAGACGTTTTATTGAACGCCGAGAGTCGAGAGGGGACGAGGCGCTGAAGAGGAGAAAGTTCCCGCTTGAGGACGAAGTCAGACTTTCATGGAGGAGACGGTAAAGCCCAATTTATGATTCTGCATCAAAATGTCTTTGTGTGGACGTGCGCCCCCTACAGACAGCACGTCCAAGTGGATCACCGTGCACCTCCTACACTTTATAATGCCTCTAAACACCGCAGACAATAAGGGCTGTGATTGGTCCTCTCGACCACTCTACATTTCCGGTGCTCTGCTCATTATAGACTTTGAGTAATAATGTGTTTAATGCAGCTTTGGCACATTTGTTTACATTTTACAGAAACAAAACTTAAAACCACATGGCTCATTTGCATACAGTATAAGCGCTGATAAAAACAGCTCTTGTGCTGATGCTGATGCGATTGAATGCGCTGCAAAGTTTGGTTTGATCAGAACTTGTGCCTCATCTTCAAATATAAAGCTGTTGCAAGTGCAGGTACAAAATAATTCTGAATTAGTTGACAGTAGCTCAGTTGTTGTAGGTGTAGAACATTTGTCCACTGATCTGAACGTTGGTGGTTCGAATCCCGCTCTCGACATGGACATCATGGGTTGAGCGGTCAGATCCACTGACCCACGGTTTGGCTGGTGTGATTCCAGCTCCCACAGATGAATGCTGTTGGATCCTTGGGCAAGACACTTAACCCACCTTGCCCCCAGTGTCTGTGTACACTGGTGTGTGTGAATTGGTGAGTGGTTCCTTGTTGTAAAGCGCTTTGAGCCTTGAAGGTGGAAAAGAGCTGTATAAAAATGTGACAATTTACCCTTACCATTTAGTCAAGGTAATACTGCATACCCCGGTAAAATGCAGAGACGGTTTAACTGCTCAGCCCTACTATTAACTATTAAGTCGTGCTCCTTACCTTATGTATTTTACTTTTATGGTGTATTAATTGCTAACACACATAAAAGTTAGATCACCATGTTACCTTTTATTGTTTTGAAAATGCAATATTCTGCCCTTTACTCTGTTTTACCCCTTCGTCTTACCCCTACCCCTTGGTTTTGCGCGTTCATGTGAGGGCAAGGGGTGTCTCAATTCGAATTTTGATCAAGGACTAGGGCCATGACCCAAGGCCACATACGCCATGAAACGAAATAAGCTCTTGAAAAGACTTGAAACGAAGGGGTATGTCCACAAGCTCAGGCAGGTGGGATCAGCATTTGTAATCATCAATTAACTGTTTAACATGATTTACAATTATGATGCTCATGTTCTGTGTTACTTTTAGTGAACTGCTGTTGTGGTTTTAATTGTAGTAATGTCTGTTTAGCCGACGTTATCGTTGTCATGGAACTTTCAGGTTAAAAAAGCGAGTTATTTGTCGAGCTGAGGCCCCTGATAATCCTTGACACTTTTTAGGTGAAATCAATGTGAAGTCAGTTTGCTTGACAGCCCTTGGCTTATTTTTACTGGTGGACTGGTTTTATTACGGTAGCGCTAGCTCAGTACGACATTCTCACAGCAACTGTGTTTTTCTTCAGGGACGCCAGAGGAGACGCGGCGGCTCATCAGGTATCGAAGCGAAAATGACAAAAACTTAGCCAGGTAGTGGCAAGGGATGGTGACACAAACGGGAATCGAGGGGTGTCCCATTTCCTAGGGGAACAGTCGTACCTTGAGCCCTCTCAGCTTGGTATCGAGGGACAGGACAAAGATAAAGATAAAGAGGTAGGGGAGAAGAGGTAAGACAGAGTAATGGGACGCAGCCTTAAGTCGCTCACCCTACAGAGAAATGAAACTATGAAACTACTGCATTTTGCGTTAAGTTTGGCAAGTTGCTGTGTACACTTTTTTTCCCATTAAAGTTTATTGGAAACAAAGGAACATAATATGTTGTACCCTGACACAGCAGAGCAACAAAAGTCTCTTCTCCTTTTCCAAAAAAGAAACTGTACTGTACTGTAAAAAGTCACTGTACATGTATTAAAAAATCATCGAGCCTGAACAAAGAAAAAGCTTGGTAATAATAAGACTAAGAGTAACAAAAATAAATAAATAAATACAACAATAATAACAATCTGATCTAAACGGGGCAACAAACACTCTCCATGTTTTCCAATAGTTGTCAGATTTGTCAAAATCAAGTCCCATAAAATGTTAATCTAAATATAAAATTACATTAATAGTATGGACAACATCCAACCAATCCTCAAGGCAAGGAACTTTAGTACTAAGCCATCTTCTTGTTAAACACTTCTTTCCAGCAGTCAGTAGTGTGTTGTAAATGTATTTTTCCTTATGTTCTCTAAGCTGAGCAGGCCTTATCCCTTATCCCCTACAGTGTCTCAAAACTGTGCGGTAAAGTAATAGCAAGAACTTCTTCTGCACAGTTTCTGCACAGTACTGCTTCTAAGGTGGGACCAGAACTGTGAAGGTTCTGGGGATTCCTCAAATATGTCCCACACTTTCTCTAACAGGAGTGTCCCTCCCCATAGCAGCACCCTGTGAAGGCACCCTGAAAAAGAAAATCACATTCTTCCAGACAGATTCTCTCTTACACTGCTTACACTTCACATTATTCTTCAAAACATCTTCCCACTTTTAACGTAAACCCCCCCTTCTTCTTCCCATTTCTCCTTTATATATTTAATATTGTTGCCTCTGTCAGGGTTTTGGTGTTTGTTGTGTGTTCCCCCTCCCTTCTGTGTCTGTCTGCTCCTCTCGGGGGCGTGGCTGGGCTAATGCTGCAGTGTGGATCACCTGCTCGGTGGTTCACCTGCAGCTAATTGTCTAATCAGCCCCACTATTTAGTTCTGTCCTCATCCTTTGTTCTTTGTCAGTTCATTCCTCCTCTATCCCTAGTCTACGTCCTCGTCCTGCTTGTCCATGTCCACGTCCACGTCCACGTCCTGCTTGTCCACGTCGTCCTGCCTGACCTTGTTGTCCAGTCTGTCTACCCGTGAGTCTACCCCTGTGTCTTCCCTCCGTCTATGTCTCCAGCCGGTTTCCATCACCACATTCTTCAATCCCGGCAATAAACCTGTTTAAACATCTACCTGCGCCTATGTCTCTGCTTTGGGGTCCTCAACCACACTCAAACCATGACAGCCTCCATGACTCTATCTCAGCTGTGTAAAGTTTTGAATCATGTTTTATATATTTGTTTTATATATTTATGGAGTATTGTCGTGTGGCTCAGGCATGTTTTTGATGAGGGAATAAGGAGGAGTGTAACGATATCCAAGTCTCACGATACAATATCGTCACGGTATGAACCTCACGGTACAATATTTATTGCGATATCGTGGGAAAGCTCACGATATTACGATATTCTACATAATAACAAGAGTGACATTCTAAAATGCTTTGACCAGTCATTTAGTACAACATTTATTGTCATTAGGGATGGAACGATATCCAAATCTCTCTGTACGATATTTTCACCATAAACATCTCACAATACGATATTTATTGCAATATTTTGAGACTTAATCCAAAGAATGAAGATTTCAAAGTACTGAGAACAGTTATTTCTTCATGTCGTCTGCACTGAAACGGTGCAAAGGATCATGGTCTATGTCAGGGGTCACTAACTGGCAGACCAAGGTCCGAGTCCAGACCCAGATGCCATCCCATATGGTTTTGTTGACACACACGTCCCTCCATGTGCTCTGTTGTCATTTATTTTGGTCCAAAGGAAAACAGTTATTGCTGCAGAAAACAGCTCCACAGGGACTTAAAGCTGAAATATTCTGACAGAGGAGGGTTTTATCTTTCACTCACTCTTTATTTTACATTGATAGACCCAGAAATTACAAAGATATTCACTTTTAAATACATTAGAATCACTTTTGGCCTGTGAAAAGCATTATATAAATAACGTTACCTTCCCTTACCCCACATTGGCTTTAATCAATCGTGCTCATATACGTGACGCGACTCGTAATATACACAGTCTCTTTCTCAGACTCTGTCTCATAAGTTTTACTCAGAAAACACTCCGTTGAGACATTTCTGTGTGATATAATATAGATTTAGTGTCCAGAAAGAGAATGGAAGAGGACAAAAAGAAATCATCAAATCTTCATCATCAGAAGGAAAAGTCTGATAGTGTTGCTCCCCGTACACTCTATATTAAGAGTAGACTGGTATATTCTAAAATATAAAACAGCCTGAGAAAGCTCTGTTCTTATTTTCACTGAATTAAAATTCTGAGCTGTGAATCACTGAACCAAATGAACTAAAACACTTCACATATGAACTCCAGCTGTACATGAGTTTTACTGTAATGTTTCATTAACATCACAGTTATTATATTATACTCATTATCAGAAAAAAATGACATACTTTTTTTTGCATCTTAAAATGTATTGAAATCAAATCGATATCATGACCCATGTATCAAGATATGTATCAAATCATGGGAAAACTGTACCGTTGCAGTGATAATGATGTCCTGGACTTCTGCTTGAGGAGAATTTCTCCAACTGGACCATCTCGAATTTTAGCTGATCTATGTAGTTCCCATAGTCCGTATATATGAGTGTTCTAAGTGAGTGTGATGTCACCACAGCGTTCAGCGCCGCTCAAATGAGGCTCATGATGTCACGGTTACAGGAGCGAATCTGGAGCCAGGCTTTATGTTATGAAGAGGATTTTTTTGACGGACAAAATAGTGGGGAAAAAAATTCAGGATCATGTAGAGCAGGTTAATATGAACAGTTTAAGACCAAAATGATGAGGCCCAGTGCAGCAGTTACAGAGGGAGGGACGATAAGATCTCCATGTAAGTCAATGGGAAAAAGGGAGAGAAGGAGCCAGAAGAGCCTCCTGGAGCACTTCCTGTTTTGCACGCGGCAGCTCACGGGTTAGCTTAGTCCACTTATATATACGGACTATGTAGTTCCCTCTGTTTTGTTTCTGTGATGTTTCTGCATCAGGTCTCTTCATTTAAGCAAAGAGACTTGTGATTCAATATATTGTGATGGTCCACGATATTATTGTGACCTTTGACGATACGATATCACCAGATTTCGGTTATTGTTACATCCGTAGGGAACAACGATATATTTTCCGACTCTGACCCGAAATGTCGCTCCAGTTTTCAAGTTAACTTCACAGCTTTAAAAAACTATTTGCGGAAGAGAAAGTTTGGTTTAAGTGCAGTGGGTGTCGGTGATGGAGCGACAGTTCTGCTCGAGTGTGGTTAGTGAACATGTGAACATGGAGCTCTCTGCAAGATACTCAACTCTGACAAGCGGAGAAGACATGGGCGGGTTTACAGAGTGGAAACATTAGGCAGGTCAGAACACTTCCCGCACTTCACCACAGTGTTGAATCTGAGGTGTATAGTTGTTCTGGGATGCAAAAATAGAGAGAAAAGTAACCCTGGATCGAGAAGAGGAGCAAACGTCTGATTGTCACCTGTCACCTCTGTCCAGTACTCGGCTTTCCTGACACTTGTTGTTGATATTGTGATGGAAACATGGACGCAAGAACCAGATTTTTCCTGTTGTTTACACCATATTTTTCCATGGAATCTCCAAAAGGTAAATGCAAAAATGTTGAACCTGGTTAGTGACAAGAGCTCACTATTAAAATCTGCTTTTTAAATGAAGTATAACTGCCCTATAGAATGTTGTGATACCATCTGTGAGACATTGATGTCATCCAAACATTACAAATGTTTTCTTGATCAATAAAATCTAAATTGTGTTGTAATTAGAGGCAAATTGTCTTGTAATTAGAGGCTGATATCAGCAATTTATAAAATGACATTTTGTTTGTGGCACTGCAAGACATGCCTGAAGGGAGTCAACTCTATGTTCCCTCAGCCCTATGTTCCCTCAGCTCTATGTTTCCTGAGTCCTATGATCCCTCAGCTGTATGTTTCCTCAGTCCTATGATCCCTCAGCTGTATGTTTCCTGAGTCCTATGATCCCTCAGCTGTATGTTTCCTCAGTCCTATGATCTCTCAGCTGTATGTTTCCTCAGTCCTATGATCCCTCAGCTCTATGTTTCCTGAGTCCTATGATCCCTCACCTGTATGTTTCCTGAGTCCTATGATCCCTCAGCCCTGTGCTCCCTCATTTCTAGGAATTTGCTTTGGAAAATTAGGCCCTATGTTCCCTCTGTACGATATTTTCACCATATACATCCCACGGTATGAACTGTGAATCTGCTTCTTTTTCCTCTAAAAATGCTTCACAAGACTTAATCCAAAGAATGAAGATTTCAAAGTGCTTAGAACAGTTATTTCTTCATGTAGTCTGCACTGAAACGGAGCAAAGGATCATGGTCTATGTAGTTCCCTCTGTTTTTTAGCTATTTCTGCATCAGAACTATTCATTTAAGTGGAAGAAAAAATATATATAGCGTCACATGGATCACACTAAAATATGTAATGTTTTCATGTGGGTTATTCTTTAAGTGTTGGATGGTTCCTATAATTAAAGAATGTGGTGATTGAATTGGGTTGATCGGAATTTGATTATTCTGAGCTCAGCAGCACCACTTGGCCTTTGTGGTTCTGACTTTACCAGAATTAAGAGTTTGGGGCACCACTCAACTAGTGTTGAGAAAATATTACCAATACAATATAATCAATTACTTATTTTAATTAATTAATTAATAATTAATTAAACATTTTGATCTGAAGGTTCGTTAAGTTCTTTGACATGACAGGGACCAGAATCTGAAGTAAAACATCACACTGATCGAGTAAAACTGTGGTTTATGAATATTTATTGACCAAGTTAAACAGCATTTAAATATTAAATTATGCAAATGAGTTTAGAATGAATAAAACGAGGCTGATGTGGACAAAGGAATTGTACAAAAGTCTTAGGAATTATTTAAAGCTGTGTGTTGAGTCTGCATTGATAAGTAAGCCTTTCTGTGACATGCACATACGACCAGTAGAGGAGATGTCCGTTCGTTTGGTCCTTCGGGCGGTTTCTCTGTAGTTCGAAGTCCTCAGGGCGTTGGATCTGAAGAATCAAATTTGTTGAGATGGAGGCCACAGAATGAGACAGTCTGAAACGCTTTATCCTCGGAAGAGGAGCAGGGACACTTAGTGTCTTGTGAGGTCTGAGTAGCAGAAATAAGGCAATTAGTCAAAAATGTGTTGACTATAAAATGCAGTTATTCGGCTTTTGGAAAAATGGTCAGATTAAGCTACAGCTGTAAAAACGCGTCAAAAAGACGGGCAGAACTTAGAGGAGAACTAAGCGTTGTCCTCTTTGGAGAAGTCGGAGAAGACCCTGGGGAGAACTAGGTGTTATCCCCCTGGCAGCTGCTTTGTCTGAAAGGAGGAGAGAACTTTAGCAATGTCGCTCCTTGGCAGCTGGAGAAGAAGTGGCAAAAATTACTGGAGAAGCTGCAGACTATCTGTTGATAACAGTCTGTTCTTTCCCTTCCCCTTTGACTCTTGGCAGGAAGGCAGATGAATGATGGATTACCTTCTCATGTTACTCAAGAACCTTTAACACAGATGAAGTATTCACATTTACAAATTGATATTAGAACACAATCAGTGATTCAGAATATCTGAATAGCTCACAGAATGTTCAAGTTCATTCCATCTTTCTTTGACTTGAAATGTAGAGAAGTTCAATAGACAAACAAAAGTGTCTTTTTATTTGTCTCAGTTATTTGTTTAATATATTTTATTTGAATTACTTCAGTCAGTGTGATTTCTTTGGAAAAGGGAACGTAGAAGTCTTTTGAGTCTCTTGTCTCTTGTCTTCGGGTCAGTTTGGACAGAAAATGCCCCGTGTTTGTAGAGCACAGGGAACTTGTCTTAATTTCTGACAGGTCCCAGGTCCAGGCTAGAGGAAGCTTACCCTAGAGTGGGGGTTTGCTCCGGTCAGCGGAGCCTCCCCAAATTCCAAAGGGAGATAACAGTGGCCATTCTGAGTCTTTAGTTTCCTTAATGCAAATGGTCACGTTTAACATTGTAGAAATAGCAGATTCATAGGACAATCTTCCTACATAAGCAAAGAGACTTTGGATTTGATATATTGTGATGGTCCACGATATTATTGTGAGACCGTTGACGATACGATATCACCATATTTAAGTTATTGTTACATCCCTTATAATTCTCATCCAAATTTCTTCCTGAAAGTGTAACATTCTGGGGGGTGGACAGCACAATTCCACGGATGGTTAAAACTATACTTAGGAACATTTTCTATGGAGATATATTTTATGCCATACTGAGGAAGGTTTGTGGAGATGCATCTTCCATTATAATAAAAAAAAACAACAACAATGTTTTTATTGCTTGGGCAGAAATATGACCTTGAACGACACTCTTAAGTGTAATCAGTAACTAGAGAATTGGAGTCAGTTTATGTGTTGAACTTTGACCAGATCACTCTTTTATCCTCTGTCACACCCTCTCTCACATTGTGTTCTCTTACTCATTTTTCCCCCCCTACTTTTAGGAGGAATTAAACAGACGGAAGTCCTGATTATTTTGAACTGATAGTACTGCTATATTAGATGTCATTAGATATTTGTTCCAGTTCACGCAGGATGTCAGCACCAGATCATCAGAATGACAGAAGACAGAAGTAAGAGCACCATGTCAGGGTAAGTTACTGACTCTGGTCTATTTGTCTTTTCTGCATTGCATTCACTACTAATTTTATAAATATAGAAATGACTTTACAATCCTGCTGATCAGTTTTAAAGCAATCCACTGGTGTGGATTTTTAAATCTGAGAACAATAAAACTGGAGAAAAGTTGTCTTAAATCAAATAGTCTGGATTTATTAAAGCAATTGTGCCACAATTACAAAGAAGGTCCGTCTCTCCCTAATCTTGCCTGACAAAACAAAAACAGGCTTCTTATACAGTCGACAAACGCCATGAAATTAATAGGAGGTAAAACATACCATAGGACTGATCTAAACAGTTTCCAAAAGGAGACGACTTGTCTGGGTCATCTGGGGCATCGATTAAATGAATTCAAGGGGACCAGTAATTCTAAATGATAAGAATGAATAGAACAATAACCTGTTGTTTTAACCCTGATAAATAAGGACTGAACATAATGACCTGCCTGGAAGTAGCCCAGACACAGCAGGTCACACCACTGCCTGTGAACATGAATACAGACATACTTTAGCCATTGTGAGTTACAAGTTATATGAACCCAAACAATACATTCTTTATCTTAACAAAGTAAGAACTTTCCATCACACCACGACTGGGCTTTTCGGTCAGGGTCCCAAAGCTGTGGAACGCACCACCAGAGGAGATTAGCCAACACTGTGGATGCTTTTAAATCTAAGTGACCGACTTTATAGAATGGCTTAAATGTAATGTATCTTTAAATGTGCTGTGAAGCACTTTGTAACTAGATTTTGAAAAGTGCAATACAAATAAAGTTATAATTACTGAATGGTCAAAAAACACACCAGGCTATAGTACATTTTATAGTTTATATTTTAGTCATTGTATAGTCATTATATTTTATAGTCATTATATTTTTATATATATTTTTATAGTCATAATATTTTTATTTTATAGTCATTGTATTTTTTATTTTTTTTTTATTGTCCAAATTTTATTGTCGGCACGGTGGCTGAGTGGCAACACTCAGGCCTCACAGCAAGAAGGTTGAGGGTTCGATCCCCGGGTCGCCCGGGCCTTTCTGTGTGGAGTTTGCATGTTCTCCCCATGTCTGGATGGGTTTCCTCTGGGTACTCCATTTTCCCCCATCAACCCAAAACATGCAGCACCCCTATGAACTAACATCAAGGACCATGACGTCCACCCTCCTGTGGGTTCACCACCTGCAGAGGGGTTCATAGGGAGGGTCAGGTGCTATGAGGATTGGGCAGCAAGCTGCCCCCGCGACCCAGCTGGATTAAGCGGGAGAAGATGGATGGATGGATTTTATTGTCATTATATATTTTTTATTTTATAGTCATTATATTTTTATTTTATAGTCTTTATATTTAAGTAATTTTGTAGGAATCATACTTCTTCCAGTGGCTTATGTAGAGTTTTGGCGATGAAACTTAGTTTTTAAGAAAACTTTTAGCCTCCTAATATTCAAACAAGACAGACCTTTTCCCTCCTTCCAAATAATGGTTTCTTTCCTTTTGTATTTGTAGATAAACGTTCTGCTCTCCCCTACATGCTGCACAATCTTCTGGACAATCAAACATACTTTATCATTCAGTCTGGTTTGCTTTTCTGTCCAAATCTAATGAAGACATATTCTGCTTTTGCAGGTAGTTCATAATAAACATAATGGTGTTTGCTTGTAAACTGATACAAGGATTACATCAAATTAATCAGTAATTCATAAACTACATAATCACAAAGGTGGCTAATTGTTTTCTGAGGGTTTTGTAAGTGATTTATTTAACAGATGAAAATATAATCTAATCTAATCTTGAGACAACATGATTATCTGGATGTTGTGCAAAGCTATTATTATATTATCAGTATTAATTCATCAGCAAAAGTATTTATTATTTTATAATCCAGGTCATATACAGGGAACACTTTTATGGAGCCGGCCAAATACTGCTTTTACTGATAACAGTTTGAATGTTTTAAACCTTATGACATACGCTATGTTTAATTGACATTACATCAACTATCTTGTAAATAAACTTAAACATTTGCCTTAAACTAGGGCTGGGCGATATGGAGCAAAATATATATCTCCATATATTTTGCTATATCTCGATATACTTTATATATCTCGATATCTGTACAAGAAAAATAAACCTCCAAAAACTACTGGTAAAACAAATCTGCCAAATTCCACAAGGTCTTTTTTAATTGAAGTGCAAAGAGACAGTTCATGTAGGAGCGATGTGTGTTCAGAGGATGTGCTGCTAATGGTGAGGAGGTAAATGGTGGAAAAGGTTGGTGGTGCTGAAGCTTCAGTTGCACTTTGGGTGTTCACAGGCTGAGTGAATGAGACACGAGGGGAGGGCGAGGAGGCGGAGCACAGAGAAGCAGCAAAATCAGAATTATATATAAACATTATATCCATAAATACAATATGTCAATGTCCATATTGAGTTTAATGCTCTGTAAAACATCTTTGGGGACATATGTCTGCGAAAAGAGCTATATAATTAAAATTACCTTACCTTAAAAAAATATCTCGATATATTTTAAATATTGAGATATCGCCCACTCCTACCTTAAACATTTACTGACGTGGACTTTCTGACAAGCTCTGAACTAGTCTGGAAACCAGAAGAGGGTTCCAGATCTTTAGGGTGAACTAAAGATCTGGAACCCTCCTGGACTAGGTGTACAGAGGTGGACGATATTGACAAAAATCTGAATAATCCAACAGAAATGAGCTAAACTACGTCTTTAATATAATAAACTTTATAATAATTCACTCTCTTGTCTGTCTCCACAGGTTCTCACAGACTCAGGGACAGTTGGATCAAAAGAGGTACTGGCTTTCCACTTTGTGTTCACATGTCTCAGACTCATGTTCCTGTTTCCTCCAGTGTGTCTATGAGAAGTGACTGGTCTATGAAGTCCCCGATATGCTTCAGAGAAAGTCCTGTTCATTTCAGGTGAGCTTATTTAAGTTCTTTTATCGCCTGTTTTGTATTAAACTAAAATGAGCATTTGTATGTACTGTGTATGTATTGTTTGTACTGCCTGTTGCACACGGACAGCACTTATGCTTATTCTGGTTGCTCAATGACAAACCAGGATAGAATGTAACAACTTTAATATAATAAACTTTATAATAATTCACTCTGGAAGGAATACTTTGAGGATCTCATAAATCCCACTGTCAAGTCTTCCGAGGCTGAAGCAAAAGAGGGGGACTCGGAGGTGAACTCGTCCTTCACCCTGGCTGAAGTCACTGAGGTGGTTGGCAAGCTCCTTGGTTACTCCGGGGGTGGATGAGATCTGTGAGTGTCTTGTCTCTGGATGTTGTGGGGCTTGGCTGACACATCTCTGCAACATCACGGGACAGTCGGAAACAGGGGGTTTCCGACTGTCAGTCCCCCTTCTTAAACATTGGGACCACCAGGGGTGGTCCCAATGTTTAAGAAGGGGGACTGAAGAGTATGTTCCAACTACAGGGGAATCACTAGTTCCAACTACAGCTCAGAGTAGAGTCGCTGCTCCTCCACATCTAGAGGAGCTGCTGAGGGGAGGGCATCTGTTAAAATGCCTCCTGGACACCTCTCTGAGGAGTCATTTCCCACCGGTAGGAGGCACCAGGGAAAACCCAGAACACAGTGGAGGGACTATGTCTCTTGGCTGGCCTGGAATACCTCAGAGTCCCCCGGAGTTGCTGGAGGAAGTGTCCTGGGTAAAGGACACTTGGAGTCCCTGCTTAGTTTGCTGCCCCCGTGACTTGGCACTGGATAGGCATAAGAAAATGCATGGATAATTCACTCTCTTGTCTGTGTCCACAGTTTCTCACAGACCCAGGGACAGTTGGATCAAATGAGGTACTGGCTTTTCACTTCAGTGTCACGTGTTGTCTCAGATTCATGTCCCTGTTTCTTCCAGTGTGTCTATGAGAAGTGACTGGTCTATGAAGTCCCCGATATGCTTCAGAGAAAGTCCTGTTCATTTCAGGTGAGCTCATTTAAGTTCATTTATCGCCTGTGTTGGATTAAACTAAAATGATTATTTGTATAATGTTCCTGTTTTCTGGTGTGATTTAATATTGGGTTACAGTTTTCTGGAATAATGCCTTTTGCACATGGACAGCACTTCTACCACTGTGCCCTTGCATGAGCTGCAACAAACAGACAGTGCAGTAGGAGTGCATAGATATGGATGTAGTCCCTGGTTATTCCAAAAGTTCTATATTAGCCCAAATCTCTAATGAGCTTTAAGCCATGTTAGAATGTTGTTACCTCATCATAAAGTTTGTTACTCTAACATCTACAAATGAGTAGAACGACACGCTCAACGACAACTGGGCAATGTGCCATACCAAAAAGAAAAACAGCTCTAGGACAAACATCATTTTCATTTAAAACAATTACAGAATGGAATAAACTTCCAGCAGAACTAAAATTATGCAAAAACTTAAAAACATTCTGTACAGAAAAAATACACAGATATGTCAGCACTAAATGTTGGTTTTCCCTTTGTCAGAAAACTGTCACAATGCACTTTACAGGGGACAGGGCTGTTCAGATGCATTTTTACTGTGCTCATTTTTACTGTTTTATTATGAAATGTTGAACTTTTGTATTTCCTGCATTGTTCTGTGTTTAATACATGTTTGTGTGTCTTGTTAGTCCAGGGATACAGATTGAAATTAGTTGTGAGGCTAAAATCTGGTACTGGGCATATTTTCTTTTGTGATTAATGTTGATGGACATGGCCCCTGTCAAATAAACTAAATAAAGAAAAGAATGAAAAAGAAAAACCTGGAGTTGTGTTTTGTTTCATTCACACATGTTGAAAAATGCTGCATTATAAGTCTGTCCATGAAGTGGCAGTTTTCTAGTTAACAGCTGTATTTTACCTTTAGTTCAGTAAAGATAAGCATTTTCAGGGCTGAAATTATCTGTGAAAGTGTATGGAGTTTAAAAACACAGTGGTGCACTTCCTGTATTCACCCATTGCATCACAGGGTGGAACAGATTTGTGAGAAGAACCCAGTATATGCAGTTGTGTGTGTTAAACATGTGTGAATGAAACTAAATACAATTCCAGGTTTGTTTCTGATGAGGAAATTATACAATAGAGCAGAAAATAGTGTAACATGGGCCCTTTAACTGACAGACTAGTCGGCCTGATACAGAGGCCACAGAGGTGATAGTTTCAGTTTATGCTATTTATGTAAGCCTAGATGAAATTATTGTTAACCACACTTCAGATCAGCCACTCTGCATGTATGTGCACTCTCCTAGAATGAAAGTTACTTATTTGTGTGCAGGAAATAGCCCTTATTTTTTGATTTAGTAAGATAAGGTGCAGTAGTTAACTCTCATGTGCATGAAGTAGCTAAATAAGAGGTGTGACAGTGGTCTGGGTCTGGTTTGGACACTACAGCTTAACACTAACCTGTTTCCAGCTCTGTGTCCATGAAAAGTGGCCTGTCTGTGGATCATCCTATATTAGATAGATATTCTAAAGCCTCCTTTAACTGTCTACAGAGAGGATCTAAAAGGAAGTGATCACACAGACGAACTGCCACAGACTCAGCTGGACACAGCGTTTAAGGTCAGTGCTGCTTTCTACCTGTTTGGTGTGGACTGCAGGTTTTTAACTGTGGCCAAATCCTCCTTGTCAAAGTCTGATCTCGTCACATCTCAGAAGCTCAGCAGGGTCAGGCCTGCTTAGTACTTGGATGGGAGACCACTGGGAAAATCAGGTGCCACAGGGGGGCGCCAGTGGCAAAAACTGTCCTTAGCAAAGAACATATATAAGAATGGACATAGCTAACCTGCTAGCTCCGGCGTGCCAAATAGGAAGTGCTCCAGCAGGCTCTTCCGGCTCCTTTTCTCCCTTTTTCCCACATTTAATGAGCTTAATCATGATTGGCTCTTGTGGTTGCTATGATACTCGTGGTCGGATTTCCAAATATGGAGCCTGGCTCCAAATTCACTCCTGTAACCGTGGCATCGGGATCTGAACGCTGTGGTGACGTCACACTCCCTTAGTCCACTCATATGTACGGACTATGGTCCTTACGCAAGGCACCTCATGCACATTGCCTTTTATGAAAGTGGTGTGAGCTGAGTGACGGTGGTCATGCAGATTGGCAGCCTCGCTTACTCACTCTGCCCCAGGGCAGCTGTGGCTTCAATAGTAGTTTACCACCTGTGGGATTGAATGAATGAATAATGCACCAAATTGTAAAGCAGCTATGAGCATCTAGAAACGTGCTATATAAGACTAATGCATTATTATATTATTATTTTTTCTTTTTCTGTTTTCCGGTCGATTTTAAGTACTATTGTAACAAGTCACTGGTTAATCTGGTTTATTTAAAACATATTGTATTCTTCCAACACTGCCAACCATTTTTGAATTCTAGGTGAGATATTACACAGTCTGGCAAAGAGTGTGTGGCCCATTGTCATTTAAAAGGACAGATACACTGTGGTGTCACCTAAATTATCATCATCAAATCAAATTTTCACAAAACTCAAATCCTTTTCCATCCACCATCCCCACACACGTCCTTACTGACTCAGTGGACCGCTGTGAAGTGTTCAAGGACTTTTTTACCAATAAAATAGTCAATATTAGAGCACAGATTGTTCACCCCCTCAACGCCTCCCACGCTATACCCTGTGTTCCCCACCAACTGGAGCACTTGCACATCTCAAACCCACTAGCGGCCACCTGGACATTTTACCCTTTTTAAAGATGTATTTCCCTCTACCCATCCAAGTATTTTAACTATTATAAATTCATCTCTACTCAGTGGTGTTGTTCCATATGAACTTTCATAGCAAAAAAATGTGTTCTCTCAAGTTTCATCTTAAAACAGTTTACTTCATCCATCACAGTACGAATAGGGTTGGGTGGTATCCAAATTTTGATACTGTTAAAACTTCTCAGCATTTTACCAGGTATACGGTATTATTGTGACTAATTAAGAATTATTTTGTAGCTGCACCTAAACCATTCAGAAACAGAGTCGCAGCTTTATATTTGACGATGAGGCACAAGTTCTGATCAAACCAAACTTCACCAGTGCGCATCTCCCTCCGTTTAATGATCTGGGACACGCCAAGACAAGAAAAGCGCAGAAGAGGCAGATTCCAGAATAAAAAGTAAAAGGCGACAGTCCACGGCGTGTGATATTTCCCACTGCAGCATATTGTGTCTGACAGACCCGCGCTCTCGGCACTCAGAGAAGTTACCGTCTCCTCTGTGAAAGTCTGACTTCGCCCTCAAGTGGGAACTTTCTCCTCTTCAGCGCCTCGTCCCCTCTCGACTCTCGGCTTTCAATAAAAAGAGAGCGGAGGGGAGAAAGTCGGCGCTGTTCCCCGTGTCTGAAGCGACTGTGGTGGGATCGCTGGCCTGACGAAGGGTCGTAGGTCCGTCAACATTTGCTGGGGAGATATTATATTAGGTCCTGGGGAGATATTATAGTAGGTCGTTATGTACTGCAGATTTTTTTTAATGACGTTGCTACTTTTTCATACCTCGGTATACCGTATTACTGCCCAACCCTAAGTGCGAATATGCTCTGTTAAAAGGTCCACAATGACATCCTTCTTACACTTGATTCCGGATCCTCAGCTGTGCTAATTCTATTGAACTTAAAGTTCAAAAAGTTAGCTTTATTGTCAGTTTCTTCACAGACATACAAAGGAATCAAAATTACGTTTCTCTCTGTCCCATGCATAGACAACAATTAGAAAAGCGAGAGGCCGCTACGTCAGCATTCAAATCATAACTCCGTTCAAGTTTTTCTGCAGCAAACTGTTGCATTTGCAAATCCTTTGTCTGAACCTGTGTCAGGGCAGTTTGAGGAGAGGAATGACCAAAAGTGCCTCCAGAGCCAGGTGAACACAACAGGAAAGGTGTTATTCTTACTCCGCTCTGGTGTTTCAGTCGGTGATAAAATGGTCTGGTGATAAGTGCAGCCTTTGACACAACTGACCACCAAATCCTCCTAAAACACATGTTGTTGGGTTGCAGAGTTCAGTCCTAAAATGGTTCACTTCATATTTGAGAGGAAGATCTTTCTCCTTCAAAATCCTGTCACTTACGGCCTGCCCCATGGGTCCATCCTAGCGCCTCTTTTATTTTCTTTATGCACGCACCCCCTAGACTTTATTTTATTGAAATGCCAGATTAAGTGCAACCTTTACGCCGACAACATCCAGCTTTATCTCTCCGTCTCCCCAGACAGTGACTCACCTCTTGCACCTCTCCATACCTGTCTTGCGGAAATAAAAAAACTGTCATATATTTTCCTCCAGCTGAATGAAAATAAGACTGAAGTTGTTGTATTTGGGCCTTAAACTGACACCTTCACATCTGACATTTGCCATTTGCTTCATATTTGCACAGTTCTGTAAAGAACTTTAGTGTTTTTA
This sequence comes from Odontamblyopus lacepedii, assembly GCA_034769755.1. Classification (NCBI taxonomy): domain Eukaryota; kingdom Metazoa; phylum Chordata; class Actinopteri; order Gobiiformes; family Gobiidae; genus Odontamblyopus; species Odontamblyopus lacepedii. The sequence goes on from CM068360.1 coordinate 7,308,740, forward strand.
TGGACTTGCTTTTAAACTTCGAGAAGCAAATTTCAAATGTTCAAATTAGCTTTTTTCAGCTCATTTAAAAAAAATCTTAACACGCAACAACTTAAATAATCATACACGCCTTTGTATCCAATAGACTGCACTACTTCATCTTACTTAGGTCACAGTTAGTCCCTAATGCTGCTGCCAAACTGCTCACGGATTCTAAAAATAGACCCCATATCACAACCAATGTTCCATCATTTTTTCCAGCACTGAGCAAACTGAAATGTGTCTGAGCCTCAGCACTATGAGCCGCTTCAGAACTTTACAGTGATCAGCAGAATGGAGGGTAATTGATCATCATGATAATAATCACATCGGCAATATGTACTTATTTATTTATATTTATTAACTTGAGTTTGGTGTGTCTTTAACAACAGGTATAGAACTGAGACTGTGTTCACTACATTTACATTTTAACTGTCTGGGATAGAAAAGAACACAGGTGAAATTCAGCTGAACGGGAACATAAATCTGTTATCAGTAATAAAGATTATACAGAGTATACATTATACTCTGTACAGACTTCATAAGAAGCCTAGGCAAAGATAAAGGGACATGACACACCTCTGAAACTGTGACACAACAGGCATAATATAGTCAAATGTCGGCAAATAGTAATAATAATAATAATAATAACAATAATAATACATTTTATTTATATTACACTTTACATAAAATAATCTCAAAGTGTTACAGGTAAAAAGAGCAGTGAATAAAAGTGCATCAGCATAAAAGTTAATGAAACTAAAAGCTAAAACCATGTTAGCACATAATATAAAACCAATAAAAACAATTAACAAAAAGCTTTGGTAAAAAGATTTGGTAAAATTCCGTTTAAAAGCAGAAACAGATTGCGGGGCTCTCGGGTGGTCGGGGAGCACATTCCAGAGCCTTGGAGCAGCAGCACAGAAGGCCCGATCACCCATGGCGCAGTTTGGAACAATACAAAACACATAAAAATAGCACATAAAACAAAGAAAACAGTCAGTGATGCAACACATCAGATTAATTCTAATGAATAAATAAATAAATAAAGAGATAGAATAAAAAGAAGAAGGGAATAAAAAGAACTAAAACCAGTTAAAGGACAGCCAACTGATAAAAATTTTAAGAAGTGATTTTAAAGATGACACTGATGGTGCAGCCTTATCTCCTCAGGCAGGTTGTTCCAAAGCCGAGGCAACTGAAAAGGCTCCATCACCTTCGTCCGGAGCCTGAACAGCTTTAATTAATATAATGCAGCTTTGCACACATGTTTACCTTTTACAGAAATTAAACATAAAACCACATGGCTCATTTGCATAAACTGTGGTGGAAAAACAGCTCGGTCCTGCTGATGTGTCAGCTTCTGTCGGACTAAAGGACAGTGGATTATGAGTGTTCTTTCTGTGACAGAGGGGTGTCTGCTGATGGTGAGTCTGTTCTGTGTGTATATTGTGCTGGAGATATCAGTCTAATAAAAAAAAAAACTATGAGCAATTATTTAATGTGAGGTCAAAATCAGTTTATGTTATGCACACTTGCACTTTTTGTATAATACTTATTGTTGTTTTTTAGGGTGACCATGTTTACCATCTGTCCAGGGACTGCAGATGAAAAATAGCCTCTCTGGCTAATTCTAGTACATTTACAGAAATGTTGATTAATGTACATTGTCCTTGTTAAATAAACCAAATAAATAAAATAAATGTGGTCCGAGAGAGCACAGTTTAGAGGGAACATAAATCACAAGCAAAGCTCAGCTCCACTGGGAACCGGTTAAATACAGAATAGCTTTTAAAATTTCACTATTTTGCCCCGCGGCCTCTCATGACATACTCCACAATTTAGTGTCCGTCTCACCATCGCGCCTCAAAGCCAAGGGAGGCCAAGCTGTTCTGAATGTACTACATAAATAATGACTTGACTTGACTAGAGCCTTATGAAGCACATTTTGATGATACATTTTGAATAATGTCAGTCAAAAACAGAACAAAAATTCTTGGAACAGATTTTTAAAAATGTGGCTATAGCAGCTTGCTCAATAAGGTACTCCACTTTTGGCTGTTCTGGTGTTAAAGTCTGTGTCTCTGTTCCAGCGACTCGAAGAGAACATCTTTGCATTTGTCCAAGAAGAGCTGAAGAGGTTCCGCAGAGCTCTGTCCTTAGATCATCCACAGGTGCTAGAGAATGAGGAGGATGAGAAGCATAGCTGCAGAGAGGCTGTTCTGAAGATCACGCTAGACTTTCTGAGAAGGATGAAGCTGGATCAAATGGCGGACCGTCTGCACAGTTGTAAGTAAATTGTTGAAAACCATAAGACTTAAAGAACTCACCTTAACTTGTGTCTTTTTCAGTGTCTCAAGAGGGCATTTGTCATCGTAAACTGAAGCGTCGTCTGGAGCAAAGGTTCAGCTGTGTGTTTGAGGGCATCACAAAATCAGGAAGCCCACCCTATCTGAACCAGATCTACACAGAGCTGTACATCACAGAGGGAGAGGCGGCAGGGGTCAACGAGGAGCATGAGGTCAGATTTATTGAGAATGTCTCCAGGAAACAAAACACACCAGAAACCACTATCAAGTGTGAAGATATCTTTAAAGGCTTCACCCACAGTCGGAGGCAGCTGAGAGCACAGCTGACAAACATACCCATAAGAACAGTAGTGACAAAGGGTGTGGCCGGCATCGGAAAAACTGTGCTGACTCAGAAGTTCAGTCTGGACTGGGCTGAAGGCAGAGCCAACCAGGACATACAGCTGCTGTTCCCCTTCTCCTTTAGAGAGCTCAATGTGCTCAGAGACAGAGAGTTCAGCCTGGTGGGACTGCTGCATCACTTCTTCAGTGAATCCAAAACACTCAGTAGTTTTGAACATGTCCCGGTGGTCATCATATTAGATGGTTTGGATGAGTGCAGATTTCCTTTAGACTTGATAGGAACACGAGTCCTGACTGACCCCACGGAGTTCGTCTCTTTGGATTTGCTCATCATTAACCTCATCAGGGGGAGCCTGCTCCCGTCCGCTCATATCTGGATTACCACACGGCCCGCGGCAGCCAATCAGATTCCTGCTGATTGTATTTCCATGGTGACAGAAGTGCGAGGGTTCACAGACATGCAAAAAGAGCAGTACTTCATGAAGAGGTTCAAAAATAGAGCTCGAATCTCCCACATCAAGAACATCCGCTGCCTCCATATCATGTGCCACATCCCGGTGTTCTGCTGGATCCTCTCCACAGTTATAAGACATCTGCTGAAGAGCAGGGACACACTCCAGCTGCCACACACCCTCACCCAGATGTACATCCACTTTCTGGTGGTGCAGGTCAAAACCAAGAACTTCAAGTACGACGGCCGCTCTGAGGCAGAAAACCCATGGACTCCAGAGAACAAGAGGATGGTTGAGTCTCTGGGGAAACTAGCATTTGAGCAGCTGCAGAAGGGAAACTTTTGTTTCTTTGAGTCAGATTTGGTGGAGTGTGGGCTGGACACTGCAGAGGCCTCAGTGTACTCCGGAGTGTTCACAGAGGTCTTTAATGAGGAGATAGGTCTGTACCAGGACAAGTTCTACTGCTTCATCCATTTGAGTGTGCAGGAGTTTCTGGCTGCTCTTCACGTCCATCTCAACTTCTACAGTTATGAAGTGAACCTGCTGTCCTCACAAACTCAGTGTCCTGGTTCTGAAGAAGCCTTCTACCAATGTGCTGTGGATCAGGCTTTGAAGAGTCCAAATGGAAGCTTGGACTTATTTCTGCAGTTCCTTCTGGGACTATCTCACAAGGTGAATCAGAGCAAGATTCGTGGTCTGGTGACTCACAAAGAGACAAGACCACTGACTAATAAGATGACAGCTTTGTACATTCAAAAGAAGCTTGATGAGGGTTTTTCTGCTGAAGCAAGTATGAACCTGTTTCATTGTCTTAACGAACTGCATGATCGGAGTTTGGTTGACGAGATTCAAAAGGCTTTGAATTCAGGACATATGTGGAATATGTCTCCTGCCCAGTGGTCAGGTGTGGGCTTCCTCTTACTGTCCTCAGGCTCTGAACTGAAGCACTTCGACCTGAAGAAGTACTGTGCTTCAGAGGAAGTTCTGGAGAGACTTCTGATGGTTGTCAAAGCCTCCACAAAAGCTCTGTGAGTGTACTGAAAATATACACATTTTACTTTTTCTATAATCGTCATGAGTCTTGTTGCTATTTGTCTGGTTTAGGTATCATAATATGCTTGTTCAGAAGATGACAGGAATAAAATGATGCTCTATTGTCCTTTTAGACTGTCCTACTGTCATTTATCCCTTTGGAGCTGCAAACTTTTGTCTGCAGTCATGAGTTCCTCCAGTCTGACACATCTGGATCTCAGTAACAATGACCTTCAAGATGCAGGAGTGCAGCTTCTCTGTTCTGGATTAAGAGGAACCCCCTGCAAACTGCAGACCCTCAGGTGAGACCACACCCATCACTGAATCCCTGTAACTGTGTTGGTGATCATAATGGCTGACTCACCATTCTGATGTGTGTTGAGGCCCAGAAACAAAGATGACTGAAACCTGAAAGTGTGTGATAGATCAAAAACAATCATATCACTTCCTGGTGGAGGGTCCGCCTGCTGCTCGTCTCCATGGAGATGTTATTGCTTCACCTGAATCATTTCACAGTATAGCCTAAACCTGCAGTATCTATAAGACACGACACCACCAGGTGGAGATGCAAAGGTGCAGTATGTTTGGTGGGGTTTGTTGCAGCTTTTTCACCCAAGTGCAAACGTGATATCCTCAGTAGAGGAGAATGAGCAGCACTTACTGTAGTTTTGTGGGTGCTGTAGTTTTTCATTAAACAGTTGTAGGGTCATGTGACTTCTCCTGTTGTTCTCATCACTGGTTAGGCTGGTCAGATTCTTATGTTTGCTCCAAAGGTAAAAGAGTCGGGACTAGGAGGTGGAGCTAGGAGCTATTATCTGAGCTGTTAGGAATGACCCAAACTGTTGCTACCTCATCACCTCAGACTGGTTTAAGCGAGCGTATGGGCAGATGTCGCCCATTCCACAAGTCAGCAGGTAATCTGCTGCTTTATTTGAACATCAGAGGGGTTCTTCCTGTGTAAGAGACGTAAGCCCTGAGCGGGGTTTAAATCCCACCTGGCACATATGATTCAATCTTGCAAATTTGATCACCCAGCATGCCGTGTTCTTCACTGCTGGCTCCAGCTAAAATTCTTCTTCTTAGTGCAAAAACAAGCAGCATCATTCAAAAGGATCATGGATATGTTCTAAAAAATAACCTTATTTTTTTAGAACGTATCCATGATCCTTTCATCCAGTCTAATTTTTTTGCTCTCTGTCACTAAGGATCGTGTGTTCATTGAGAGACTGAGGATGGGACAATGTGTTTGCTGATGTCTATGTTAGATCATGTTTCCATGTTTTTCACTGTGAAGCCCATTTCGGCAACTCTTGTTGTGATTCTGGGCTACAGAAATAAAATTGAATTGAATTGAATCTAAATTATTCAAATTCCCCGATCTTGTTAAATAATATAGTTATTATATGCTATAATTATAATATTATGATACAGAAAATGTAAAATTCTCTGGATTTAAATATAAAATTATACATATATAATATTTTATATTTTTATATAAAATATTTTGAATACAGACATGGTCTGGTCTGAGTACAGAGAGAAACATGTAAATGTATTGTCATATTGTATTTTCTCTGTATCAGTGTTGTACTTCAGTGTTGTTTTCTTACCATTGTTGGTATGTTTTTCTTTTGTTGTAACCTAAAAATTCCCAGTGGCGACTCACAGTAACACTATACGTCTAATTTACTGTCACTGACCTTTTGATGCAGTTATTGCTGCAAATAGAATTGATAATATACTTTTTGTTCAACTGAAAAGGAAGCTTAAACAAAGCATTTCATTTACTGTATGTTCCAGGGGAAGATAGAGGTGGTTCAGTTAGTTTTCTTTTCCCACTCCTCCTAAATAAATTAAACGTGTTGCTGTGTGTCTTTAGGCTGTCAGGATGTCTGGTGTCAGAGGAAGGAGGGGTTTCTCTGGCCTCAGCTTTGAGCTCTGTTCACTCCCGTCTTAGAGAGTTAGACCTGAGCTACAACCACCCAGGAGCCTCCGCAGAGCGCCTGATCGCTCTACTGGATGATCCCCACTGCCCCCTGTGTACTCTCTGGTGAGAAACTCCATAAAACATAACCTAAGGGTGTTGTACCTGCTTTTTACTGTCTTAAAAAGGTGAAAACAGAACTACTACATCTTCCACAGTTTACTAGTTATTCCTCACTTACATATTGCATTCCATCATCCTAATTAGGCCCTGTGATGAGTTTATAAAGGAGTTTCACAACTTTCAGAGACAAAAGAGTTTATTATGATGGAAGATAGCAATAATTAGCATCCTAGCAGTACACTTCCTGATTATTGCACAATAAACTGCTTTATAATTAGATGCAGATATAACATAGATGTCTTATTTTGACCTCTTTATACAGTATATCTGTACTGGGAAAAGACACATTTTGCTGAAATCTGGTACAGACTTTGCAGTTTTCTTTCATGGTAAACATCTGGTTCAATAATGGTACAAATCAGGTCCAGTTACATGTAAAAATGCATATAATGTTGTCTTTAGGTTGGAACCTTTTGGACACAAATGGCTGATACCTGGTCTGACAAAATGTAAGATTTTTTTCTTTCACTTAAAGCATAGCCTTTACTTAGCAGGAAGTATACTTATTTAGGTCAGATTAGCATTTACGTTTTCTCTCTTCTCTTTTCTCTTTTTGCTATTATATTATATCATAATATGTGAGCTACTGTGTCAGTATAAAGTTAAGACATTTTGCCAAAAAGTCTTCAAATTTCGTCCAGTTGACAGAATTGACTTTTCCTTTGCTATGAAACCTAACTGGTCGACTGAGGTATGAGACATCTTATAACTCTTCTAAAATACTCCTGTATGGTTTGTTATTTCAACAGATTTCTGTGAACTTACTCTGGATCTGGGCACAGCCAACAGAAAACTGCGTTTGTCTGGAAACTGCTGCGCTGTGAGATATGACCACAGAGAGCAGCCCTATCCAGATCTCCAGAGCAGGTTCAGCTCTTGTCCTCAGATCTTGTGCTCTTCGCCTCTGAACGAACGCTCTTACTGGGAGTTGGAGTGGGAGCTCCACAACAATGGAAGCATTTACGTTGCTGTCAGTTACTCCAGGATTTCAAGAGAAGGGGACAGAAAGGTGTGCGGGTTTGGGAGAAATCAGCACTCTTGGGCCCTGAGGATCTCCAGGAAAAGTTACAGCGTCTATCACGAAAATAACGTAACAGTACTCCCCCACACGCCCCAGTATTCACAGTCTTCCCGGTCGTCTCATTGCCTCCGCTCTGGCCCCTCTCTGCCCTGTGCTGTGGGAGTCTATCTGGACTACAAGGCTGGTTTTCTGTCCTTTTATGAAGTATCCTCGACTAGACCGATCCATCTGCACACTTTCTACGCCACCTTCACTGACTTTCTGTACGCTGGGTTCAGACTGAAGAACAGCTCAGTGTATTTGGTGGACAATAAATCCCATTTTGTGAGATGAGTTAACATGATAAAAAGTGTCATAAGGAACTTCCTAAAAAAATATTCCATTAGCCTTGTTTGCAACTCTGTATTTGTATTTATTATTTTTTATTATGACAATGCATATTAAAAACTCATCATTAATAAAACATGAGCAAAGATACAATGCCAGCTTCCACCTGCATCTTTCACTCATAGACTCTAAAACACAGGCATACACACTTATATACGTATTAAATGTATAGGTCAGACACTCTCACTACATCTACACATACACATGCAGGTCTGTGGACAGATTTGATTGTCCAAGAGCTATGGATTAACAATCGTGCGCCTCTTTAAAATAATCACACCTGTGCTCCTTCGCGACAGAAATGTACATCAGAAAGGAACACCATACATTTTTATGCAATACAGATTTTTTTTTACTTTTTTATATCATTGTCTTCGTCTCCTCCTGCTCTAATCATGCACACCTAACAACATAATATTTTGAAATTTTAGCTCCTTAAAGTGGAATTCTGGCATGTTTGAAGCTAAAGTTCGTTGCTGGAGGTGGTGGAATTCTGTCAGAAGCCAAAAAATGGCACAGATCAGTGTTTCCTCAGAAGAGATCTCGCTGTGGCAGTGAGTCTGTCAAGGCAACAAACTAGTGTAGTGATGGGGGCAAGTTCTTAACTTCCACGTAAAACACCAATTTGCTTCACACTGAAGAAGCTTAACACCACTTTAACCCATCTTACAACAGCCACGAGTCTAACAAACAAAACGCTCTGCCTGGTTCACTCATTAGTGTCTGGAAATGTTAGAAAACAACTTTATAAGCAGCCTTACACTTCCCTCTGTTCATTTCCCACTGCGAATGCGAAAGCCCAGAAGACTTGGTTGCCGATGTCGTTTCTAATCCCATTTATTTACCAGTGAATTATATTTTTTTGAAAAACACAAAAAAATACATTCCCGAACCATTTTCTTTCTCCAGTTTTCAGTTTCTCTTCTTCTTCCCTGCCGGTATTCGATCCTCAGCTGTTGCTTCTGGCGGCTCGAGCCTCTTGCCGCCGCTGGAGTCAACAATTGAGTCTTTTGGGCTTTCCCATGCGCAGCAACAAAGTTAAGGCTAAGATCTCCGCCGAGGAAACACTGATCTGTGCTGTTTTTGGCTTCTGACAGAATTCCACCACCTCTAGGAACGGACTTCAGCTTCAAATGTGCCGGAGTTCAACTTTAAATGTCATTTTTGTCACTGATGTAAATAATTTCCCAGAGAGAACTGTTTTTATCTTTTATCTTATTGTATTTATCTTATCTTTTTTGAAACTTGATTCTATCTACATGCTCTTGGTCGGTTGCATCTGTAACGAAGAAAATTTCCCCTCGGGCATGAATAAAAGTAATTCTGATTCTGATTTTTGTACATGAAAGTTTCAAATTATGTGCATGGCAAAAATTTTAAAAGTCCATTATTTCTATATCTGTCAAGTAATTTTAGTTTATTTGTGTTGGGCTTATCAGAGGCTGGTAGTGTCATAAAATAGATGAGATAATAGGAGATAAAATAGATTTTGACTTTTTTTTGCACAAAGCCCATTTTAAATAATCACACCTGTCTTCCTTCATGACAAAACTGTACGTCTGAAAATACAGTAAGAGAATACAGCAATCTGTTTTGTACATGCTATGTTTTCACTTCATTTCACTAACCCTAACCCTAAGTAATCAGAACTATTTTGTAATGACCATTTGCACGTGTAATGAATAAAAATGTCCTTATATTTGTAAAACTGAAATGTGTGGACTTCAGGTTCTTCACAGCTTCATAGTCAGTTGTCATCTTCATCAGTTTGGTCATGACATTTGTATGGTTTGGTCTTTAGGAGCTTATGGACTGTGACTGTGTCTGTGAAGAAGACACTCTGAAAAATATGAATTACATGCAGAAAATCTTGACTTAAGCCTGATTTGCACAGGATTAGTTTTACCTGTGGACTTTTGGTGATTTGTAATAATTGCGAAGGATGCCTGAGATCTTAATCCCGTGCAAATGCGCCATGTCTGGAATTTGTAACATAAAAATTCCGCTGCAAATGACCTACTATATTTTGCCAAACACAGACATCCAGTAATAATAATACTGTGGTGGCCATACCGGCTTGTCAAGCCTGATCCTGTCAGATCTCAGAAGCTCAGCAGGGCCGGGCCTGTTTAGTACTTGGATGGGAGACCACTGGGAATTCCAGGTGCCACAGGGGGGCGCCAGTCACAAAAAACTGGTGTCGTGTCCTTAGGCAAGACACTTCACCCACATTGCCTAGTGTGAAAGTGATGTGTGCATGGCAGGACTCCCTTGAAAAAGAGATTAGTAATCTCAATGGGACTTCGCTGGGTAAATAAAGGTTAAAAAAAAAATACTAGTCCTATGCGCCTTTTCTACCTCTTTCTTTTCTTTCCATGTTTTTTTCTCTTTCAATCTGTGTCATTGTCAGTAAAATAGATAATTTACGGACTTCGTTTATCCCATGTGAATGCAACACACTGCAAGCAATTTGCAAATCACCGGAGGTCCCCAGGTTGTACTTATCCCGTGTGAATCGGGCTTTAGCAGGATTTAACCACTGCATTCCCAAAAACACAGCAAGACAGGACAAATTCAAAGATCACTGTGTAAATGTACTCCAGAATAACCTCTAGGTGGAGCTATTTTATGGGAAGGAATGATACAATTTTATTTTTAGTACATTTATAACTTAAACTATAAGTGTATATGGGTCAATGAGTTCAGTTAAAAAGGTTTAAATTTCATAATAATTCAGCACATTTCTGTAGTACCTCTGACCTCCATGGAACCAAATAATTTTTTTCAGAAATGATGAGTTCTTCTGCATGTTTTTTGTCCTTAAAGTGTTCAAATGTCATGTGGTGCGACCGTGCATCATGTGGTGCGACTAATAACAGCAGGAATTCTAAGGCTGGAGTTTGAATAACAGACAAAGTCGACTTGGGTGAATGGGATTCTTTAGGCATTTTTCTTCATTTGATGCAAAAGAAAATATCAATATGCATTAAAAATCTAAAGAAATGCCAACAATTTGTTTCTATACATTTCATATTACTCAGTACTTAGATTAATATCCCAATCATGTTTTAGAAAATAAAACTTTAAGGTTATTCTCGGTCGCACCACATGACATTTTACACTAAAAATGCTTCATATAAACGTTAGACATAGATTTATGCACCTGACACTGTAAATATTTTTAAAAAAAAAGTTCAATAAAAACTAATATTTTTTATATTTTAGAATTTGCCAGTTGAAAATCCTTATACATCACACAGTTTAAAGGGCCCATCCTCCCATATTTTCTGATATAAAGAAGTTTCCTTGTCAAAAACAGACCTGGAGTTGTGTTTTGTTGCATTCACACATGTTTAACACACAAACCCTGCAGATTTAGGTTTTCTCTCAGACTGAAAACACTCACTTCCACCCTGTGATGTCATGCGGTAATACAGGAATTGTGTTTTTGGATCATTTCAGCCCTGGAATTACCCATTTTTACTGAACCAAAGGTAAACACAACACAGTTGACACAGATGAAGTAACTATAGGAGTTTTAAAAAGTGTGAAGAACCGACGCTCATTCATAAGACGCCGTTTAAAAGCTGCAGCGAGTTGTTCCCCTCATATAGTAATTCTATTTTCAGCAGGCGCCACAAAGGGAACTGTGTCACCGTGTCCTTGAACTGCACATGGAGCCTTAAGATTCTCAGGGAGGTAAATGTGAGGGGTCGCTGGGGCTACAGTCATATAACAGGTGTGAAAGTACAGACCACTCAACACCCATGCACTCTTAATACTCTTAGTAACCCCCCGCTGGAACATTTGAATGCTCGATTGTAAACACACGCTCCACAAAGGTTCTTATTTTCAGAAACCATTTGCTCTGGTCTGTACTGAAATGATTCTTCTGTGGTAATATTACTATGGAACGTTCTCCAGTATGGCATTAAACATATATCCAACATTGATCTCATTACAGGTGTTTTTTACGCTAAATGAAGTCCTTTCTGTGAGTAGGGTTGGATAAGATAAGATACGGCTCCTCTATTCGTGACCGCAGACAGATTTACGGCCGAGCGAGATCTTGCAGCCTGCAGCCCAGAAAGAATCCTCCCATAAAAGCACAATGCATTTATGTGAAATCAAACTGCCCCTGTTCAGCTGACAGGGCATCCACAGCTTTCATAAAGGTCAGATTTTCTAGGGATTCTTCTGTACTTTTACAATGTGCAACTTTTTGTTTTAATCATCAAAGTGCCTAAAAGTCAGCTTTGTACGAGTTAGCCTAGAGCACATGTGTCAAACATGCGGCCCGGGGGCCAGATCCGGCCCTCCAAGACCTTTAATCTGGCCCTCGGCTGATTTTTCTATTAAAATACTTAAAATTTTCAGATTTTTCTGTTAATTTTCTGCACCGTTTAGCATAGCAGCGTCTCTGGCGTTTCTGTACGTTGCAACTCCCACCAGAGCAGCACAAATGAAGACTTTCCTCTTTCCAAACGCTCTTAAAGGACGATCGTTTTGACTGTCGACCGTGACCCTCATCAGCAAAATGTCAAAAAATGAGAAAAGCAGATGCTGAGTTCAGGATTTCCCAAGAAAAATAGTCTAATTCTTATTTGTTGACAGAGGTGAATGGGAAATCTGTGCTCAGTGTGTTTGGAACAAGTGGCGTTGCTCGAAGAATATAATCTTAAACACCACTACGAGACACGGAGAAAAATACGATAATTTGAAGAGAGAACTGAATTTTCTGATCCGGCCCTTTCGGGATCAAAGTAGGTTGCATACGGCCCCGGGACCAAAATGAGTTTGACACCCCTGGCCTAGAGTTTCTGATGTCACACGTTGAACTGCAAATCGGACGTAAATGTGGAAGTTAAAATCTTTTTTGCAGTCATGCGCCAATGAGCAGAGGCCATTGAAAACAATACTTCATATCCCAGATTTTATTATAGCTATAAATACTAAATACGAATAAAATACAACACTAAATACAAGCCTAAATTCAATCAATCAATGAAATACTGTCCCACTTTAACTGTGGTTTTTAACTGTATGTTTTAATCATATTTAATTTGTTTATGTTGTTGTAAGGTGACTTTGGGTGTCCAGAAAGGCGCCAAATAAATAAAATGTATTTTTATTACTATAATTATTATTATCATTAGATACTGTAGGTTTAATGCCATATTACGTAACATTCTAATCAAAGTCATACCATTGCTACAAGCAGATGGCTGAACATTCTCTAAAAACAGTTTATATATGGGCTGAGCAAGCAAGAAGGTGTGACTGGGTGGATTTCCTCCCTCAACCCAAAACAAGAACAGCAGGAAAAATCCTCCAGGTCAGTACGGTAGTTGTTTAGGAGATGTCCCAGCTGCTTTGAAGGACGGGGTCAAATGCAGAGGACACATTTCCCTACCAGAACAATATAGAGTACCTTAAACTTATCTTAACTTTTATGCACATGACATGACTAAAGTTATTACTAAACATGTAATCCAGACTCCTGCACAGATTTTGACAAACCGCACCCGCCCGTACCCGTCATACCTCAATCCGCACCCGACCCATTTCCCGACAAAATTTAAATTAAATTCCACACCTGATCCGACCCGCTATAAATACAAACCGACACCTGAACCGCACCCGAATGGAAATCAGTCCGAGAGCCAAAAAAGAGTCACAACTTTGTACGCTCCACTCACTAATTTTCTATTCAGCTCGTCGGGAGTCATTTTGAACTGCAGGACATCATATATGTGGTTTGAAAATGAAAGTGGCAGAGATTTGTGGGAATGTTTTGTAAAGCGCAGATTAGACCCCCGCTCCCCTGCGCCGACCCGACCTGAACTCACATCCGACACAGCACAACATTTTTCACCCATCCATCCATCCATCTTCTCCCGCTTAATCCGGCTGGGTCGCGGGGGCAGCGTGCTGCCCAATACTCATAGCACCTGACCCCCCCTATGAACCCCTCTGCAGGTGGTGAGCCCACAGGAGGGTGGACAACATGGTCCTTGATGTTAGTTCATAGGGGTGCGGGCATGTTTTGGATTGATGGGGGAAACCGGAGTACCCGGAGGAAACCCATCCAGACACGGGGAGGAACATGCAAACTCCACACAGAAAGGCCCGGGCGACCCGGGGATCGAACCCGCAACCTTCTTGCTGTGAGGCCTGAGTGTTGCCACTCAGCCACCGTGCCGCTCAGCCACCCGCTTCATTCAAATTTAGTAGTTTAAAACGGTCGAGTATTTCCATTTTGTCTAGAATACATTATTATTATTTGTCAAGTATTGTTTCATCCACACGTTTGAGTGATCCTGCATCAGTGTCCAGTCCTAAAATAAATAAAAGCTTAGATCAGGGGTGTCAAACTCATTTTGGTCCCGGGGCCGTATGCAACCTACTTTGATCCCAAAAGGGCCGGATCAGAAAACTCAGTTCTCTCTTCAAGTTATTGTATTTTTCTCCGTGTCTCGTAGTGGTGTTTAAGATTATATTCCTCGAGCAATGCCACTTGTTCTAAACACACTGAGCACAGATTTCCCATTCACCTCTGTCAACAAATAAGAATTAGACTATTTTTCTTGGGAAATCCTGAACTCAGCATCTGCTTTTCTCATTTTTTGACATTTTGCTGATGAGGGTCACGGTCGACAGTCAAAACGATCGTCCTTTAAGAGAGTTTGGAAAGAGGAAAGTCTTCATTTGTGCTGCTCTGGTGGGAGTCACAATGTACAGAAACGCCAGAGACGCTGGTATGCTAAACGGTGCAGAAAATTAACAGAAAAATCTGAAAATTTTAAGTATTTTAATAGAAAAATCAGCCGAGGGCCAGATTAAAGGTCTTGGAGGGCCGGATCTGGCCCCCGGGCCGCATGTTTGACACATGTGGCTTAGATTTATGGTTTAGCATGTGGCATTTTTACTTTGCTGACCAGACTCAGGGGTGTAGCACCAGTGCTGGTGTAGGATGTGCTTTAGGGTAGTCCAATTTTTTTTTTTTCTCTCTTTTCTCTAGATTTGACCTGGGCATGAGGAAATGACTATTAATTTAATGTTTGCATAAAAAATTCAGCTAAATCAAACAAGGTTGCACAAAGCAGTCAAAGATCATTCGTTCTCTTTTATTGAATGCTTATGCAGCTGCAGCCTGCAAACTGTGCACGTTTAACGTAAAATTACAACAATAGTAACTAAATGTATTTAAATAAAAAAGTAAAGGCACAGAGATTCAGTTTGTCTCTGTTCATTTTCATTTCTTTAACTTATAATGGTTACAAGCACCAGGCCGACACCAATAAACTCCCCCCCACATGTAAAAGTGCAATTTCTCTGATTTCTCACACAAAACCATCAACCATCAGTGTTTCTGAGGCAACTTCTGTCATCTTCACTTTCAGAAGAACTCTCTTCTGAATTCTACCGCTGAGTTTCAGACACTAACAACAGTCCCCTTCTTCCAATCAGGCACATCCATGTTCCTGTAAAACCTGAAGGAGAAATTGCTTCTCATCTTCATTTTCCTGAGGATCACATTAAAGTCTTGAATCAGCTTTACTCTTTCAGCTGCGTCATTAAGAACTTTCAGTGAGTGGACCCTCTCTGCTTTCTTCTAATCTGCATTATCCTTCCACTAAAGACATCGTTATAGGTTGTAAGTAAAGGGAAATACATTTAATAACAAATGACCAGCACAATGACACAATTGAGAAGCCAATTTCTAGAAACTTAATGTGTCTTGTCTTGTTGATGTCTCTAAATCAACTCAAATTGGACTCTTTTCAGTTTTAGATGTGTGATATCCTAATGCAGGGTTCAAACCAGCGAAAATTAAACTTTTATTGTTTTGCATGTTTTTTTTGACCACCCTAATGTGCTGAAAACCTTTGGGAAAGTATTTTTATAATGATGTCCCCCTAAACCAGGACATAATGCCATGAACACATAAAACCAGACTTTTAACTACCTGTCCGCTCTAAATGTCATTCGGGGACCACCGAGAGCCCATCGTCATTTGTAAAGGTTGCCTCGTTACAGCCCTTATGATTATGTAGAAACTGTCCGAGTGATATGAACACTGGAGCTGCCCGAGCTGCCGCTGCCTTGTGCAAATGAGACGGCTATTTTCACGTGCCATTTGGAGTGTGCTGACCCACTCTGTTCTATCGCCCATGAAATTAGACCCAACAGACGTCCAGGCAGGGACAAGGAAGGAAAATGGAACTGTCAAATGCCTTATTGTGGAGAAGTAAGAGAAAGGGGCATGTAAAGAAATGAAACTTTGCAGCTGTCATCCACATTCCCTTTCGGTGTGGTGCTAACTGAAGCACTGCTCTGTCTGAGGAGATATAATGAGCTTTGATACTATCTGACCATCAAGAATTTAACTCATGAAAATGTGCTGTTTAAATCTATTTTGCATTTTCTCTTAATCTTCAAACTTCCTTGGCTGTGTTTTCTAATATGTGCACTGTGTCATCATGGAAACAGCTTGGGCTTTGGCCTGTGCAGTGGAAAATCGACAGAAGGAAGTGTAAGGTGTTTATAAAGTTGTTTTCTAATGTTTCCAGACACTAATGAGTGAACCAGGCAGAGTGTTTTGT
Organism: Odontamblyopus lacepedii; assembly: GCA_034769755.1. Classification (NCBI taxonomy): domain Eukaryota; kingdom Metazoa; phylum Chordata; class Actinopteri; order Gobiiformes; family Gobiidae; genus Odontamblyopus; species Odontamblyopus lacepedii. Next base: position 7,325,014 of record CM068360.1, read on the forward strand.
TTGTTAGACTCGTGGCTGTTGTCAGATGGGTTAAAGTGGTGTTAAGCTTCTTCAGTGTGAAGCAAATTGGTGTTTTACGTGGAAGTTAAGAACTTGCCCTCATCACTACACTCGTTTGTTGCCTTGACAGACTCACTGCCACAGCGAGATCTCCGCCGAGGCAACACTGATCTGTGCCGTTTTTTGGCTTCTGATTCAACAATTCCACCACCTCCAGCAACGGACTTTAGCTTCAAATGTGCCAGAGTTCCCCTTTAAAGTGTCTACCTAAGAAGTATTTTTTTATTGTGCAGTGATTTCTTAAAAAAACAAGCATTCTTACTGTGAACCAGCTTGCCTCTCCACAGTTTGGACCTGTAACCTGCATCAAAAAAGTAACTTTAACTTATTAAACACATTAATACATCATTTGTTTCTTCACATAAGTTACAGTATATATGCCGTTTTTTATATCAATGTAAAAGATGCATAAATAATAAATAAATGAATAAATACTAATTACAAAAAGTTAATATAGCATTTAAAAAACAGTGTCTCGTTAACTGGCATGCTGGGAGATGCATTAATGACTCAAAGAAATTCTTGAAACATGTCGGCTTGTACCCTGCAACAGCGCATTTAATGCAGTCATTAAGCAGCAGCTGAACTCATTAGAATTCCATCTGAATATGGAGTGGAGTGAGAATATTCCACGGCTGAGTAATGCCCAGATCCTTATGGAAAAGCCATCTAACTCTTTCATGTGAGAGTGATGATAGCACGTGCACACCATTTGGACACCACATGTCCACATGGAACACGTTATCCAACATTAATTCCTGCTGCGATGAGTAAAAATACCAAAGATGATTCCAAAAGCTGCATTTGTTTTTATATTTCTACTCTAAAGAGGACCTATTGTTCTTTTGTCTGTTATAGTTATAATCTGTGACACCCAAGGATCATTCTGTTATTATTTACACATTTTGAATTGTAATATTCATCTAAAACGACTTAAAAGTAACAAGTCAGCGGAGTTCTGCGTAAGAAAACTCCTTACCTCCTGAGAATAGAACTCTGAGAAAACTCCTATGGATAGCTGATAGGGGTGTAACGATATTCAAGTCTCATGATACAATACAGTATGAAGCTCACAGTACGATATTTATTGCGATATCGAAAGCTCATGATATGGTGGGGAGGCTCATGATATCACAATATTCTACATAATAACAAGAGTGACATTCTAAAATGCTTTGACCAGTCATTTGGTACAACATTTATTGTCATTAGGGATGGAACGATATCCAAATCTCTCTGTACCAGATTTGCACCATATACATCTCACTGTAACATATTTATTACAATATAAAACTGTGAATCTGCTCCTTTTTCCTCTAAAAATGCTTCACAGACTTAATCCAAAGAATGAAGATTTCAAAGTGCTTAGAACAGTTATTTCTTCATGTAGTCTGCACTGAAACGGAGCAAAGGATCATGGTCTATGTAGTTCCCTCTGTTTTTTACCTATTTCTGCATCAGAACTGTTCATTTAAGCAAAGACACTTGGGATTCGATATATTGTGATGGTCCACGATATTATTGTGAGACCTTTGACGATACGATATCACCAGATTTCCATTATTGTTACATCCGTAGGGAACAACGATATATTTTCCGACTCTTATTGTTACATCCCTAAATAGCTGCAGATTTTTTTGTTCCAAACCCTATGAATCCTATACATATCAGCAAATTAAGAAAATAAAAGAGAAGAATGAAGTACAAAGCAGATGAAAATGGAGGTTGATTGGCAAAATGGTGTCTTGAAAATAAGCAATTAAAAATGGCTCATTTACGTACGATTCACGAACTATAACATGGTTAAAAGGTGTGAAAAGTCAATTCTGCGTAATGGATCTGCTTTAAAGGTCCTCCATGTAAGTGTGTAGAATCCCGCAGTCGTCCAGGTAAAATCCAGGGCAAAGGAAAAAATGAATTTGTCAACTGGACAAAAGTTTATTTGGGTGGAAAACGTTTCGCAGCTCATCCAAGCTGCTTCTTCAGTTCTGCTCCCAGACTCAGTACAGACGAATAGGCCGAGCTAAGTGAACAAGCAGGGTGTTAGTTTAAGAGTAGTTTCAGTGTAGTTAGCTCCTCCCTTCAGGCGGTAAGGCAGTGTCCACCAGCATCTGACCAGAAGTGAAGAAGCAGCAGTTGACACATTGAATTTTTCATCCACTATGTAACTTTTCTGGTGAGGGTTCCACGTGGAACGGAAAGGCACGGAATCTATATCGTATCTGCATTTGTGTTTTTATTACCAGAAAATACTTGAAAAGCATGAATGGACCCTTCTTTCCACAAATCTGACTTGTAACTTGTCCTGGTTGCATCACTCCATGGACTCAATGCCATACTGTGGAACAATCCAGACAAAGCAATCACATCTCCATGGAGACAACCTAAAAAAACATACCTAAGCCATTACCTAAATAAAATCATACCTAAAGAACTTGCAAAAGGGACCACAGGTGGAACTTCGCTCTAGTGCTACAACCTGGCATCTCTCCTGTTAACATTAGTGAACAGTGTCCCAAAAAATTGACATTATTTGCCAATAGTTACTAATAAATTTGGCAATTCTTGTTAAAATAACTTTATAATAAATTTTCATGGAATGTACAGAAACAAATCAAGATTTTATATTTATTATGTTTCACTCCCAAAGAGAATTTATTTTGTGTCTTGGAATCTGCTCCACCCAGTCACCCAAGACTGTGCAGCCTTCAATGCAAAATTTGGAAAAACTTCACCAACTGGCAAACAAATCTGGACTTTGTACCAAAAATGTAAAGAGGAAAACACCTTATGCAGGGCTAAAGGATCTGGTTGTTGAATGGCTCAACCTGAAAAATGAACAAAAATAAAACATTAAATATAAAATAGTGTTGTCAAATGATATATTGTGGCCATACCGGCTTGTCAAAGCCTGAACCCGTCAGATCTCAGAAGCTAAGCAGGGCCGGGCCTGGTTAGTACTTGGATGGGAGACCACTGGGAATTCCAGGTGCCACAGGGGGGCGCCAGTGGCAAAAACTGTCGTAGTGTCCTTAGGCAAGGCACATTGCCTAGTATGAAAGTGGTGTGTGCGTGAATGTTGGTGGTCGTCGGAGGGGCTGATGGCGCAGATTGGCAGCCTCGCTTCCGTCAGTCTGCCCCAGGGCAGCTGTGGCTACAATAGTAGTTTACCACCACCGGGTCTGGAGTGAATGAATAATGCTCTGTAAAGCGTCTTTGAGTGTCCTGAAAAGCGCTGTATAAAACTGATGCATCATTATTATTATTATTATATATGATTTAATTCACACTTTAGAATTTTGAATAATCACGATTAATCGCAGTTAATTATTATTCAAAAAAGACCAAAATATTTGGACAAAAATGCAATTTATCATCAAATAGTTATATTATTGACATTTTTCTATCGCCGGTAGTTTTGTTGACATCACTGCACTCGGCTTGTTGTTGTTGGTACAAGTAGCGTCGTTGCTGCCGCTGAATCAAACACATGTTTTGCTTTAAGATGGTATTTTAAACTTGTGCTTCTGTGGAAAGAGAGTTCATCACTGCAAGATCTGCAAACTACCTTAGTTTTATCTAAAGTCATGTATGGACAGACCTGATCACTGACCTAATAACCTGCGCCGCCTTTCAGGTCTCCATCCGTGATTTCCATAGAGGAGCGTTAAAAATAAATATTGTGATTAATCTGTGTTAAAAAATAAATAAATAAAAAGATTAGTGCAATATTTTTCATCTGTCCTCATATAAAATCTTGATCTTTTTCTACACATCCTGAGAAAAAATTGGGTTATTTCAACAAGAATTGCCTGTGAAATAATTCAAATGTTCTGGGACACTCTGTATATTGCGCACTGTCCATGTCTCATAAATAAACAAAATAAACCCGTGTGCGTCCACTAGAAAAGTTACTTAGTACACCTTTAAGAATGATGTGTTTTCTCAGTGGGGGAAAACAAGCTCTGCTCTGGTGTAATAAGGTTATTAAAGATTTATTGTGCTCTAGTGGAATCAGTTGATGCGTTCCAAACACCAATTAGCAGAAGGTTTGGCTTTTGGTCTGAGGAAACAATGTAAAAGAGAACATTGGCTCTCAAACTACTCATATTGGGTTGTTAAAAAAGCGTGGAATCTCTCAGTCTGCCAGGTCCACTTTATAGCAAAAGCAAAATGATTTTTGTTTGGATGAATGGTGAACCAACACATACTCCTCATCAGAATTTCATTTTCTAAGTACTGTGAGAAAAGATTTGGCTTTCAGAGACCAAATCTAAACCAGGTTCTAACTAAGCCAAATTTAAACCAGGCTCATTGCTCCAAACATAATTTTTTCCAGCTTGGGAATCTTTGTAGAGCGCCATCTATTGGTAAAAGAGGGAATTATGATCGCAAAAACATGTTAAAGACAGATTTTGTAACTTTTCATCAAACTCTTTTCTCCATGGACATGTAATTGTCTTTGTCTGGAATGTTTCACAGTATGGCATTAAAGCTTCCTATCGTCATGGAGCTTGAACTAGACTAAGTTACAAGTCGGATCTGTGGAGAGGCGACCCCTCACAGTCAAAATGTCTGTTTTTTTCTAGGGATTTTGAGCTATAAAACCACCCGTAATTGAATAAATGTAAGGCAGAGCTGTTTAATGTCATACTGTGGAACATTCCAGACAGAGCAATGACATCACCATAGAAACAAGCAGCCAAAAAGTTGCACGGTACACCTTAAATGTAAATATACAGACGTAATGAACACACTTTGACAGCAGAAAGGGTTAAAAAATGAGTCTGGAGACAATTTATTGCCTTAGAAAGTGCTCAAAAATTCTACCTGTCCAATCCAGGGAAAATTCAAAGTATTTTGTGTCAGTGCACGGAGGGTGGACTTTTTATTTTATTTTTTATTGTATACATTTTTATTTCATTCATGAAAGATGAATACAAAATAACTATATTGGTGCACTAATGTGAAGGGAAAGGAGCAGAAAGAAGGATAAACTTTTAACATCTGCCCCCTTTTCACACAGAATAAAACATTTCTAACACTTCAGCGGTTCCACAAAAGGACAGTTCATACTTCATATTTTTTTTTAGCATATCATGTTTGACATTTCTTCTAAACACTTGAATGGACATTACAGATTTGAGTTTTTCATTTAGACTTTTCCATAGGTTCACACATTTGATTGAAACACATTTCAAATTATAATGACTGTCTACTGGTGGAAAAGATCTGCTGATTTGCTTTACACATCTTTTTTTTTTTTAATATGACGTTCTAGCAATTCATTAAATTTCTGTATCTTTATTTGTATAAATATTGGGTTTGTTGAGTCTCTGTTTCCACTTCTGCTGATGATTCTTACAGCTCTTTTCTGTCAAAGGAAAACTGGGTTAACATAAGATTTATAAGCACATCCCCATACTTCAGTACAACAGGTCAAATATGGAACAATCAATGAATTATACAACAAATACAAAGCCTCTAATGACTCTTTTACCTTATGTAACACAGCTATTACTTGTGATCATTTCATTTTGACATAATCTATGTGGGATGTCAGGTGTTCATCAATTATAACTCATGAGCTCTCTCTATTTCCTCATCTCCAATAAATAATGTGGCACTGACACTTTTTTCCAACTCCTAAATACCATCAATTTTGCTTTACAGATATTTAAAGACAACCTATTACAACAGAACCTTCTCTACAACCTCCAGAACATCCTTAATGTTTTGTCCTGAGTAAAACAGAATGGCGTCATCTGCAAATAAAATACGCTTTAATAATGAAGACACCAACGTAATATCGTTAACGTAAATTAGAACAAGAGCTCCTCCAGCGGGGCAAAATACGCCCGTACTTTGAATTATTGTATATAGAATTAAGTTAGAATTTGTCAAACCTAGTTAAAGATGAATTGTTGGTGCAGTTTGGAAGTTTGACATTCCTAGGTGAGACGGTTGTCGAGTTAGAGCGCGGACAAGAAATTGTCCACAGACAGACGGACAGACAGACAGATAATCAATAGGGAAATCTGGCTCTTGCAGTAGGAGTATGAGTATGACATCATCACATTCTAGAATCGGAATTCCACCAATCAGATTGCAGCAACAGAACTTAAAGACACTACAAAGCTTTGAAGTGTCCACAGACGGACGGACGGACGGACAGACGGACGGACGGACGGACAGACGGACGGACGGACGGACAGACGGACGGACGGACGGACAGACGGACGGACGGACGGACAGACGGACAGCGCCATACCATAATATGTCCCGTCTTATTACAACGGGTGTATAAAAAGTAAAGGCCCAAGGACTTGGGGCACTCCACAACCAATTTTACGCACATCTGACTTAATATTGTCTATTTCAACAAACTGATTTCTGTCTTTTAGATCACTTTTATTATCCATCCATCCATCCATCTTCTAACCCAACCCAACTACTAACCCACTGGTGCACTACACCTCTAATACCACACTTGTATTATTTATCAAGCAATATTGTGTGGTCCAGTGTATCAAACGCTTTCTGAAGGTCGACAAAGATCCTAAGTAAATAATATTTTTGATCAATAGAATTTGAAATTTCCTCAGTTAGGTCCATTATTGCTGTGGCAGTAGAGCAATTGGCACCAAATCCATCCGGACTATTTGACAGAATGTTATATTTATTGATGAATTTATTGAGTCTGGCCGCAAAATGTTTTTCCAGGATTTTAGAGAATTGTGGAAGTAGAGCTATGGGTCTATAATTGGAGAAATCGTGCTTGTTGCCTTTTACGAAGAGTGGAATTACTTTGGCTGTTTTCATTTTATCTGGGAAAATTCCTTTTGTCAGTGACAAATTACAGATATAATCAGAAGATTCAACAATGAGATCCGTAATTGTCTTGACAAGTAATGTGTTTCTATCTGTGAAGTCATTAGATTTTTTGTTTTCACATTGTTACACAGAAGTCAATAAATCTTTTTCTGAACTGTTTGAAGAAAAATATTATTAACTTTGTTTGGTAAGATTCCTCCTCTGTCATTTTGATCCTTTTTCGGATTTGCTGTGCTGATTTGGACCCAGTACTAACAAAATAATCACTGAATTCATTTACAATGTCAATTTTGTTATGATTATCATTTTACTCTTGGTAAAATAATTAGGGAGTTTAGAATTTACTTTGTCACTTTTAAGAACTGAGTTAACAACGCCCCGAGTATCTTTTGTGCTCCTTTATTTTTATCTAATAAATTACTGAAATTGTCTTTTTTTTTTTTTTTTCTTAAAATGCTTACCAGTTTATATTTGTACTTTGTATATATAACTTCAGATTCTCTTGTCCTTTTTTCCTTTGGAAAAAAATGTGTACAAATGATTCTTTTTTCTTGCAGGCATTTTTAAGACCTTTTGTCATCCACAGATTATTTACAGTATTCTCTTTGTTACTGGAATTTCTTTTGGTTTATTTACAGCACATGTGTCAAACATGCGGCCCGGGGGCCAGATCCGGCCCTCCAAGACCTTTAATCTGGCCCTCGGCTGATTTTTCTATTAAAATACTTAAAATTTTCTGATTTTTCTGTTAATTTTCTGCACCGTTTAGCATAGCAGCGTCTCCGGTGTTTCTGCACGCTATGCACTCCCACCAGAGCAGCACAAATGAAGACTTTCCTCTTTCCAAACGCTCTTAAAGGACGATCGTTTTGACTGTCGACCGTGACCCTCATCAGCAAAATGTCAAAAAATGAGAAAAGCAGATGCTGAGTTCAGGATTTCCCAAGAAAAATAGTCTAATTCTTATTTGTTGACAGAGGTGAATGGGAAATCTGTGCTCAGTGTGTTTGGAACAAGTGGCGTTGCTCGAAGAATATAATCTTAAACACCACTACGAGACACGGAGAAAAATACAATAACTTGAAGAGAGAACTGAGTTTTCTGATCCGGCCCTTTTGGGATCAAAGTAGGTTACATACGGCCTCCGGACCAAAATGAGTTTGACACCCCTGATTTACAGTTCTTATCATACAGATTAATCAATATATTCATAAAGGTATCATAAGCATTATTCACATCATGAAGTTTGTACACGTCATCCCATTTTTATCTCTTGAAGTCGTCTCTGAATGTTTCTATAGCCTCTGTAGATGCGTCTCTTATATAACAGAAACATCTTCCATAACACAATTTCTCATAGATGGTAAATACTGGTAGTTATTCTCGATTAAACTCCTCAAAGTGCGAGTAATCAGGGCTTTCCATTATTTGTTGGGCCTTACAAATCACTTTCTGTTATAGGTGTGTCCCGCAGCTGGGACGGCTGTAAGCCCATCATTTTACCTGCCACTTTGTACAACCGAGCCAGACGATTTCTACTAGACACAGAGAGGCCACTGAACCAACAGACAATACAAAATACAA